>PVIW01002029.1:94174-246164 GCA_004026585.1 Noctilio leporinus | reverse complement strand
CATCGAGAAGCCCTTCCCAATCACACCCACTGCAGGCTTCTCTCCCCAGGGTCTCTAACAGAGAAGCGAATGCTTCCCCAGACTCCAGGAATATAGTATAACATACAATATAGTTTACTTATTTAATTTGTTTATTGTTTGAGTTCTAGAATGGCAACCACAATGGCAACTCCATTATAGCAAGGATTCTTACCCTTTTTCCCCTTTGTATTCTTAGCACTTAGTATAGTGCCTGGTACCTGAGGGGAGAGATTCCAAGTACGAGGCTAAATTCTGCAAAAACTGCCACTTTTGTAGGTGAAAAATGGGGGCCTATGAGCCATGTCATAGAGTTTAACCTATTTCATGGCTCAGGGTCAGTGTGAGCTGATCTTGCTGCTTGCCTTAGATGTCCTCATTAATGCCTCTGACTTAGTACATGAGAACTTGTTCCAAAGTAAAATGCAAACCTCCACATCCCAGGGGCAGCCAAGGATGCTGGTACACCTAGGCCTGCAGGGGCCTAGGATCCCCTGGAGCTTAGCACTTGACGGTAACCATACATGAAGAGATGTGAGATGAAGGAAATCACTCAAGAGTAAAACTGATAGAGGAACGGGAATGAAACATTGATACAGGTGGTTAATTTATTTTAAAACATATTCCAGAGGAAAAAATAGTAATTCTCGTATTGAGTTTAATATAACCGTGAGACCAATGTCTGATAAAGAAGCACAAAAGATGCAAGCACCTCCACAAAACGAGACAAGTAAGCAAGCAAAATGACAGGCTGATGCGTACACGAACATAGTTGAAAAAGCCTATGTAACATATTAACAAATAAAATCTATCGGGGTTAGTAATACACCTTGAGTAAATAGGATTTATTCCAAGAGACATGGATGGTTCAAAACTACTAAATCACACCAGTGGGTTAAAGAAGGAAGTTCATGCTAACATCTCAAGGAAAACAGTTAGGATTTGACATCCCTTCCTAATACAATAATAAGATCATTACCATTATATTCAAGATCAGGACAAGAATCCTTGCTATCACTCCTATTATTTAACAGTTTGCAAGTTCTTCCCAACGCACACAAATATTAGAAAAATGTAAAATTATTCTCAGAAAGGAGCAAAACTATACTTCTGAGCAGAGATATAATTGCTTATAACTGAGTGAATAACCATTGGAACAAAAGAAACAAATAGCTAATTATAGGTGTGTAAAAATAAAGAACTACAAATCATAAATCGAAAGATAACTCAAGCCCTGGCTGGTGGCACAGTGGATAAGGCACCAGCCTGTGAACCCAAAGGTCACTGGTTCGATTCCCAGCCAGGGCACATAACCAGGTTGCAAGCCAGGTCTCCAGCCAGGTCCGTGGCTGGAGGCAGGTGAAAGGCAACCATGCATTGATGTCTCTCTCTCTCTCCGCCTCGCTCCCTTCCTCTCTCTTTGGAAATAATAAATAAAATCTTAAAAAAAAAAAAAAAAAAGGTAACTCAATAAAAATGGGCAAAAGCTAAAACATAAACTTCATAAAAAAAGGTATATGACAAATAAGACAAGATGCCTAATATCAGGAATCATAAAGTAAAAAAAAAAGCACCAGAATGCCATCACTAGAATGGTTAGAATAAAAAGATGACGACACCCAACACTGGCAGAGGTACTTGGCAATTGGAACACAAATGCTCTGCTGGTTGGAATGTAAAATAGTACAACCACTTTGAAAAACTATTTGTATTTCCTATAAACATACATCTATCCTATAACCAAGGGATTTTATTCCTAGGTATTTATCCAAGAGAAATAATAAACATATGTCCACTCACAGAATTGTAGAAGAATGTTCATAACAGCTGTATTCATATCAGCCAAAAATAAAAACAAAGAAAAAAACCCCCAAAACTAGAAATAACCCCTATGTCCAAAGACAGGAAAATGTATAAACAAATTCTGGTATAGTCATATACAGTGTAATTTTACTCAGTAAAAAGGGGAACAAACTACTAATACACTCCACATCATGGATGAATATAAAAAAATTATGTTGAGCGGAAGAATTACCCCCCAACCAAAAGTATGCAGCATAAGAACAGGAAGCCTTGGTAAGAGGAGTCAGAAGTTGGCTGCGGTTGGGATAGGAGTGGAAGGGTGGCCAGCACAGGGCAAGGTGAAGCTTGCTGGGGACAGAAATGCTCTCCACCTTGCTTTAGATGATGGTGACATGGGGAACACAGATGTCAAAACTCATCACACTGAGCACCTAAGGCCTATGCATTCCATCAAATGTAAGTTATCTCAATTTAAAAACAGACTTTTCTATACATACCAGTAAACAGATTTTAAAAATGAAAAAATACCCCATTGTCAATGGCAGCAAAAATACAAAGGACACAAGAAAAGTCTTAAAAGGAAATGTAATAAATACTTAAAGAAATTTTTGAAAATATTATTAAATTACTTTTAAAAAATGGAATAATGAAATGGAGATATTCTATGTTCCCAAATGAGACTATTTAATATTGTAAAGATATTCAGTCATACCAAAGTTGTAGTAAATATAACTAAATCCCAGAAGTGTTGCAGTTAATTTGTAAATATCTTTCCTAAATGATATAAAGGTTTTACTTGCAAGATGAAGTGGATGAAACAACCAATCTTTTTTATCATCTATAAAAATAAGATGGGAAATCTGTCTTACTAGATAGTAAAATGTATTATGAAAAGGCTATAATTATAATATCAGCATACTGCTACCAGGAAAGTGAGGGAAAATAGAAGAAAAAAACTCATTACGTACAGAAATAGACCAAAGCATACAGACAGCCCCCTACTTTGGTACATAATTATCTCATAAAAACATACAGAATACAAATGTATAAAACCAAAAAACACACTTAGATATTATAAAGGGGTTTCTATTCTCTAAGAATTAAAATTCTATTAAAATCCTAATCACACAAGCTTTTAACAATATGTTCCCAACATTTTCTGTCATTCACAATAGAGCCTAGAATTAACAGGCTAAGTGTAACAGCACATCTGTTTGAGGATAACTGTGAACTGCTTTCAAAGTCTAATTACTTCCATTCTTATCCCAACTTTATTACTTTTTTGATGCTTATATTTTATGACTCATCTCAGCACTTTTCAAGTTCCCATCTTGAACTCAGATGTGTCCGAGTGGGGTGTAGGCTGGTTTTTAAAATCCCCTCATTGAGACGTAATTTACATCCCATGACATTCACCTGCTCTAAATGTAAACATCAATGAATTTTAGCACACGTACAGAATTTTACAACCATCATCCCAGTCTAATTTTAGAACATTTCCATCACCCTAAATAGAAGCCTCATGTCCATTTATAGTCATTCCCCATTCCCACCCACCAGCGCTAGACAGCCACTTCTTTGAATCTATAGATTTGCCTTTTCTGAACAGTCTACATTAATGAACTCATGCAGTGTGCATTCTATTGTGTCTGGCTTCAAAGTAAGAACAAAATGACATACAATTGTGGGTACACACACACACACACATATATATATACATATATATATAGAGAGAGAGAGAGAGAGCGAGAGAGAGAGAGAGCGAAAGAGAGAGCGAGAGAGCAAGGAAAAGGGAGGGGGAAAAAGAGAGGGAGAGAAACGTCCATGAGAGAAACATAGATTGGTTGCTCCTCGTTAAGTGCCCCAACCAGGACCTGAACCCACAACCCAGGCATGGCATACAATTTTTAATCAATTATGTAACTACATTCTTCTAACCAAATGAAGAATCTACTGAAAGTGACCCATTTTAGTCATGCCATTTTAGCAAACAGGTTTCAAGTCTTTATCAGCTGATGGGTTTCAAGGTCAACATTAGGTTATAGAAGGTGGTTTAGTGATGGTGTATAAGGTTCAAATGTGCAAAATGAATCAAGTTAAAAATAAGTATTCGTTATATGACAATATTGGTACTTTAGAAATGCTTGTTTATTCAGATGGGGTTGATATAACTGATTAACTGGAGAAGTTAGTTAAGATCACCAGCATATTTGTATACCAAATTCATTCCAGTTGTATTCAGACTCTGAAATCAGACACCTGGGTTTGAGTCCAGGTTCTGCACTTCTCTCTATGACCTTCAGCACATCACTCCGCCTTTTTGGGTCTTAGTTTCTTCACTTGTGAACTGAGTTATAATAATATCATATGCCTCATAGGACTTTTATGATGATTCAAGGACATATACAAAAAATGGTTAGAACAGGGCCTAACAAAAGGTTAAGCACTCAGTAAATGTTAGTTCTTGATGTGGATTTGTTATTAATACAGGTAATTTTTGTAATCTCAGGGTTGAGACTGGAGGTTGGGGTGTATTAAGCACCACTCCGGAGGCAGAATCTCCAATGACAGAACATTATATATGTGAATACATAAGCATTTACCAATGTCAAAAAGCAAACAAATTTTTAAAAAAGCAAACAAAGCCTGATGCTTTTAACTTCCAAGAGATCTTACATATTTCTAAGGAAAAAAGTAAACACTAATACAAAAAAAATTAAACAGGTTACAAAAGAAAAATGGTCAATAAACACACAAAAAGATGTCTATCTTCATCAATATTATAATGAACAAATCATGTGAACCTCATCATGCCACATTTTGTCTGCCTATTAGAGAATAAAAGTATGATAACAGGAAAAACCTGGGAAATCCACACTAAAACAATACCTATACCAGAAAAATTAAAAAATAAAAACATGTGAGACATCCCCTGAAATCTGAAGCCAATGAAAACTGTTGGTGAGAATATTCTGTGAAGTTGAATTAGCCATTCATTCATTTATTTAAAAAAAAACAACAAACAGAAAAGTCATCACCCACAGGTGTCAGGCATGGCACAAGATGCTAGAGTTTGGGGTGAATCAGTTTCCTGGCTTTGTGGAGCACCAATCCAGCTTGCTCAGAAGAGCAAATGAAATGCAACCAATGGTTAAACAATGCGGAACATTACCAGAACATGACAGACTATCAAATCTTAAAAATATTTTTAGACTTGCGAAAACGAAAAATGAGAAAATGTGATTTTTTTTTCATTTTTGACAGAAAAAGATATAAAGCATACTTTCCTCCATAAATTGGGAGGAGAATAAAAGATGTACTTTTTAAACTGGGATGTTTATTTTCCTGACAACACTTCAATTCCCATTCTGCCAATCCCATTTCATGGGTTTCTAAATTATTTCTTTGGGAGGGAGGGTGTGTGTGTGTGTGTTTCTTTTCTCTTCACAGGCATAAAGACAAAAAGTCATTATCATAGCTTTCATTTTTCAGCTTTCCTGGTCTGGGAGGAAGGTCATCACTGGATAGAAGGTGCAGTTTAGGATAGATCCTTTTTCTTCCCTTTCTCCCTCAAGCGTTTGCCTTCTTATCCATCTGTCACAGCTGCAGAGTTCCGAAGCCGTGAAGGAATCTGACCCCAAATTCTATTTTGGACCTAGTGATGCCTTACATTTAACAGAAATAAATGTTACACTGAAGACAACTAACTCTGCTCACACAGGTTACAGTTTTCAACTGGGTCACAAAGAATCTTATGTATGGGTATGAACTGTAGAAAGTTCAGTGAAGGAATGGCAAAAAATTTCCAACAGGTCAGTAACAAATTGGAGGAGATAATGTTTGCTTTTACCACACTCTTCTAATTTTTTAAAGTGTCAAACGGATTTGGGGTTCAATCCCAGCTCTGCTGCATGAGTTTGGGCAAATAGTTGAACATTTATCTATACATTTGTAGAGTGAGGGTGATAGCAGAGGATCACAGAATCCTCTGGTTCTGTGATACTATTATTTTGAACAGTTATTTGTTGGATCAATTAAGAAGAAATTTTACCTTCACTTAATTCTTCTTTTGTAGATCCAAGTTTCTAACACATTATTTTGATTCTCTCTAAATAATTTTTGTTTTTTTGACAAGGCAAGTCTTCCGGCAAAAAATTCCATCAATTTTTGTGTGAGGAAGTATTTCTCTTTCACTTTTGTAGGATAATTTCACAAGGCACAAAATTCTAGGTTGATGGATTTTTTTTTATCAACCGTTTAAATACTTCACTTCATTCTCTGCTTGCTTGCATACTTTCTTAAGAGAAATCAGATGCAATTCTTATGTTTGTTACTCTGTAGGTTAGGTGGTTTTTTTTTTCTTATCTGACTTCTTTCAGGATTTTTTCTTTATGTTTGCTTTTCTGTAGTTTAAAAATGATATGCCCAAGTGTGGCGGTTTTGGAATTTATCCTGCTTGGTGTTCTCCAAACTATCTGAATCTATGACTCAGTGTATGAAACTAATTTAGGGGAGATTCTCCGTTATTACTGTTACAAATATTTCTTCTACACTTTTTTTTTTCTCCTTTGGGTAATTATGTGTATGTTATGGCTTTTGTAGTTGTTCCTTTGATATATATTTCCCCCAGTCTTCTTGTTCTCTTTCCTCTATTTCAGTTTTGGAGGTTTCTATTGAGATACCCTCACGCTCAGAGATTCTTTTCCTCAGCTGTGCATTGATAAGCCCATCAAAGGCATTCTTTATTTCTGTTAGTATTTATCATCAGCATTTCTTTTCGATTCTTCCTTAGGATTTCTATTTTGGGTTATATCTTGATTTTGTTAGGGTCCTGCCAATGTGCCTATTACGAAAAATAGGAGTAGTAGGTTTGGAGTCTCTGTTTATCCACTTATCCCAAAATTATTCTATCAAGGTTTACTTCTTATTGCCTTACTATCTTTAGGACAAGCTCAGAGAAGGTGGTGTTCAATTATGACTGGCTCATCTGTATTACCTTGCTTGGGGAGACAAAGTTTAACAATAACAATAATTTAAAACATTTTTATTATTGGGTCCCAAAGATCAATGAAAACAATATTTTTGTTTTATGCTGATATCTGTGTCCTGTACTTCCAAACAACTAGACATTGGCTCCTTCTTCTTAATTTCTCAACATATGATAATACCAGTATAGCCTTTGAGAATTTCTCTAGACACCTTACAATCTCTCTCCACATAATAGTCTGAGGGTTATTTTTTTTTTAATGATTTCATTATTTTTAGAGAGGGAATAGGAGGGAAAAAGGGAGAGAAACATCAACATGCCAGAGAAACATTAACTGGTTGCTTTTCATACGTGTGCTGACAAAGAACCAAACCCACAACCAGGCATGAGCCCTGACCACGAATAGAACCAGCAGCCTTGCGTTTTGTGGGATGATACCTAGCCAACCGACCCACACTGGCCAGGACTGAGGATTATTTTTAAATGCAAATAATTTCATGTCACTCTTTCTAAAAATACTTTAGTAGCAGGCTTACACTGTTGTATAGGAAGGGGAAAAAAAATCCCAAATTGTTAATATGGACTGTTTTTCATTAAGAAATGCTCTTTCCACAACCTCTCTTTAGTGCCCTTCTTCAGGGTACCTTGTATTAATACTTCAGCATTGGCAGAAACACTCCTTCTCTGGGGAAATGTCCCCCGACTCCTTAGGCCAAGTTTGGCCCATTCGTTACAGCTTCTTGGATTACCTGGTGTTTTCCTTGTATAACTCTCACAGTTTTGATTAAATCAAAATTTGTGTGACTATTTATTAAATATCTCCCACCCCTCCCAGCTGAAACACCACAAAGGCAGAAAACCTAGGACATAGCAGCAGAGTGCCTGGCACATAGCAACCAATCAACACGGAATTGTGAAATGCATGCATTAGCATATGTTAACATCACAACTAGAAAAAAATGAAGTAAAAATAATTATTCCCCAAATACCAGAACCTGCACGTGGAGTTTCAATTACTAATGATCACAATTACTTTTAATTGCATGTGCTATAAAATGTGACAGTTGTCTGTACGGTTCAGAAAGTGTTTTCTTCTTACTATCTCAAATGCTCTCAAGTCGGAGGTTTCAGCGAGTGACTCACAAGGGGAAAGCAACATTAGTGGAGTACAGAGCAGTGATGTGCAGGACAGCCTCTACCTCTCCGCCCTCCTTGGGGGCTTGCATTACAGAGTCAAAGTCATGTTGGGAGGGAGAGGAGAGAAAGAGCAGAAGAGGCAAAGCTCCAAAACTAGGCCAGGTTACTTAGGCTACAGCCTTGATGCTAACCGTTCACAGTTTATAACACTGAAATACGGAAGTAGCCCCTTCTGCCAAAGGAGGATCTAGATGCTGAATGTGAGAGTTGCAAAAAAAAAAAAAAAAAAACCCAAAAACTGTTGAAGTTAAATTTCACAAACGAGGACAACTCAAGTTTAAAGGTGCAAACAGCAGACTCACCAAATGTTTCAGGCTTGCTTTCTGTGCAACAACTACAGTTGGGATCCAGACCATTGGCCTCTGGGAACTGCTTCCCCCATCCTTTGGCAAGCTCACGATCATTGGCCGACTTTAACCACAGTTACCAATCTCAGCTCCTGGACAGGCTCAAACACACTGTCACTTATTTCAGCTGAGACCCGAGACAGTTAATGAGCGTACGGGAAACTGTCATTCTACTGGAATGACTTAGGTTTGACACACAAATGAAATCCAAGGAAAAGGCAACAAGGTTCAAATAAAGAACCCTTGATGAGCTCCACACAAGTCAGTAAGGAAACGAATGAGCTCCCAAGGAGCTCCTGGGGAAAGAAGACAGCCCAAGAAACACCAACAGCACAATCCTGGAATTCCAATTCCAGCTCCAGGTGACACCTGCCATGACGAGCACGACCTGGTGGTCCTGCTCCCTTGGCCACATCCTGTGCCCATCACACTGTGGGGTGTATTCCCTGGAGGACACATTCACACACTAAATACCACCAGTTCACTCCAACAGCAGGCTCTGACACTGAATACTTGGTTGCTGATTTTTTTTTTTTTTTCCTTCCTTTCTCCTCCCTGTCAAGCCTGTCACCCTCCTGGAGATGTCTGTAACCCAGACAGAATCCTTGCAGCCCTGTGTATTCAAATACCAGCCTATCTTTCATGTAAGCCCTCTGTCTGTCTGAGGATACTTTGCTTGTCAGAGTGGCCACATGTTGACAAAACAGAGCTGAGCCACATCTCAAATTTCCACTGCCATCTTCAGAATCGATGAGGATTCTGGAAAGTGCATCATTAATCCCATTACATCATCTTCCTGAAGACGCTGGTGTGGTGTTTACAGAAGGGAATGCTTTCTTTCCCCATAAAAATCAATGCTGACAGGCCAAGGCTCGGGGCAGGGAAGGAGCAGTGTGCAGCTCCAGTCCGACCCACAGCTCCCGAGTGAGGAGCCCGTTAACTCAGGAGCTGCTCCCAAAAGTGGGCCAGCATGCCCACTGCATCGAGCATTATGTCACTGCCATCGGGCCTCTCCAAGCCTCCGGGTCCTCTTGCGTTGACCGTAGGAGCCTGACCCTGGCTAGGACACATTGCCGGCCAAAGAGTCCAGACTTTCGAAAACGTAACCACTGCCCCCAACCACACAGATTTTACTTGACTTGTACCGAAGATCTTAGGAACTACTGGGCTTTCAGAGTCTTCCTGAAAAGTTCATGACATTCAACCGTAAAGAAATGGGTAATACCGCTTTATTCTTTTTTCAAAGTACAGAAAGAATCACGAAAGAACGTTTTTTTTTTTTTTAAAAGCAAGGCTTTTTAAAGGTGGTAACTTGATCTGGATGTTTTCAAGAGAGAGAAGCACATCATTTGACAATCACTGGTTTTATTCCCAAGCTGATGCTTACCCCACCCCTGACCCCACTCCCGACATGACCATCACTCCCAAGTAGGAAGAGGGTTAGTGATGGGGTCAGGATGAAAAAAACATCACACAAAAAACCAGTTGTTTTATAGGCTGTTGAGCACTGTTTGTAAAAGATGGAAGTTTCTCTGTTTCAGGGCAGTGTGCAAATGCATGTAGCCCCCCTATCTTCTGGAACAGTCATGCCCTTGGGTTGTAAGTTGGCAGGGGCAGCAATAGCAATGCCAGTCACGAAAGGAGGAGCTGGGCCATGGGCCCTGAGAGCTGAGAGCACCAGGCCCGT
The DNA here is from genome assembly GCA_004026585.1 of Noctilio leporinus. NCBI lineage: Eukaryota > Metazoa > Chordata > Mammalia > Chiroptera > Noctilionidae > Noctilio > Noctilio leporinus. The sequence goes on along the minus strand of PVIW01002029.1, from coordinate 236,125 downwards.
GAGAAGACAGAGCGGGGCCTGAGCAGCAAGCCGTGAGATAAGGGACGTGAAGGAGCCAGCACAGGCCACAGCCTTGCCATTTTGGAGGGTCTTGCCTGTGACGCAGACGTGAGCTGACAGGGATGGGGGCTTGTGGCCCTCCTTCCAACTGGTTCTCCTTACAGACCTGTTCAGTGTTTGTTAGAAGAGAAGCTGACTGTGCTGGTGGGTCAAGCAAGCAGGTTGTTGGAGACAGCGCTGGGCTCCCCACTATTGTCTGAAGAGTCAAGCCCAGCGCTTGCGGCTCACTGGGCCCAGGTGTTCGGAAGACAGGTCGGTGGGCGTCCATTGCAGCCCGAGCTATTTGGGAATGCCACTGCTCTCCCTCAGTGGCTTATTGAAGTGTTAGTTCCAACGATATGTAATATTCTCCTGCAGAGAAATATTAATAGTTTCCTCTTCCTTAGTGTTTTAACATCCTTTATTGATTAGTTCTCTGGACATGTCTGGCCAGCCTGTCCCATATTCTCGCTCTACTATAGCATGTGTTGATCAGAAACTGCATGGGGTGAGGGGAGGGGTTATGGGTGGTCCCATTGGCATGTGACTCCCAGGGTGCAGGGCATCTGTAACAAACACTGGGAACACTGGTGACTCTGGTGAGCGTGCTAGACACAAATCATGACACAGCTCCTTTTTATTCCAGAGTTGACAAAGGCGTTATTCAAAACATATTCTTATACTAGAACAGATATTCTGAAGTGCAGTATAATGTTTCTGGGACACAGGCTTTAAATAGGCTGACAATCAAACTTTGTTTTGCCCCTTATTATTTGTGTGGCTTGAGGCCAGTAATAAACCCTGCCCTGATGACCAGTGTGGCTCAAGTTGGTTTGGTGTCATTCCACAGAGCGAGAGGTCGTTGGTTTGATTATCAGTTGGAGCATGTGCCTGAGTTTTGGTTCTATTCTCAGTTGGAGTGCACGTGGGAGGTAGCTGATCGGGTGTTTCTCTCTTGCATCAATATTTTTCCCCCTCTCTTTCCCCCTCCACTCCCCTCTAACAGTATATAAATCAAATATTTTTAAAAAGTAACCAACCTTACTATACCCCAATGAGTATGGTACCTATTTCACTTTTGTGAAAATTAATTGGGAAACATGTAACTGAGCCCAGGATCTGGCACACAGGAATTAAGTGTGTTACTCTTGAGACCCCTTTCTTCCTCCAGCGGAACCTGGGGAGGACTCCAGCCCCCAGCGAGCACTCAGAGTACGAAGGGTTCATCCACAGTGCAGCCATTCCTTGACCAGACTGGTGTTTTTACAGAAGAGTGAAACCTTTTTTAAATAAGGTTTTTGTTTTGTATTGCCAATGGGTTTACTCAGTACCAAGGAGAGAACCTTGCATAAGGATGGTATGGGAAGTGAGACATAGGGGAAGACAGTGAAAAAATGCGGGTGAATTCTGTTAGGACAGATGTTGGTGGGGAGATGGCCCAGGCCTCTGGGAGCTGAGGCAAGGCCAGCCCTCTGTCCCCACCTGTCCTGAAAAGAGGAGGGGCCACCCTCTGCGACACTGTTCCTGCCCTGCTGAGTGCGGCAGGGCAGCCAGCTCTGTGCACTGTGGTCTGCACTCTCCTCTGCTGGCTCCTGGTCTGTCACATCCTGCAGAGGACTTTTGTTTTTGTGTCTACTTTCCAAATGATAGTAAGATATACATTATATAAAATTTGCCTTGTTAGCTATTTGCAATTACATAATTCAGTAGAATTAAGAGAGCATCACCACTCTGTCTAACACTTCTGCCTCATCCCAGCCACTCTACCTAGTAACCTGGACTCCCCATTTCCCCTTCTCCCAGCCCCCAGCAGCCTTGGTTCTTAAGCCCCACTGAGGAGAGTATTCCTACTGCAAATCCATTTTTTTTTTTCTTTTTTAAATTTTATTGTTGTTGTATTACATCCATCCCCTGCAAATCCATTTTTTTAATTTCGTGCCTCCTTTGGAAGCCACTCCTCAAAATGCTGTGAGGAGCTCAAACCTACCCTTGGCCGGGGAGCTCAGCACAGCCCTCCCCACCCACCCCTGGCTGTGGCCAGGAAAGCTCCTCAACTTGTCGAGGTCAGCTTCCCCTTCTTTCTCCAGGATCAGATCTAATGGCCCAGACCTTTGCTACTTTTTGTAACGGCCACAGACCAGCACCAGGGTCAGACCTGAGGCCCATGCCGGACAAGGAAGTCTAAGAGACAGTAAAAGGAAAGTGCATTAAAAAAAAAAGGATCCATTCAATTCTTGAAATCTACCCATCTACAATATGAAAATATAGAAGGATTCTCTTTTACAAACAAAAACAAGGTCTGATGGCTCTGATACCTGGAAGAGATTAAATGCTAAAAATACCTCAAGACATTGCAAATGCCTGGGAGTGCTCAGTGCATGAAGCGCAGGGCAGTAAAATCTGGCACTGAATGCAAACAAGGGAGGAGTCCTGAGTCACGGGGGCCCTCCTCCACTGTATATAAAAGTAATAGTCTTTAATAGCAGCACATTTCTGGACCTTACTGTCCAGCCCATGGTGTAAAGAAAGCACTAAATGCCCAGGGATGTATCCCACACTGTCCTGAAAGGAAAGCAATGAACTAGGAATTAAATTCTCTCATATCTCCCTGTTTTGGGTGCAGTGCTGATGGCCAGGTGACATGTGCAGGGCCATCTGGTGACATTTCTTTTTGGGAACAGATTAATTGAGACCGGGGAGGGTGATGAGATAGATAGTAGTGGCCAACACAGATTCTCAGGTGGTTTCCTGGAGCTCGTGCCCATCTTTTAAGGGGGAATCCCCTAGTTTTATTCTAGACGAGTGTGATCAAACTGTCATTACTAAATTATTATGTGACCTGATGGACAAATCCTATGCTGAAAGTGCTTCTTTTCATTCTGAAAGCTTCTATGAATATAAAACCCGATATTAAGGAAAGTCCCTCCCTAGGAATTATTCTCTTCCCTCCCCTCATTCTTCCAGAGTAAAAAGGAATAAAGGCAGGTAGAGACAAGTTGCTTATTCTTGGAATTGTCTTCTGCTCTGATGCCACACACTTTGCCAGCCTGGAGTCTCCTCCTTCGGTTTCTATGGGTACCCCAGTGCTGAGCAGACAGCCCAACAGGCAATGTCCGTGGAAAGGACAAATTCTTCCCTGGGCCTTGACAGTGCTGTCATGCTCTGCTCTCCCTGGGCATAGACCTTTCTCAATATGGCCAAAATTTCCTCTGGCTTCCTGTCCTCGCAGAAAGATGCAGTCCATAGCCCACTGTGAATAGTGAGCCTCTTTCCTCAAGGCCTAAGTGGGAGCACTTCATATCTGCACATCTCCTTACTCCCCAGGCTCAGCGGCATGCTTCAGTGCAGGGACGCTGGCCGCAAGACGCTGTCGCTAGACTTCCCAGGGCCAGGCCTGGCAGCCTGACCTTCTTGGATTGGAAAATTTGGTAAGAACTGTTTGAAAATAGTACTGGTTAACTCATTAGTCCCTGCTTCTCTTCCCTGCAGAGAGAGAGGACTCCAGGCAAGTGGCCTCTGAAGGTGGCACATGGGATTTGAGTTTGCCCAGGGTTATTGGCTGCCCAAGAGGTCTTGACCTCAGGAAACACGGACAAGGGGAACAAAGCCCTGTTCAGCTCTTCGGGGACAGGGGCCCCACCCTCCCACAGAGGGGTTTCTCTGAGATACACAGCTGCACTGTCTGCTTCTTTCCTTAAATGAACTGATCCAATCATGTCACAACCATATTAAAACCTCAAATGAAGAGTCATGGACAGAGATTACACAGGAAAGACACATCCAAACTTGAACAGTGGATGTCTCTGGGCAGAGGGATTCTGGGTAACTCTGTACTCAGGCTTAGCTACCCTTGTGTTTCTATTCAAGTGTTCTGGGTTGCACAGATTACCTATTAAAGGAAAAAAGCCAACAAAACAGTTTTGAGAAGATATGGTCTAAAGTTTAAAACAGACCAAAGATAAAGTGAGACTGAATTTAACCAGTTGTATTTTGTAGTTATTTAAAATGTAAAAGGAATCAATCTGATTCGTAGACCCAAAAGGATCCCAAGCTCCCTGAGGGCAGAGGCTACGTCACATGCACCCTGGCACACAGCTATTGCACCTGGCATAGAGGAAACACAGCCACCACACATGGGTTACACTTAACTTCCTGCCTCTGCGGGGCCTCATTCCCACACGTGACTTGGGAGGAAGTGTCCTATCCAAAGGTGGTCCACCAATTCTGTCTGGATCCCTTCCACGCTCACCTTCCAGTGGGTTCCCAGCCATGGGCACACTCTACTGCTCCCCCTCTCTTTCTTCCATCTTCCAGCTCCCCCACCCTATGGCTTTTACCTATCAGCATTTAAAATGTCTGCCCCTCCCCCATCTTGACAAAACCCTCCCTATTCAATCCCTCTCCTCTTCTCTGCAGCAGCACAGCTATTTAAACATTCTGCCTTTCATTTGCTTTTCAGTCTTCTCCACTCTGGCTTCAGTCCTTACTAACTTCCCTTCCTAGAGCCACTAAAGACTTTCATGTTGAAGAATCCAATGCTTTTTGCCCCCACTTTTTTTTCTTAACTGACATCAGTGTAGTTTTTGACCCATCAGACCACCCACAGTACCTTAAAAGATTCTTCTGGTAACCTCCATGACACAATCAACCATTTTCCTTCTACTTCATTGGCTGTCCCACTTCAAGGTACTTTAAGGTCTCAGGAATTGGTCCCACACCCTCTTCTTTTTTATTCTAGTTTCTACCATTAAGTAACTTCATTAGCCTTATGATTTAAATACCATAAGCAAGACATGCTGACAATTTATAATTTAATATTTCCAACTGAGACCTTACCTCTGAGCTCCAGCCTCATACATCCAATTGCTTTTTTTTTTTTTTTTTTACACTTTAATGTTTCACTGAAAAGAAAAACTGAATGTTAAAGATGGAATACATGATCTTATCACACCAAAAACAAAAACAAAAACAAAAACAAAAAACCTCTCTTCTTCACCTAATTCTATCTCAGTAAATACCAACACCTTCCTTGAAGCTGCTCAGGCTAGAAACCAGAAAATCTCTGACAACTTCCATTCTTCAAGTCTCATAGTAAGTGAATCCTTCTGATAATGATACAGACACAGGAAATGCATTTATCCTCACATCTTAAACAACTACAAATCTGGACAAGTATATGAAACAATGATTTCTAAGACACCGGACATCAGACAATGAAGGTAAGTGATATCTGGGTGACAGGAAACAATTGGGGTGAGCTCTACAATTGCCCCTGCTCATTACCCTGAAAGAATTTTCAAAACACAGCAGAGAGAGGTGGGAACCCATGCAGAGCCTCGTTGAGGAAATGAATGTGGGAGTCTGAAAAGGCCAATCCAGCTAGAGTTTGCAAGGCAGATTACTAGACGGGATAGAGATGAACATTGAGAGAGTTCTACATAAAATGTAGCATAAACCATTGCTGAAATGAATTAAAAATATATTAAATAGAAGGATATATACACCGTTTGTGATTGGGAAAACTCAATGTTTTTAAGATGTCTATTTATTCCAAATTGATTTTATAGTCAATGCGATCCTAATCAAAATTCCAACAGGGTGTGTGTGTGTGTGTTTGCTGACTAAAATATAATTTTCATATAGAAACTTGAAGAACCTAGAATAACCAAAACCACTTTGAAAAAGTAGGCAAAGTTGGAGTGATTACCTTACCTGATTTCAGGAACTATTATAAATCTACAATAATCAAGACACTGTGGTACTGGAGTCAAGATACACAAAAGAGTAATGAGTAAGAATAGAGTCTAGAAACAGGCCCATACAAGTGATTTTCTTCAAAAGCACAAAAGCCAGTTAGATAAAGGATAATCTTTTCAACAGTGGTGCTGATACAATTCAATACCAACAGCAATAACAAAACAAAAAAAAAAACTCTAACCCATACTTCATACTATATATAAGAATCACAACATGGCCCTGGCTGGTGGCACAGTAGATAAGGCGTTGGCCTTCAAATCCAAATGTCGCTGGTTCGATTCCCAGCCAGGGCATGTAACCGGGTTGCAAGCCAGGTCCATAGCTGGAGGCAGCTGAAAGGCAACCAAACATTGATGTCTCTCTTCCTCTCTGCTTCTCTCTCTTCCCCTCTCTCTAAAAATAATAAATAATCTTAAAAAAAATCACAACATGTATCATATGTCACAATGTAAGAGCTAAAAGTATAAAACAGGAGAAAACCATACTGTGTAGGTTTGAATGAGGCAAAGATATACCTCTAAACATATACTCTATAATAAAGATTAAATTGATAAAATGAATTTCAACAAAATTAAAAACTTCTCCCTTTCAAATGACAATGTTAAGAGAATAAAAATACACATCACAACTTGGGAGAAAATATTTACACTTCAGATATTTGATAAAGGATTGGTGTCCAAAATATATAAAGAATTCTCCCAACTCACTAATAGAAAAACAAGTCACCCAATTAAAATGATGGACAAAGGATATGGACACCTCAGCAAAGAACATAAACAGTTGATGGATAAGCACACAAAAAAGGGCTCAACATCATAAGTCAGTAGGAAAATGCAAACTAAACCTCAATGAGATTCCACTTTATACCTCTAAGAATATCTAAAATTAAAGACTGGCCCCACCAGGTGCTGATGAGAATGTAGAGCAAGAACCCTCACACGCTGCTGGTGTGGGTGCGGATGGGCATAACCATCCCAGTAAACAATACGGCAGTTCCTCAGAAAGATAAACGTACACATACCCTATGATCCAGCCATTCCAATCCCAGGCAACTATGCAAGAGAAATGAAAGCATACGCTCATACAAAGCACATGAATGCTCATAGCAGCTTTATTTGTAATAGTTCTAAAGTGAAAATAATCCAAACAATCTAATAACTTTGTTAATCAATGTTACCCAGCAAATTTAATTAAAATAAAAATAATAAAGACATTTACCATAAAATGAAACTAAAAATAATCTAAATGTGTAATAAACAAATACTGGTATATCCACGCAATGAAATAGTACTCAGCAATACAAGTACTAAATTATTAACACACACACAGTAACATGGATGAATCTCAGAATAGTTATTCTGATAGAAGCCAAACAAAACAGAGAACATACTATATGGTTCTTATGTATATAAAATTCTAGAAAAGTCCCAACTAACCTATAATGACATAATCCAGATCAACAGTTGCTAAGGGTTGGAGGATGAGCAGCAGGAAGAGGAGATAGGAAAAGATTACAAAGGGACACACGATAAGTTTTGGGGGTAACCAACTTGTTTGTTATTTTGATTGTGATGATGGTTTCACAAATGTATACATACGTTACATACTGTCAAATTGTATACCTTAAACATAAGCCATTTATTATATGAGGAGACCCCTAAAAATCCAAAGTTATCTTCTGGAGGGCAGGCCTCTTGGCTAGATGAGTGTTCTAAGAACCCATTTGTATCAGAGTTGGCGGTGGTGTGAGAGGCTGTGTTCAGCTTCAGTGAATATTTTCTGAAGACTTTTTCAACATGTTTGCCCATTTCATGGTGAGTGAATATGAGCAAATCTGCCCACACAGCACTGAGTGTCCAGCAGTTTTTGACCAAAAATGGCATGACCTTGTGCCCTACCCTTCCAATTCATCCAATCTTACCCCGAGGACATTTTTGTTTGTTTCTTTCTTTCTTAAGATGATGAAAAAAGCCCTCAGTGGGACACATTTTGCCAGTGCGGAAGAGGTGAAACAAAAAAGGGCAGAAGCACTAAAAAGTACCAAAATCAACACGTTCAAAAACTGTTTTTGAGCAGTGGAAAAAATGTCTCAATAGGTGAACTACACATCCAAGGAACAGTACTTTGAAGGGGACAAGTTTAAACATGTAAGAATAAGTACACATTTTTTTATAAATAAATTCCTATTTGCCCCCACCCTGCCCCCACCATATACCAATTATTCCTCAATAAAACTTATTTTTTCCTGACTGGAATTGCTATTTTCCTTTTGTATTACCACCATCCTGGAGAGAAAAATCACCTCCATCCTGGCCTGACCCTTCCTGGCTGCCCCCTCCTTTCCATTCTCTGCGTGACAGCCACCGTGATCATATCTGTCATTTCACTGCTCAAAATTCTTCAAATTTACTCATCAAATAAAGACTCAAACACTTATTCTTGCCTTCAAGAATAAGGCAAGAATATCTTGCCCCTATCTATTCTTGCTCCTCCTGCCTGAATCCTAGTCTCGTTTCCATCTTGTTTCCCAGATTTTAACCCTTCTGCCTTCTGCTCCTGAAACGTGCCAAAACTGTTTCTGTGGTGGGGCCCCTGCACATGCTAATTTCTTTTGCCTGGGACTTTGCCCTTCCAAGTGAACTCCTAACCTTCCCTTAGCCTCGGCTTCAATGTTATCTCCTCCAAGCATTCTTCTTTGATATAGGAGGCTAGGTTAGGTCTTGCCTTTGCCTCCTTCACAGCACCAACCCCACATGTAAATAATGATCGGTTCAATGCTTTGTTTTCCCCTATTTGTCCCTCTTTATGATACTCACCTCCCAAGACCATAATATGCTCCAAGAGAATAAGGATTATATACTTGATGCCTAATACATTGCCTAGCACGTAGTAGGAATTCAAAAACATTACCTAGCACGTTGTAGGAATCCAAAAACATTTGTTGAATAAATGATAGAGACAAAACTGGGACTCACTTCCTGACTCAGAACTCGCTCCCTGACCTCTAAAGTACATTTTTCTTAACCTACTCTTGCAAAATCCATCCTTCTGCATGTGACAATCAAACAGACTTTTCCTATAGCTAGTCAGGTCTCAAACTGGTGAGAATTAAGAAACATACTAGAGCCATATCTTAAGTATTAAGTATTTTAAAATCAAAGGATTGGACTTAAAAAAAAGGTTAGCAATGTTAAATACAGCTGAATTGGGTTTTATTATTTTTTTTAAATCATTACTCTTTAATGATACAATTATTCTGGAAGTTACACCCCAAGAGAGTTACAAAGTTAATTAATAAAATGGTTAATGAAGAAGGAAACTGGAGATGAGAAGAGGTGAGAGGCCGAACCTTGTAGGAAAAGAAGTCACAGCTCCTTGCTGAGTGCTGGCGGCTAAGCCAGCACTGCCACATTTTAGCAAAGCAGTGGCCTAAAATTCTCTGTGTAGCTGGTGGGGCTGGGGAGAGCAAGATCGCAAACATGGCCATTTTCCAGAACAGCTTCCTAAGAAACAGCCTACCTTCCCCTCCCTTTCACTCCCACACTTTGTTTATAGACTCCCCTTAATTAGAGCATTTCGGCATGGAAGCATAATCCAATCTGAAAGAAAATTTCCCTTGAGACCCATCTGTCAGAATTAGACCACACTTAGCTACTGGACAGTAAGGCTGGGTTGTAAATACCACCGACTGCTTCGGTTCTCCGAAGGCTCAAGCCTCATTTTCCAAGCAAGCAAATGCCAGTCCAGGGGACAAGGCTTTCCGTTAGGAAACTGGCTCTCTGTTTTGGACAGTTATGCTTCCACAGGTAGAAGATTATTAAAAGTGGTCCCAGGGGGATGCTCTACCTGACCAGCCTCACCTCTGTTCAGAGTTGAAAATGCCATCCTAGGCAACTCTATTAACTTTCCTTCAGTTGCTCTAGGTTTGCAGGAGATCGTTTCCGTTGAGCTAGATTTTCCCTGCAAGTTCAGCCGAGGAGACACCTGACTGCTTTAGAGGGAGCAAATGGAACCCAGCTGGGCCCCCTGTAAAGCCAGCCCCGCTTCTCAGGAGCACCCAGCTGGCTACATGCAGACCTCCCTTCGGTACCCAGGCCACGGCCCAGCCCACTCTTGCCTAGGAAAGGTGTAGGGTCAGGGGTGGGAGATTGGGAGGAGGAGGGCCCCTTCTCTCTTTCTTCATCATTTCCCTGTGTCTCTGAGGTCACCTGATCTAGGGTCTCTCTGTGTCCCTATCGCCCCTTCCCCACTGTTCTGTCTGGCAGGCTGCAGAACACCCATTGTGGCCAGGCCAGCACGCGCATCCCTTAGCTGCTGGGAATGTTGGCTGCTCATGGCTCTTTGTTGCATCCTTGTTGGGACAATTCACTCAGTTGATAGGACCACCTTAAAAATAACTGGCAAGTTACGCCCTCTCTCCAGGGGTGGCCCGCAGCCAGTGACAAAGGCAGGGTAAAGAGGGAGTCCCTGTCTCAGAGTGGGATGCCACAGCTGCCTGTGGGCTCAGGCTAGGGGCTTTCACGGAAGCCTCATCTCTGCCTGTCCTGCTGCCTTTACTTCCTTACCAATTTTCCTTGAAAGCAGTTCTTCAATAAATCACCTGCATCAGAGTCCCTCTTAGCCTCTGCTTCCAGGGAATCCCACTTAAGGCACACACGTTACATTGGTGCTATCTTTATTTCATTCATCCCTTCATGCATTCACTAATTCGTTCACTCAGAAAGCATTTATCATCTCCCTCTTAGGTTAAGTACTGGAGTCAGTCACAGACTGTCTTTGAGGAGCATTTAGATGAGTGGGGTACGCAGGATGGATACTCACAATTCAATGTGGAACCTGCCATGACGAGGTACATAGAGGATACTTGAAGTGCTAATAGGGACACCTAATCTGTTCCTGGGGGATATAGGAAGGGTTTGCTTAAGATGATGGGGAAGCACAGGACTTTGAGAAGAACAACCTTTAATTGGCCAGAGGAGAGGAGTGAAAATAAAGGTCACTGCAGACAGAGAACAGTGTGTGTACAGAAAAAACATACAAGTGAACCATTAGAGGAGATTCAACGGAGTAACAGAGGAAATTGGTTGTCCAAAACCTATGGCGGACATTGCTATTGGACCTGGGTCTTCTCATTTGCTAAGCCTACGTTCTTCTTAACCCAGCTCGCTCATTAGCCAGCATCAGTTGATGAGAACCAGTCAAGACCAAAACCCTTTGCCACATCTTTTCCCCAAATGTTTATCTTCAACCACAAATGTCCAAATCTCCAAACATTCCTGCATCTGCTCCCGTACTTTTCTTGTCAATTCCTACAACAAAGGAAATGTTATTTATCTAAAGCTGGCGCTCTACCTGCATTTTAGATCCCATCCCCTACCTTTTGGCGGGGGACTTGACTGATTATTGTACCCTCTGTTTCTATATCTTCACACTCTTTGTACTGACTCTTTTCACTACTTTCTCATTCAATTTTTATTTCCCCCTTAAAGGTGATTTTTACATTTTTCATTGGTTTATTTTTCATTTATATACAGTAAAAACAAAACTGAATTTTACTGTTTTACGAGTTTTGACAAATGCCGAGTCATGTAACCCCCACAGCTGCGACTGAAAATAACTCCATCACTTGTCCAAACTTCCCTCTGTTGACCCTGGTAGTCAACTCATCTACCTACTGCAACTCCTGGCAACCAGTGATTTGTTGTCTTTCTCTAAAATGTTGCCTTTTTCATAATTATCACATAAGTGGAATGACACAGTGTGTAGCCTTCTGACTCTGGCTTCCTTCACTTAGCATAATGCACCTGAGACTGATTCATATTTTGTGGGTGTATTATACACACCCTGTTCTCTTCACTTCTGAATAGTATCCCATTACGTAAATGTAACAGCCTATCCATTTGCCCATTGAAGAACATTGAGGTTACTTCCAGTTTTTGGTAAGTATGAATAAAACTGCTTGCTGTACACATGCATAGGGATTTCTAAAAGAAGTGTGTTTTTATTTCTCTTGTAAATTTACTGTTTTTCAAGTTTCATCTAAAATAATCAAAATGTGGATAGATTGTATACAGAAAAATATCAGTGTCCCCTGCTATGCATTTTGAGCTGCAGCGCGCCTCCATATACACACACAGGAACCCCAGTAGAGCCAGCCTTCTTTCTCAGCTTTCTGCCCTGTCCCCCTCTTTGTGAACCCCAAGAAAGAGTAAGAAAATAGAATCAGAAGTTGATCTCACACTTCAATTTAGTTGTAAAAACCTTTAACAAAATGTTAACAAACCAAATAGCTAAACACCCACCAACCCACCCATACATACCCATGTATGCCAAAATCAATGCCTCATGAACAAGTTGGATTTATCCAAGGAATACAACTTTTCACCAAAATTAGAAATACAATAATACATTAAATGACATTAAAAGATAAAAATACAAAACATATGGTTATTTTAATTAATTCAGAAAAATCATTTGATAAAATCCAATATCCATCCAAGTTTTCAAACAGTCTACAACCGATGTCCCATTTAGTGTTGAAAATTGAAAGCATTTCTTTTAAGATAAAGAACAAACCAAAGATTACGCTATTGACCTCTGTATTGGAATTTCTGGTACATGCAATAAAGATAAAGGGATATTTTTAGGGGAAGAAGTGAAAAGAAACAAACAAGCTCCATCCCTAAGTATACATACCCTATCAAAATTCCTGCACCCGTTTATTAAGAGACATGCACAAAAAGTATACAGACTCACAGATGGAGAGCAGGATAACAGCTGGTGAGTGGAAAGGTAAAGGGGTAGAGGGATAGCGCAAAAGGAAAAAGGACTCGTGGACATGCACACTGTGTGGTGATTGCTGGGGGTAGGACAGTATACAGATTAAGTTAAAAATTAATTAACCAAAAGTTAACTTCAAAGAAAAAGAAAGAAAGAAAAGAAAAGAAACTGTCCTTTGCAAGCTCATTGGTGGCTCTGGAAAACCCCCTCTGTGATGAAGCCCCTCCGTCCACAGGCACTCTATCCAGTTTTGGGATGTGAGGATGGAGTCAAGGAGGTGAGGGGTAGAGCCCAGTGGGGTGCATGTCTGAGCGTGCTACCTTTCAGAACCACAACATGGTATTTATAATACACAGCATGGTATAGGCTAGTGGGGACAACTGTACTAGCGTAAAAAATATAATACAATTTTTAAAAAAGTATATGTACAGCAGCATTGTCTAAAATAAAAAAAAAATTAATTCAAATATCCATTAATAAAATACTAGATAAATAATGATATACCATTATAGTGGAAAGGTAAACAGCTCTGCAAAAAACCCCCACTACAGTATGTACATGAACATAAATAATTTGACACAGGCAGGCCCTGGCTAGTGGATCAGTGGAAAGGCGCCAGCCTGCAAACCCAAAGATTGCTGGTTTGACTCACCAGCCAGGGAACATAATCAGGTTGCAAGCCAGGTCTCCAGCCAGATCCTTAGCTGGAGGCAGGTTAAAGGCAACCATACACTGATGTTTCTTTCCCTCTCTTTCTTCCTCCTTTCCCTCTCTCTAAATATAAAGAAATAAAATCTTTAAAAATAATTTGATACAAATGCTGAAAAGAGTTTGCAGGAGAATTGTATAATTTATTTCATTTAAATTTCAAAATTAGGCAACACTGAACAACCTACTCTTACGTGCTAAAATTATTTTAAAAACAAGGAAATCATAGATATGAAAGTCACCATACAATGTCTGTCCTGAAAGTATTGTCCGCTCAAACTGTTTTAATTATATTGATATTGGCTCGATACTTCCAGGACAGGCCTCATATTAATTATTCTGGGGGGTTGGGCGGGGTGAGGACACACAGGACTTCTGAGAGGCTGACAATATTCTCTTAGTGAAATTCTGGATAGACTAAGGTACATTTTGTTATTTATAAATCATACCTATACATCATATGCACTCTGGTATGTGTCATATATTTCAATTAAAGAAGCAAATGCTTTGCACTGGGACTACACTAGGCAAAAGCTATCAAAGTGTCTTTGCCAAAGACCTGAAACTTTATTAATTTCCTCTTTCAGGAAATTTCCTCTATTCTGCTGTCTTTACCACTTTTCACTCCCTCTGAACAATCTAGATGTGAAGGGGATCACACGCCTAAGGGAGGGATCTGATGGGCTCTCATCAATAGAGACATAGATCATTAGAGCCCAGGGATGGCCTACTGCATGCACGTCCCCATGATGGAAGGAATCTGGCTTCGCTGTCATGAGATGGATACCAGGGCTTTCTGTGGGGCTTCTCAAATTGCTGGTCCCTTCAGACCCATCATCCAGGCAGCCTCAGTGTTTACAGCACCGCATGCTGTAAACACTCCAGTGGTGTTTACACTGCATGTTCACTCCAGTGGTGAACTGGAGTTGCTCTAATCACTGGCACCAGCTGGCAAGAGCCCAACTCCACCTTCAGTGGGTGTCACAGTGGTAGATCCAAACCAGCCCTTGCTGGTGGTATTGACACCATGAGAATGAACAAATGCTAGAAATCAGGTCCTCTTTCTATCCACCCCCACCCCAGCCAGTTGTTACACATCTACCAGGACACCACTGAATGTGACACAGCCATTCATATTTGATGGTGAGGAGCACACCTCCTGGGTTTCCCTAAAAACTTATGTTGTCTTCTGAGTGGTTCCAAGCATCTACCATTGTGTTTTACATTATCATAAAGATTAACTTTAAAAAATAAACTATGAGCCCTGGCTGGTGCGGCTCAGTGGACGGGTGCCAGCCTGTGAACCCAAAGGTCACTGGTTCAATTCCCCAGTCAGGGCACATAACCAGGTTGCAAGCCAGGTCTCCAGCCAGGTCCTTAGCTGGAGGCAGGTGAAAGGCAACCATACATTTATGCTTCTCTCCCTTTCTTCCTCCCTTCCTGCCCTTCTCTCTGAAAACAATGAATAAAATCTTTAAAAAATTAAAAATAATTTAGGGGTTAAGTAAAATAAATAAATAAATAAGCCAGGAGTATAGGCATGATAGCCAACATTCACCCAGACTACTCAACTCATACCTTCCTTTTTTTGAGACCTTCCCCCAGATGCTACCATCGCTTTTGTTGGTTGTTGACACATGCCCCACAAAGATGCATTATACCATTATTGATTGGTCTTGCTTCAGTAGACGAAAGGTGTAATTAAACTACTCTTTTTATGATCAATAATTGCTATTTGTTTTTTATAGGAAGGTGCGAGAATTAATTTTTATTTGACTGCTAACATTTATAAAAATCATAATCTCCCTGGAGAAATAACTGATTTTTAAAAAATCAGTTTCTAGGTTCAGTTCTGTTATACCTCCCAATCAAATCAGGGTCAAAGCCTCACCAAATTAGGTAGCCCCTCCTAAGGAGCTTCATTCTATTCAGTTAGTGCTTACTAATTATTTCACTTCTAAATACCATTCTAGAGGCTTGGCACATCCTAGCATATAAGCCAGATGTGGTCTTTGCACTCACAGAAGGGTCTAATGGAGAAGGAAGAAACTGAACAAATAACATAAAAGAAGGTATGATAAATAATGATGGAAGTAAGGAATGTCATTCTTGGAAGCAAAAACCAGTAACACCTGTCCTCGTATAGGGTATAAGTAAGAGTTCTCTGAGGAAGCGGCATTTAAGTTGGAGTCTGAGAGTGCGGTACAAGTTAGCCAAAGCAAGAAGAGAAAGAGAAGCAGAAAAGAAGCACTTAGGATAATTTTGAGACAACTTTTCATGAACTGACTGAGTTGGCTGTTGAAAAACTTAGTCCTAATTCTCACTGAGTCATTATTCAGCTGTGTGACATTGGTTGAATCTCCTAATGGCCCTCCCCGCAATTGTTCGTGCTAAATGAGGATTTTAAATGATAGGACCTCTACGGCTCTTTGTGGCTATTCAATCACAAGGCAAACATAAAATAAATACATAGACTACTATTCAGTTAGTGTAAATCAAAATTGCTTTTTGAACAGGCTTTGAGCAATACAGTACACAAGGTTTCCAGTAATAGATGGAATGTTTACAACAACTCCTCTAGGTAAAAATACTGGGCTATAAAATCCTCTTTAAGCAAAGCTGATGGAACAGGAACAGTAAAAAAGCATCAATCCACAGAGGTAAGTAAGCTTTAGAGCTGGAGCTTAAATGGAGGAAATCATGACTCTCTCCTGGTTTAGTGCCTCAGATTGAGGACTGTAGGAGAACCCTGCATATAGTTGGAGGCCTAAAGATTAAGGGTCACAGTTTCAAAGGACAGACAAAACAGAACATCCACTTTGCAGAAGTATATGTTGGAGATCCATTCTGTCTTGAACTTGCTCTGGGTAAAACAAGAAAAAAAAAATCCCCCCGTATCAGTTGGTAACCTCTAGTACAAATCTAAACCTACACATTTGGAGCCTGTATTTACCCTATCTCTGTTGTCCAAAAATCCTCAAGCTCAAAATTTGGTTTAAAAGTGGTTGTACGTTGGTAATTCACCTAGGCATCTGGTAGAAGAAATTGCAAATCTTCTCTGCAGGAATGTTCTTTAAGCCCAGGGCTTGAACATTTCAGTGGCCCTCCTCATTCCTGACATTTGCATCTGCAAATTCCAGTATCAATTGCCCTTGGTTGAATCCAAGGATGCATGACCCATGGATGCTGAGGGCCAACTTAAGGGTGTTGAGAATCCATAGACTTAGGTATCCATGGGAGTCCTGGAACCAGTTCCCCACAGATAAGCAAGAATGACTATACTGACAAAGTTCCAAAATAGATGAGCTCACAGCCATAAATCACTAAATACAAGAGACAAGGCATGATAAATTACAGAGTGGATGGAAATGCCAAACACAAGAATCACAGCTGCAAAGGTTATAGCTATTTGAGTTACGAGCAATAGAATATACGTATATGTATATGCATTTATGTCTATATACACAAATGTATATATGTATATAAACATATATGTGTGTGTGTATATATATACACACATGCATATATATATATATATATATATATATATATATATATATATATGAAAGGGTAGAAGAAATAGAAAAGGGAACTGAAAGTATGTTTTAAAAAGATACTATCATAATTCCCATGACTCATAATCCACAAAGAAAATTAAGAAGCATCCACAATCCAAGTTTTGTAAGATTGACGATAGAAGAAAAATATATGAAATTTAAATTTATCATTACACAGCAGCACTAGTTAGGAAATGCAATTTTGGAAAAGATACTACTTAAAATAACCAAAAAGATACATAGCAATAAATCTAACAAGAGACATGCAAGATCCTCATGTAGAAAATTATAAGACTTGAATGAAAACTTTAAAGAACTAAATAAATGAAGAAATGCAACATGGTCACATATAAAAAGACTCAATATCATAAAAGGTGTAAACTTCCCTAAATTAACCTATAGACTTCATACAAGTGCAAACAAATACAAGAAAAAATTATAACTTGACCATTAGATTCTAAAGTTTATGATAAAAGTCAAATACCAGTCAAGACTGAACTAAAGAAAATGCAGGAAGATGAATAAATTGCTCTTCCAGATATTAAGACTTATCAAAGAATGATAGTAGAGACAGTCAAATAGAAGTGTGGATAAAAAGAGAAGCCAGAACAGACTCTTCATATATCAAAGCCTATATAGGACAGAGCATCCACTGAAAATTACTGGGAAAATATGCCAGAACATTGGTTATCCACAGGCAAAAAGTAATGTGGAGGCATTGTGAAGGGAATATTTGTCACCCCCAAATTCATACACTGAAGCCAAATACAAGTGTGATGGCATTTGGAAGTAGGTCCTTTGGGAGGTAATGAGGTTTAGGTGAGGTCACATGGATGGGGTCCCCATAATGGAACTAGTGTCTTTGTAAGAAGAGGACAAGAGACCAAAGCTCTCTCTCTCTTCATGTGAGGCCACTGTGAGAAGGCGGCTGTCTACAAGTCAGGAAGAGGGCCTTCACCAGGAACCAAAAGTGCTGGCACCTTGACATTGGACTTCCCGGCTTCCAGAACTGTGAGAAATAAAATTCCTGTTGTTGTAGCAGTGTATGTTTTGGTTCTGTTTTGTTTTATTTTGTCAGCTTGAGCTGACTAATAAAGAATGCCTGTATTATCTATACAAACAATTTCATTCTGAGTGGATTAAAATCATAACTAGGAAAGTCAAAACTTTGAGATTTTGAATAGAAAATATAGGAGAAATATTCTTGTGACAGAGCAAGGATTTCTTAAACAGGACACAAAAGTGCATTCAATGAAAAATATTGGCATGTTTTACTACATTAAATATAAGAACCTCTATTGACCAAAAGAAATCATAACGTGAATACAAAGATAGCCATAAATGGAGAGATGATGCTTTCAATACACATCACCAAGAATTTGATAGACTATATAAAGAACATATAGGAATTAATGAGGAAAAGGAAACAGAAAAGAAATGCTGAACACACATTTTATAAGAAAGGAAACATGAATGGCCAATAAGCATATCAAAAGGGAGAGGGATGGGGTGGGTGGGGCAGGGGAGAGCAATGGGGGGTGGGGAATGAAACAACTGTAACAGAACAATAAAAAGTTAACAAAAAAGGATGGTCAAGCATGGAAATACAAAGTATATACCATTTTTCATGCATGCACATGTACACATTCAACAGTGGGACAACTGCAAGAGTTGGTGAGAAGATGAAGCATCTATCATATCTCACCCGTGGGAAGATCAATTTGTACAGCCACTGTGGAATAGAACTCAACATTGCCTATAAAAGCTGAACACATGTGCACATTACCTCTATCAGGGATACACCCTAGAGAAATTATGTATGTAAAGCAAGAAATATGCACAAAAACATTCTCTGCTGTATTGTTTAGAATCATAAAAAACTAATACAAACCCAAATGTCATCAATACAAGAAAGCTAATCTGTCATATGGAACACAATGGGATGTTATGCAGTAATGAAAATACATGAACTGCAGCTCTATTCATCTCTATTGTTAAATGTCAGATCAATATGAACTGGAAAAAAGTCAAAGAAGAGCTATGAAAAGCAGCAAGAGACAAAACCAAACAACACATTGTCTTACGAATATGTCACAATAGATAAAATTCAGAAGAGTGGTTTTCTCTGAGCAGGAGTGGACTGAGAGACAATGTGAGGAAAGAGAACACAAAAGTCACCAAAGTACTGGTGATGTTCTATTGCTTATCTGAGGGACAGGTCCAGCCTGTTCATTTAATTATTCCCTCATGACTCGGTATGTGTACATCATATATAACTGTGTTTCATATATACTATTATAAAGATAAAACTGTGGCAAATCTCAGTCTCTGTTTAATGTCACATTCTAAAAAGCAGTCAAAACAGTCCCAAATAATAATTTTTAAATGAAGTTTTGAAAAATATGGATTATAAAAATAATATGTATTTCCAGTCTCCTGCTGACCACCCAAAGGCCTTGACCAATGCGTAGAATATTTCTTTTATTTATGTATGTATTTATTTATTGCTTGAGGAAGCAACTGAGCATTTTGAGGCCATTAGCCCTTTGGTTTTCCTCCTTGATAAATAATTTAACATTCTTCACAAATTCATTGCAAATCAAGACTTCTCCAGCAGTGGACAGGGAACCCTTAGTCCCGGGAGAGTGCTAAAATGGCAGTGACCTCTGGGCCAGAAGGTCCTGCAGGCTGCCATGCTATATTTTTATCCCACAGGAAACTATAAGATGTTCCCACCAGGGATCAGCCTTACCCAGATTGTTATCAACCACTGTCCACTCTCCACAAAGTCCTTGGAAGGCAACTCACAGCAGGATCCTTACTGAGCTTTTTAATAACCTTCCAGCTATTTCATGACATTCATTTATCAAACAATATAAATTGATATCACACTAGATGGCATGACCAACCTCCTTCTACCAAGGCTCATCACTGTCAGCCGGCAGAGTCTTTAGCTGATACCCAAGAGGACTTGGCGAATATTCCATTGACAGTGTTCATTCTTGAGCCATTCATACATTATAAGCAGCCTGCCCATCTCATTTTTTTTTTAAGAGCTTCTTATGTTGCCTACTGATTTGGGAATAAATATAATCCTTGCTTCCTCTCGCATCAGTTTTTGGGTTTATAGAGATGATTGATATCCTTGCAAGATTAAAGAGATCTGTTCCTTTCTTAACCCCCCAAATCACTTTCATTTCATCACATGATGCTCTTTGCACCTTCTCCAGCTCCCGCTTTCCTTTCCTCATCATTGCCATCAAGGCCAGTAAGACCCATGCTACACATCACTCATCAGAGTGGCAGGGCAAAGCTGGCACTGGTACCCGGTGGCACGTGAAGAGAAGGTGTCCCGGTGTCGGTGAGTCCCCAGTTCACAGCCTGAGCATGACAAGGTACTGTGGTTACTTGGTCATTGGGTAGAGAATGTGTGTGTTCCATTCCTGAGCAGAGTGAGAGCCTTTCACAAGATGGGCTCCAAACTGAAGTTGGATCATGGTCTTAGCTGATTGAGGATTTGGTGCTTGATGTCTTTGGATGCAAGGCAGGGAAAGGGAAAGGGACAACAGAAGGGAAAGAGAAAGGCCTTGGAAGCGCACATACTCAAAAACGCAAGCTACAAAGTTTCCTGAGGGAATTTGGACAAGTGAAGGAAACAAGCAGCATTAAAATACCAGTCACCTAAACAAGTCCAATTTTACTTTCTATTTCAGGAGTGTCACTGTACCTCTGCAGGTTAATGGAACAGCTGTAAATGGAGTAAAAATATCACCATTACATTGTCATGTTGAAAATGTACTCATGGATATATGGCATCATTATATAGCACTTCTGCCCTCTCTGATCTAAATTTGACTTGACCTTCTATAAATTAGTGCTGTTAACATCTGTACATCTCTTCAGACTGTTCTCCTTTAAGTTTTGATTCAATATTTGAAAATGTGCTACCAGCTTCTCTCAACCATTCTCACTTCTGAGGTTAAAGGTGAAGATCCATCATGAGAAATGTTACCAAGTCGAATTGAACTGAGAACGTGGGTCAGAACTCAATGCATGTAGCTGCAGATGAGGGTCAATAGGATGCTGGGACCCAATTAGTACAAACAACCTAAGAAATCTCTAAGGAAAATGTGGTAAGGAAGCCAGATAATACGTACTATTAGAAAATAACTAAGAATTACCAAGTAGGAAAGAGTCAAGATTATGCTTAAATAATGTTTTCATTAATAATCCCTGGAAATTTCAAGTGACTATTGCTGAAGACCTGTTTCTAGATACAAGGAGGTTCTGAAGCCACAGCTATTATATATATATATTGACATGAATTTTATACTTTGCTTCCCCTCCCCCATAAAATAAGGTATAAGTAATATATTTGCATTCTGACCATGAAGCCCCATGCCCCCAGAAAGAAAAAATGGTGGACTTACATTGGTGACATATTCGATGTCCTTCCAAAGGATGCACTCCCTGGGGAAATCAGCCAAGTCCAGAAAGTGATCCACCACCACTTGGCCGATTAAGTCATGGCGAGAGAACCTGTCAAAGTCGTACACAGAGAAGTGAAGCTTCCGGGCTTCAAGTTCATTGTAGGGAACAGGGAACAAAAACACTTCATCAAACACAGGGTTCAGGGTCTTTCTGTGAACTTTAGTCTGGTGTTTTGTTTTCCGATCTGGAAGCAAATAGATCTTGACGTAAGGATCTGAAGTCCCAGAAAAGTCCTTGGCTGGCAAATTGACAGCTTTATGAATCTTCACTATGAGCTGCTCTAAGTCACAGTCATATTTTAAAATAAAGTTCAGTTTCCCACAGGCTTTGCTGTTATTCCTTCTCCCATCATCATTATCCAATGACCTCTGCTTATATAACTCTGGTTTAATTCGACCAATTCCAGCCAACTGTTCCTGTTTTGGAAGCTGCTGGATATTAAAGTCCGGGTTTGACAGGTTGAGTTGTCTTCGGACTGAATTATGCCTTGAGTGAAGAGCAAGAGAGGACAAAGTTATAACCTTATTAGCTACGGGTCTTTCAAAAACTTGTGCCTGGGATGTAGGTAGACTGTTATGTGCTGTTAGAAGCTTAGATGGGTGCATCTATAGTCATTACACTCATCAATGTGAGTAAGCTGCTCCCCAAGGCCTGAAGCCCAAAATGTAGGCCTAGAATCAGGAGATGAACTTATGACCTGTGACCTGGGAGCTTTAAAGGTTTAATGCACTTTCTGAACTGATATGCCATAAAAAAGCTTTCGGCTGGTGGAATGTAGAGATTTGTTCAGACTGCTTTAAAAATACGAGTATTCACTTTTACATATAATATCACCCTGTCATTGAAATAGTTAGCTGTGTATCTTCTTAAGAAGAACTGGACTGGTACATGCAAAAAAAAAAAAAAAATGAAATTAGACCACCAATTTATGCCACTTAAATATAAGTCATGATACCATAAAAGTCCTAGAGGAAAATATAGGCAGTAAAATTTCAGATATCCCATGCAACAATATTTTTGCTGATGTATCTCCTAGGGCAAGGGAATTAAAAGAAAAAAAACAAATAGGACTACATCAAACTGAACAGCTTCTGCATGGCTAAAGAAACCATCATCAAAATGAAAAGAGAACCACTGTACAGAAGAACATATTTGCCAATGATACATCAGAAAGGGTTTGATCTCCTTAATATATAAAGAACTCATATGACTCAACACCATGAAGACAAACAATACAATTTAAAAAATACTCTGGCTGATTTAGCTCAGTGGATTGGCATTGGCCTGTAAACCCAAGGGTCACTGGTTTGATTTCCAGTGAGGGCACATAACCAGGCTGCAAGTCAGGTCTCCAGCCAGGTCTCCAGCTGGAGGCAGGTGAAAGGCAATCATATGTTGATGTTTCTATCCCTTTCTTCCTCCCTCCCTGCCCTTCTCTCTGAAAATAATGAATAAACTCTTAATAGGCAAAGGATCTGAATAGACATTTCTCCAAGCAGGGCAAACAGGTGGCCCATAGACACGAAAAGATGCTCATCATCACTAGCCATCAGAGAGATGCAAATTAAAACCACATTGAGATATCAACACATATGTCAGAATGGCCATCATTAACAAATCAACAAACAACAAGTACTAGTGAGGATGTGAAGAAAAGAGAAC
The DNA here is from genome assembly GCA_004026585.1 of Noctilio leporinus. Taxonomy (NCBI): domain Eukaryota; kingdom Metazoa; phylum Chordata; class Mammalia; order Chiroptera; family Noctilionidae; genus Noctilio; species Noctilio leporinus. Next base: position 213,131 of record PVIW01002029.1, on the reverse strand, counting down.
CCTAGTGCACGCACTCGTGGTAGAAATGCAGACTGGGGCAGTCACTGTGGAAAACAGTATGGAATTTCCTTAAAAAACTAAAAATTGAACTGCCTTTTGACCCAGTGATTCTGCAGCTGAGACTATACCCTAGGAATATCAAGTCATCAATTCAAAAGAACTTATGCACCCCTATGTTCATACTGGCACTATCTATAATAGCCAAGTGCTGGAAACTATATAACAGTCTAAGTACCCATCAGTAAATTAGCGGATAAACAAACTGTGGTACATTTACAAAATGAAATACTACACAGCAGAAAGAACTCCTACGTTTTGTGACAAGCATGGATGGAACTAGAGAATATTATACTAAGTGAAATAAGCCAGGTGATGAAAGACAAATACCATTTGATCTCACCTCTCAGAGGAATCTAATGAACAAAATAAACTAATAAACAAAACAGAACCACAGGCAGGGAAACATGGAACAGGCTGAAAGTCTCCAGAGGGGAGGGGAATAATGATAGAAGAAGAGGGAGGGACTAGACAAGGAACATGTACGAATGACCCTCAAACATGGGCAGCAGTGTGGGAACTGTGGGAGTTGGAGGTGGGATGGGCAGAGGTGAGCAAAGGGAGAAAAATTGGGACAACTGTAACAGAATAACAAAAAAAATTTTTTAAAGAAGAAAGAATCTTTCTTTAAATTAAACAGAATTTCCTGTCACGGGCTTATAGCTTACGGCTTTATACACCTGCAGGTGTATTCTTACTGGTTCAAACGCATCACTCCCTTACAAAAACACAGAGAATGCACGTGACAGGATGGCTCGGCTTGTTGTGGACTGCGTTGGCTCTGACAGGGGTAAGTGACGGCGCTGAGAGGGTGTTTCTGTGATACCCCGTGGGTAATGACTAAGCAGCAGGAAGGGCTTCATGTCTGCACTGAACACTATGGGTATAAAAGGAAAGGTGAGCTACTATACATATATATTAGGATTCAATTAGAGAAGAGTGGGTATTGATATTTGCCAATGAAATACTTGTTAACAGAATCTATTTATTCTTCACCTTCTAAGCTGGCTGGTTTGGGTAAAAAGTTTCTCTGAAATACTCTTAGAAATGCCCATTATCGTGTGAATTTTCACAAGTTAAAAAAAGCTGTCATTATATACAAGGCTGTTTTTAAGGCTTTGCGTGTGTGTGTGTGTGTGTTTAGCTCAGAGTTTAGTTATAATACGGTATTTTCTGTAGTCTCTCAATAACCTTAATTAAAATAGCCTCTCTCCACCAGGTAAAAAGGAATGGCTGGGCTGTATCTGAAGGATTGGTAAATACCTGGAGAGGCAGAGTAAACATTCGCATTTATCTTCTTTAATTTTCTTGAGGCTGCTTTAGAAAATAAAGATGCACGTGTGAGATTAATAGCCCCCAAAACAGGTTTGAAATCATTCTCCGTCATACAGATGTTATGCCGAACATTTGTCATCTTAAAACACACTCCTAGTCACTAATCGCCCACCTGGTACAACATGAGCCCAGTCACAGAGCTGTCACCTGCACCTGTCACAGCAACACTGTCCACCCCAAGCAGACACACTCCAGGCACACACATTTCCACATGAGCAAAAAGTGTGTGTTCTGAAAGTTCCTGCTGTGAGATTTTCATTTCTTACAGAGAAATTCACTTTCCTATGCTTTCACTGTGTCTTCTGAATTTTCAGAGGTAGGAAGAGTCAGGGGGTGCTCCTAAGCACTGAAAACTGGCTCTCTATGCAAGTGTAGCCAGGTCATTTCCTTGCTGAGATGCTGAACCTCTGTAGTGCTAGAGCAGAGCTTCAGTCTTGCTCTGCTGGGCTCTCTGGGCAGAAGGGACCGCGAGGGAGCAGCAAACAGCCAGCCCTATGCAGAGGCCACAAGGGGCTGGCACCAGCTCTGGCTTCTTCTGCTGTATATTTATCTTTCCAAGCTGGATTCAAACAAGAGCCATATCAGGGTCTGCAGTCAGTTCCCACCTATGATGGGCCATTCTGGGAGCTGTGATACTGTTCAAATACTAACAATGCTCCATCAAGACTCATTGGATGTACCTTCTCTGCACCAGTGCCTAAGATGGGATACGAGTCCTGTGTCCCCACCAGCCCCAGCCCCTGCTACTCTGCTGTCACTTGCCTCCCAAGATGGTTGCTGAGCAGCCTCCTGGCGCATCACAACGTACTTGCATTTTCTGGAGAGTGCTAGCTTTACATTCACCACAGCAAGGTTCTGTCTTAACCCTTATCTGCAGGGCTAAGCCTGCCACATAAATTTAAAATTTAATTTAAAACTAAATGAATTTGGCTGCTTAGCAATGGAACATATTCTGTTCTCCTCGTACATTTTCTTAAGACATGAAATCTGAAGAGAACTAAGTTTGGCTATTCCCAGCCCGAGTGGACTGCCGTGGGTAGAGGGAGTGAACGGCGAAGGCATCACAGAGAGATCTGCAATTCAAGGACCATCACGTTCCCTCGGTAAGCGATTGCACGGACACCCCCACTCAAAATTCCAACCCAGCTGAAGATTCTTTTTCTTAAAAAGCAAGCCCAGGTAGAAATACTATTGTCCACCCAAATGTTTTACATGATGAGTTTTATTCCCAACACTTCTCCCCTCCTTCAGAATCACACTTTCGATGGGGAAAACAACTGAATCCAACTGTCAGGTAGTGGCTGAAAGCAGACAGCAGAAACTGAAAGAGGCCAGGACGGTTCTCACTCCCTGGGGCTCTCTTTCAGTCACTTTCAATTTTCTTTCAGGAGAGAGTCATCGAGGCATGGGCTAGACAAGCTCAGGGCAGCCTGGGAACCAAGGTAACTAACTCACCACCTTGGCAGCTCTCTGGGATGAGAAATGAGAAAGTAGAGCAGAGCGCCTGCCCTGGGGACATGAACAAGAGGGGTAGAGGAAATGGAAAATCAATATCCCAGGTTCCAGTCGGCTATTCAAATGGAGGCCCAGAGATAAGCAAGTCAAAAGCAAGACAAGACACGGAAGGAATGTTGTGACCTGGCTCTCAGAGCCCCAGGTGAGGGATAGGTTCTAAGAGGGTCCAGGGAGTGCTGCCCACCAAGGACCTAGAAGTGTAATGCCGCGGAGTGCCACTGAGTGAGTGCGATTAGGCGGGATCTGCGTCTGAAGCAGACAGTCCTCTGAGTAGGCCCAGGGAGCCCTGCATCTTGGTGTTCTCAGGACTTCAGACGTACAGTGAATGGAAGGAGAGGAGGTGAGCCCCCAGGAGGGGGTGTGACAAGGAGACAGTGTCCTCTGCAAGTAAGCCGTACCCTAACGCTGTCTTAAGAGACGCTGGCACTTGGAGTGGGGATCTCAGCTTCCTCCATCTCCCAGCGCAGGCCATTTTCCTGTCTGAAAGAGGCCAGGATGAGAACTCTATTCAGGCCCGAGCTGGAAGACCTGGGGTTGAGCTTGAAGGAAGCCTAACTTCAAACATGACTAGCAAAATTTATAATGCAGTCTTCCCATAACAAACTCTAAGTACCTTTTCTTGCCTGAAGGAATCTGAGCCTGGCTTTGAGCAGCAGCCAAGGGTCAGGAGGGGCAGGGCCCAGAGGCCCTTTCCTTGCCTTAAATTAGAATGAACCAGGTCCAGCATCCCACTTTAAGTCCCCAAAGTCTTAGTACCTGAGCTGTCACCTAAAAAGCCAACTACCTCCAGTGGATCTTAAAAAATAAAAAGAGAACATTGCTGCAATTCAATCAATTTGAACGTGCAAAGCATGAGTCACGTTGTGTGGAAGGGAGAGAAAAAAAGCCTAGTCGTTGCCTTCAAGAAAATGACTCCCAGGCGGGCGATGAGGTAAGTCAATCATATACTAACTATAGTGTGTCTGTACATCAGGGCAGAGGGTGATTAAAAACAGCTGGAGGTTAGAGGGCCACAGATGCAGAGACAGAGGGGAAAATATGCCTCTAGCTTGGGAAACTGTCCCGGAGGACATGGTACTTGAGTTGAACCTGCTTACTAACTTGGCCTCATACTTACCAGCCTCCAAGATCTAGACCTCAAGAGGGAAATTAACTCAGCCCCAGTTTCCCTCTCAGCCCCAGCTCTCTGGAGAGACAAGGGTTTCAGCTCCATGGTTCCAGCATTTTCTCCTAACACCCTGTGCCCACAATGTCCAGCAACCTTCCCATTGCTGGGTTTCCCCTAGGCAGCCATGGACAAGGGTACACTCTTGTGTCCTCCCTCACCTCAGGGACCCCAGCTCAGAGGTGAAACTTGTCCTATCTCTTCCCTGGTTCTGGGGCATTCGTGTTGACAAGGCTTCAGGATCCATGGAGAGGAAAGAGAAACAAGCGGTCTGTAATTTCAGAGCTATCATGGATTTCTCTACTGGGTTCAGGTCAAGACAGGGAGGCCTGGAAGCAGTGGAGATAGGATTCTTACGTTTCTTTTCTTGAAATTCCCCCCGGTTATGGGGATGGAAGAGCTGGGTTGTCTTGATCCACTGGCAGACAGAGGAAGATGGGAGTCACAGACAGGGACAGGTGCAGTTAATGACTACAAGGGCAGGATGGGGGAACTGAGGCTTTTATATGTTTTTATTAGTTTTCTTTATTTTCTATTGACTCTATTGGGGTGACATTGGTTAATGAAATTATACAGGCTTCAGATGTACAACTCTTCAATATAGCATCAGCCTGTGGTGGTCCCCTGAATCTGCCTTCACCCCGTCCCATACATCTTATACACTCCTGCCACTTCAACAATTTGAATACTTAAACGGATGTGATTTGTGTTCTTGTATATTTCATCAACTAGTCTGTGGACCTTTTAATGCCAGAGCTATAGCTTTTTAATCTTGACTACTAGCATATAACATAGAACTTAGCACATAGCAGATGCTTAATGCATGTGTCTAGAGTAAATATATGAATGTCATGGACATAACAGTTTGCTATAATTAAATCCTAGTAGAGAAAATACAAATTTACATCTAGTTGAGAGACATCTAGGTAATTTCCATTTTTGAAGCTGTAAGTATATTAAAATCCAAAGAACTAAAAAAAAATTAAATTAAATTAAAAAACTGTTTCAAATGTTTCTATCTAACCAATGCTCTCCATACAGAACAGTCTAGCTCAATAGAACTGCACTACTCATAGATTAATTACAACATTTAATCCCAGGGCACCACTTATTAGAGTTACAGCAAGTAATGGGGTTATTTAAAGTATGATGCTTGTCTTCCTTCAATTTGGTCATTGCATTTCTATGACTCTATGGATTACTTAGCTTAGCAATAAGGTCAAAAGCCTGAATATAAGGTTCTTAATGAACGTGAGACCTGGTATAAATGACCTCACACCAGCCTCACACCATTCTAGACCCTACTCAGTTTATGTTGTACTTTTGGCCTGTTGCCACTCTTGTCAGCAGAACTGAGCTAAGTGGCCTGATATTCATGAATGTGTTGTCAGTTATTCATGAAATAAGTCTGCTGTGTACCAGAGACCACACTAGGGATTGCATATTTAAGGGAGAAACCAAGTGGATATGGTTGGTCTTTGAGTTCATAGAACTCATGGTCTAGAGTGGATGGAAGCAACAATCATTTAGTTGAATGAAAGTTCAATCCCCAGGAAGAAGTGAAATCAACGTACTGTGCAAGAGAATTAAGAGTGGTGGGGAGTGGAGGGAACAACACATACTTCAGACGGGGTCATCAGGGAGGCCATTCTGAGGAGATGACATTTCAGGTGGGAACGAAGGCTGCAAAGGAGCCAGGCATGGCAAAGAAAATGGAAAAGTATTTCAAGCAGAGGGAATAGCATGTGTGGAGGCTGCAAGGCAGGAAAGGGCTGGAGATACCGAAGGAGCTAAGAGAGAGGCTAGTGTAGTTGGAATGTGATGAGCTTTTTCACATAAAGCCACCTACAAGTCCATGTTAACAGTGCCCTCGAGGGTTGTGCTGCCTGGTGGCCCTGGCCTACAGTGAGCTGACAGCAGCAGACTGTGGCAGCAACACACAGAGCCTTAACAGACCCGATAAGGGATTTGTGATGTAGTAACCGAAAGTTTCATAATACTGCAGTGAGGGTATATAACTAAGATGAAATGTCATAAATATTCTATGAGCAGCATAATCCTATTCAGCTTTTGTTTTGTATTGAAAGCATTAGATAGAAACATTTAAAACGTAATTTTTTGAAGGACTTTTAGTTCTTTCTTCAGATTTTCATAAACTGACAGCTTCAAAAATGGAAGTTACCTTAGATCTCTCTCTCTCTCAACATCCATGAGACCCTGACACTAGATGTAAATGTGTATTTTGTCTATTGGGATTTAATTATCAGAAATATGTCCACGGCATTCATATATTACTTTAGAAACATGCATTATAGATCACATAGGAAATTTGAGAAGGCTTGAAAAGACTGATCAGACTTTTCTCTTGGGCCAATAAATTAGAGATTGGATTAGATGGCCTTTCAAGGTTCCTTCCATTTTGAGGGTCCAGGAATTTTCATATATTTGGAATAGAGAGACCTTTAAAATGTGTTGGGAATTAAAAAATTTGGCACCCCTTCCCCCTCCCTCATGATTGCATTCTGGGAGTTTAGGTCATTATACAAAAGAGATATTATCCAAATTAAAAAGAATTCACAAAGCCCTAACCAGCATGGTTCAGGGGGTTAAGTGATGACCCACAAACCAAAAGGTTGCTGGTTTGATCCCCAGTCATGTCGCATGCCTGGGTTGTGGGCCAGGTCCCAGGTTTCAGGTGTGTGAGAGGCAACAGATCGATGTTTCTCTCACATAGATGTTTCAGTCCCTCTCCTCTTCCCTCCTTTCCTCTCTGTCTAAAAATAAATAAAATCTTTAAAAAACAGAATTAAGAATTTGGGAGGGTTCTAATAGAAGGGAGCTAACTAGAAACAGAATGCTCATGTGTTTGATCTTGGAAGAAAACAGAAAGTCATTCTGACCAGAAACATTCTTAGAAGATGAATATCTTTAGGATATTCCGAAGGTGCTGGTGGGAGCCACATGTGCCCACGCTGCAGAGGCCAGGTGAAGGTGGGATTGCTGACACACATGCTGTGACAGAAGTGATGTAGATGCAGTGACAGTGGCGATGCCCCCAACTGGGAGCCTGAGCCTCATGTGCTCTGGCCAAGGAGGTGTCCTGGGGATTCTGGAACAAGTGAAAATGGCCATAGGAGGGAAACAGAGAGAGAGAAAGTGACAGCAGTGAGAAAGTAAAGCACATAACGAGAAAGAACAGAGAGAAAACAGTAAGAGCAGAGCACCTTCCCTCTCCCCAATGTGTTATCAAAAATGTTAAAAATGGTGGGGAAGGGGGCAGAGGGGAGAAAAAAGGGGATGGATGTAATACAAAAAAAAAATGTTAAAAATGTTTTGGAGCATGAAGGAAATTTTACTAATTTTCCCCCATTGTCAATAAAAATGCTGTGTGTGTGTTTATAATACAGCACAATTCCTAAACAATTACAAGACCATACACCATTCTTATGGTAACACCATCAGCAAAGATATGCTTTCCAGACATAACCCATAACACTAGGTCAGAAGTAAATTAGATAAAAATGTTTTAAATGCGTAATGATGCAAATTGTCAGTATTAAGTCAAATGCGGATGGAAAGAATTAGCTTTCTTATTGTAGTTAAGATAGAACTAAACTTGTTTTGGCCATGAGAAAAGATAATTTAATTGCATGACTCCAAACTAAAATAAACCTAAATGTAAAATATATTTGACAGGAATAATTCCTTTTCTATTTTCTTTTTTTTTCCTTCTAGCTATTTTCTCCAAGTTACCGGTGATGATATCTATAGTTTATATTTTTAAATAAAAACTATAATTTTTGACATGCAGCATAACTTACACATCTTTGTAGAATACTATGATAAATATCGTGCTATGACTGCTATCAATTCATTAGAATTATGCAAGAGTCCTCAGATCTATAATCCAATAAAAACACAGCATTATCACCTGTACTGATGGAACCCAGATCAGAAAAATTAACATGCAGAGTAAAACCAAAAAGGAGACATTCCAATGGAAACTCCATCGGAAAGCCTTCAGTTATTGAAGCACTGAGAAGATTTTATTTTGATGAACTCCATAGCAGCATCAAAAAGAACTCCAGTTAAATATTTAAGTGTTAAATCCAAAGAGAAATCCTGCTGAAAAAATCCAAGGATTTCTTCTAAATCAAATGGCAAACAACCACCCGTTTCCTCACAGAGGAATATTTCAGGTTTAGCTATTTGATTCAGAATTGGATTCAGAATTGGAAATGATGCTAAAATAGGTTTCTGAAAAAATTAAATTATAAACTGTCATATTCCATCCCACTTAATGTGAACGAACAGAGCCTCTAGGATAAACTCGATTAACATAAAAAAAAGGGTAAAATCTTATTTCTGTTTCTAGAGAACAAATAACAAAAGATTTTAAAAAAGCATCCCCAAACTGTGCTCATACTTTGCAAATAATAGCACAAGGTTTTCCTCTGGCTATCACTCAAGCAAATATTTTCATTTTAAAGAGAGCTGCTTGCTGAGTTCCCTTTTCCTAAAGTCTCTTGTTGAGAGTGAATATTTACATCCAGTGATTCAGAATGGGCTGTCCGACCTACAAGCCACCTTTATGCAACATCTGAGTCTTGGGAGAGGCCCATCTCCATGATAGTGATGCTGATAATAGCAACCTGGAAAGCAAAAAGGCAGCTCACGTTGGGAGTATTTAGTAGGTGCAGGTCTGTGCAAAGCACCTGCTGTCCATGTTACTGCTTCATTCTTCAAATCACCTGTACGTTATCACTATTCCTCACTTACAGAAGAGGAAATGGAAATATGCAGAGATTAAGGTGTCCAATACCACATATATAAGTAAAGCCTGTTCACCGGGCCCCAGGAGCCTTGCTTTTGTGACTACATTATATTATTTCTCCACTGGGGAAGTACGCAAAGCATCTGGCCAGAGAATGAGCATGAACCCAGGCCTGGACACTCTGCAGGCCTTGCGAAGGATGGAGGTGGACAAAGACGCCAGCCACTCTGTGGCGTGTGTGTGTGTGTGTGACAGCTAGGCTAGAGGCACAGGTCAGAGGCCCAGGGGATAAGCTTCACAGGATGAGGAGTGGTTCAAAACTCAGGTTCTGCCATTGGCTGAACCAGGATTTAAACCCTGACTTGGCTGCTGCCCAGTGTATGACTTTGTTATTTAATCTCCTTGAATGAAGTTTCTTCTGTGAAATGAATATGATAACAGGATCCATCTCACAGAGTTGTGAGCTATACAGATAAAAGGCAGATAAAGTTCTTAGATAGTTAGTACTTGACACAGTAAGTCTTAGTCGTGGTAACTATTATTATTATGGACTAAGCAGAGACATTGCAGAGCTCAGGAACCTCACTGGAGTATAGGAAGCACCGAGTTTTCCCATGTTCACATCTATGACATGTGAAGGGTCACTGGTTTCTCAACTACTCAATGCCATTGCTGCCAAGACAGGGGACTGGGTGGGTGTGGGTGGTCCTTGCCTTGCATTCCGAAAGCAAGGGGGCATTACTGACCGCGTCGACGAGGCTGGCTCTGTGACTTGGCGCTTCATGCGGACACCCTGGGCACAGTGCTCCCGGCCCCCAACCTGGGTGGAGAGGGGAATGTCAGGGGAGGTGTGGCTGATCTTCATGGAGGAGTCCAGGCAGGGGCTGGGAGGGTCTAGGAAGCCCTCACTGTTCTCTTGCTCATTGGTCTCTGTGTCCATGTAGTTAAGAGGCTCCTGGTTGTTGTCTTTGCTACCAGAGAACAGGCCGCGTTCTCGCCACGGAACCCAGCAGAGTTTCCAAGACACGAAGAGAGACACGCCAAAGAGAGCGAGGCCACAGGCAGTGACCATGAGGGTCAGCAGGCTCACTGAGATATCTGCAAAGAAACAAAGATGAAAGGTCAGTGTGACTATCGTTGCCCCCATCCTGTGCCCATCCCTGGCACAGGACAGGCAGAACGGCCCCCTCCTCCATTCATCCCTTACAGGCCATGAGAGGAAGGCCAGGCTGGGGATGCCACTGGGTCATCTGGTTCTGAGGCACAGACAAGGACTCGGGCACAGCACAGAGGAGGTAACCTGCAGGCCGTGTTTAGAAACAAGACACAAGCAGCTCTGGCCCAAGACAGGGGATACCTGGAGGGACGAGGAAGGCCCTACAAATCAACATAAATGTATTATCATTGACCCCATCCCATGGCAACACAAATCACTGGCATTGGATGAGCAGGGTAGTTTCAACTGTCCTGAAAAATTCCTCTGTCATATTAGAGAGCTGTATAGTATCACCTGTGAATTGTTTAAAAAACAACCTAGAAAAAAAAAAAACAAACAAACCCAGACTCTTTTTTTTTTTTTCTATGTTTGTTATTAACTTGTAAGGGTCTTAGCAAAAGGAAGCTCAAGTCCTCTGAAGCCTCAAGAACACCTACATCCCGGTGGTCAGGGTGCCCAGGTTTGGATTTTCCCAGCAGCAGCCCTGAGCTAAGGGTTCAAGGGCAAGTGGTTCACTGAGATGAAGATAACACAGGTAGGGGACTAGGGAAGCAACCCAGGGGAGGGAGCCAGTAAGGGAGGCTTTATCAGGCCAGCACTGCAGTGAGGGACCGCAGGGCAAGCCTGCTGGGGAGACTCCTCATACCTGGAGTCTCCTGGCTCCTGGGGCCAGAGACTTGGGCTATTTACAACATCAACTCCCTTCCGTCACTGATTTGAGGGAAGCTCAAGGGGTATTTCCAACCTGCAGCATGGGGGGCAAAGTAAGCTGCAGTGGCCAGCAAAGTCCCACATCCGAGTAAACACACAGGCTGGCCTTCCCGGGTCAGGAGGCGTGTGCTCGGGTGCTAAGGGTGTGGGGATACGGCAGAGGGACTGCAGCATCTGCTACGTGGACCGTGGCCCCATGGCCGTAAGTAGAGTCCAGGGCAGCACTGTGGCCAGTGGCTGTGCTTTTAGCTCTCAGAAAAATGCCCAATACTCTCCATGCTTCCACGCCACTTTCTAGAAAAGTGATGGAGGCTGAGGCATCAGCCTGAGCTCATGCCTAACATGGAGGTGACTATAACCCTCACTTTACAGGGACACCCCTGCTGCCCTCTCTGTGCTACAAGGGCTCTCCCCATCCTTAATAGTTACACTACTTCAGCCATACATGCTGATATCCATACATGCCAGGTACTGTGCCAGGCTTTGGAGGTACAATGGTAAAGAAGAAAATTAGGAACTCATCATTTAATATTCACAAATTTAACTATCCACAGCACACCAACAACCTATGATACATGACAATTTGGATTTCGGCTTAGGCATGTATATGAACCCAAGGCTGCAAACCCCCTACCTACTGAATCAGGCTGACCACCCGGCATCCGTGTGCTTTTCAACATGACTCTGAAAGTACCTGATCATTCTTATGGAATGGTGAAAGTCTCTTCATGAAAAATTGAACTTGACAGAAAGCCAGCTGCCAGGGCCGGTGATGGAGTTAGTGTGTCTCCTCCATGGCTCCCAATCAATCTTTGCCGTGGTGGGGAAACAACATGATGTCTCTGTTTGAAAACACTGGGGTTCCCGTTTCATTGCGGGTAACTGAGTGAGCTCAAACTGCTGCCAGTTTTCTCTCTTCTAGTACCACTGACATGGGATAAGCAGACTACATAACAATGGAAAACAAGGACGAACAGTCAATCCATCAATGAACCAGTAACACCAAGGGATTCCTGGAATTGTTTTAAAAGAAAAGCTAATCAGTGCTGAACACGGAACACAGGCAACTGAAAACACGGGTCACCAAAGGAAAAAGAAAAATAACCCGCCCACCCACACTGCAGAGCAACCATCACGGGGATGTATGTGGAAAAGGGAGTAGTCAATGTGGCCAAGTAAGGGGCACCAGAAACCACCCTCGTAGAGCCTGACATGAGGCATGAGGAGCATGGTTTGGCCACAGGCTCCCATGGCAGAGTGAAAAATTTGTTTGTTTTAGTAAGAGTTTACTTATTTTTAGAGAGAGGGCAAGGGAGAGGGCAAGAGAGGGAGAGGAACCTCAGCACGTGATCGCTTCTTACGCACCCTCAACCGGGGACCTGGGCTGTAGCCCAGGCATGTGATGTGCCCTGACTGGGAATCCAATAGGCAACCCTTTGGTTAGCAGGTCAGAGCTCAATCCACTGGGCCACACCAGCCAGGGCTGAAACGTTTGTTGATGCAACTTCTGCAATAGTGGTAGTGCTGGGGGCCTAACGAAGGAGACCGACCCCGTTCCAGTTAATCAGGCTGTCACTGCAAACATCAACGCTACTTCCTCCAATGAAATCTAAAAACAAAACAGGTTCCTACACTACAGTGAAATCTGTTAATACATCCTGTAATCCAAATGGAGACAAAACTCTTTTCCTATATCCTATTCATAGCTCTAACACTGTCCTGACACAGACACCAGCAACAGCTAGAGGAGGGGTACCTGGGCTTCAGACGTACAATGGTGAAGAAGAAAACTGGGAACTCATCATTTAATATTCAAAATTTAACTATCCACAGCATGCCAACAAACCATGATAGCACCGTTACTTGTATTCTTATTTACGCAACAGTCACTCTTCCCCACCACAGCGCGCCTTCAAGGGAGAAGCATAACCCGCTATACCCTGATGGTGGGCTTGGCCATTTAACTCGCTCTAGTCAATGAAATGTGAGTAGATACAGCCCATGCCACCTCAGACCTCAGGACTCTTGGGCTCCTTCCTCCACCTGGTGCTGAGAGAGGAAAGGTCTCATGTGAGGGCTGATCTTCCAGCCTGGGTGTCATGGGACAGCTGTGACAGGGGCACAACCTCCAGAACAAGGAGCCAACCGAAACCTGCCCCACCAATGGAGAAGAAGCTGCAGATGATCCACAGATTTATGGGCAACACCTAAGCAGCTGATGTTTGAAATCACTAAGATTTGGAAGGTGTGTGTTACCCTAGCAAAAAAGTTCACTAATATAAATGACCCTATAATTTGTAGTTCAGGGTTGGGACACGTTTAGGAAAAAAAATGGAAGTGATAAAATCACATGGGACAAGAGACTTCACCCAGGCTTGTTCTGCAGAAACCAGGTCATATGGTCACTCTGGATTTCAGAATCCCACCTGAACTCTGAATTTACCAGCTTGGTACAGCACGGTCCCTCAGGGTTTACTCAGCATAGAAAACGTGTTAAATAAATTAAAGCCTGGGCTCACTCTTGCTAAAAAATCACAGGGCCCTGACCCAGTTCAAAACAACTTTAGCTTGTTAGTTGACTCCCAGCTCACATACCCAAAAAACCCAGCTTGCTCACAAGTTCACACGTGGGGGGAGGGTAGGATCCATGAGAACCAAGAGCTCTTATATCTTAGCATTGAATCCCAAGCCTCTAAGAGAGTGCTTGGCATGTAGCAGGCATTTATTGAGTGTTTGATGAAGCCCACCTGAGGAACCCTGTAGCCTCCTCCTGCACTGACCATGAATTGTAGCGTGGCTGGTAAACTCCAGAAGGTGATAGTTGCATTCATCGTCATTATAGGTTTTTGTGCGTAGAGTTATTACAGAAAATTTCTAGCAAGTGGCAAGTGTTTTTTCCTTATTCACAGAAAGGTGGCATGGAGGTTAGCAGTGGGCCAGAGAAATCATGATGCCCTCTGCAGTCACACCCACCACTAAGAGGAGCCTCTGGATTCTGTTTACAAGCCACTCTGCTCCACACAGTATGCTTGTACTTTCTTTCTTTCTTTCTTTTTCCAGAAAGAAATGCTGAGAAAACTGCTATGGAGTCACTACGGTAATACATACTATCTACCCCCTACCCCATGACCTCAGGAAGGGGAGAGGGAGAATCCACTTAGAATCACAAAGTAGCCTTATTTAGAAGTTATTTCTTCAGCTAGGTGGTAGGTATATGGCCATTTGTTTTATTATTGGTTTTGAAACTATGTGTAGTCACTATGCATACTCTTTGGCCTTCATGGTATATTTCATAATAAAAACTGTGAAAGATAGTGACATTAAAAATTATTTGAAAGGTAATTTTTCTAATTGGTTTTTTTGTCCAAGGCTCAGGAGGATAACCAGATGGAGGCTCAAGGCTAAAAGGAGACAAATGGAAACCCAGTTGTGATCAGATCAGGGAAGGGTGGGCTGCTTTGAGGTGACTACCTGAAACCACCAGAGATGCCAATGAAGTGTGTTCTCCCAGAGAAGGTCTGGCATGGACTGCCCTGCAATCAGACTGATCGTCAGAGCCCTCTTCCATGGACTATTAATCCTTGCCATAGGGTGTAATGTATTGTAGTAACATCCCTGGACATCAGATACAACATATACCAACACTTCTAACCCAGCAGACAACACAGCTATTCATCTGTAATTCTTAGGGATCCCTGCAAGCCTAAAGACCGACTCTGCAATGGCAAATATTCCTGTCCCTTGAGTGAACCGCTTGAGTGCCGCATATGGACATGGAACAGTAGTCACCTTACTAAACTGTGAAGGGCCAGGGAGAACACATGAACTGACTACCAAAGAAAACTCAGGGGATCAGTGGGACAAATCAGCAACTTAAAAGACATGAACCATCAAAATAAATGGCTCTTGACGTAAAACAAATGACTGCAAGAGGCAAATTAATCCATATACCCAGTAAGATGTTTAAAAGAGAGGGTCCAAGTGAGAAGCACAACTGCAGCCATGACTTCGAGCAGACACCTGTGAGATCCCACCTAAGCCAAGGACAGGAGACTGTAGCCCTAGAATTTCACAGCCAGCCACCTTATCACAAGAGCAAAGGCATTTTTCAGCAGTCAATGACCAGAAAACACACTCTTCAGGTACTCTCTCCTGCATAAAACCTAAGAAATTCTCCAAACAAATAAAAATCTACATCAGAAATAGAGAACCCAAGAAGGAAGGCTCATACATGTGATATATACTAATACACTGTGTATCACAAGCATTTAGTGATAAGCAAACAGTAAAAAGTATATTAAATATAAATAATTGCTGGTTATGAGATCATGAAGTTTAATGTTACCATTAAGGGAAAAATGCTTAAAACTGCAGGAGAATAGTTACCATACAATTACATAATTACTATATAATTACTATACTTAACAGTCCAACAATTTCAACAACACATGGGAGACAGAAAGAGGAAGAAAGTAAAAACAAATGAAATGTCCTATACTGTTAGTAGAGGAGATTACAAACACTTCAACTTGAAGCCAGTAAGTAAATATAGAGTGCAAATATGTATATTAAATGTTTAAGGGGAATGTGATTCATAATGGCACATCTACCTATATATTTATATTGTTTCCTTCATGAGAACCCCGCCCCCCATTAAGTGATTCAAAATAAATACCAAGTATAAATCCACAATCACAAAGAGAACAGCATTTGGTCCATTAGCAAACAGGATTTTAACTTTTTAATGGAAGGCAGTGTGTGGATGGAGGCACAGTAGAGGATGCCATGCTTCCCCCACCAGAAAGAAAATGCAGAGGGGGATACAGCTGAGGATGAGGCCACCTGACCTACTCAATTCAGACAGACTCAAGACAAAACTGGGAACCAGGACATTTTGATACCCACCCCAGCCTTCCTATCCTGAGCTCTCCTCCTTCAACTGCCCTCCCCATGCCTTGTTGTCTCAGGGAACTGGAACTTTCAGAGGGATTATGCTGGAACCTCAAGATTTTGTATCTGTGTCTTGATGGTGTGAACACCAAGGACGAATAAAATGTGGTGTTTCCAGGGCAGGGCAGGCAAAGGGAACTTGGAATCACAATTGAGGAGGTAAGCAAAAAATAAAAATCAGAGCCAGAGGAGTGGTGCTGAGCCTTGAGACTGGGGTGGGATGGGACAGAAAAACTAAGGGGGATACTCCAAGGTCAGAAGCTGTGATGACAGGAATGAGTTTAAAGGTCTGGAGCCAAATGACCCCTGATCATTGGTGCTCATTTACATATGACTTCTTTTTTTTGCAAAAGGATGTGAGGCTGCTTTACCAGTGTATATAGCACAGGGCTGTGGGATAAAATAAACTTTGAGAGGAAGTCAGGGCCAAAGAAAAATAAAAGTAAAATGCAGATGAAGTCAGGGGTAAGGTAAACAGCCTAAGCATGCGTGAGGTTTGGTGAAGTTGCCAGAGACAGTGACTGGACTGGCTCCCCGCAAGGCATTTATCACAGAAAAGAAACAGGACCAATTACATGAGTCAATATCTAAAACAATACACAGGCAACAAACTCTTATGAGACAAGGAAAATTTAAACTAGAAATGTAATGATATTAAAGACTATTGTTCATTTCTTTTAGAGGTGATCATTGTCTCGTGGTTCTGTTGTGTAGGTACAGGTGGAAACAGTCACATACGATGTCTTGTTTTTGCTTCAAAATATGGAGGAAACAAGGTTGACCACAGGTTAATAATTTTTGAAACTGAGTAATGAGTATGTAGAGTTTATCGCATCACGTTCTCTACTTTTCTCTATATTTGACAATTTCCTAATGAAAAATAAAAACGGAACATGTTTTAATCAGGGAAAAATGCTGGCCTCTGACTTCAATCTTAGGTATATTTAATAGGTCTTGGGGAGGACATTTAACCTCCATTTTTAACAAGCATCCCAGATTTCAGATTAATCTGATGCAGATGGTCTATAATACACACACACACATACATACATATATATATATATATATATATATATATATATATATATATATATATATAAACACTGCATAAACCAGATCAAGTAAATATATTTATGCCGTGGCTCATAATGCGAGACACTTTCCTTGTGTCTTGGGGGCCTAATAAAGATAATACTGGGAAATTCAGTTAAGGCCATCAGGCCATAGGGAACTTGAAGACATCATCACACAGTGCCCTGTAGGGAAAGTGGTAATGTGATGATGAGGTAGAGGAAACAGGCAAGATCAGACAGCTGTGATGAGGAGATGGTAGGAGGATTAGAGGACTGAACTAATGTGGAAACTGCGTTAGGAGAAACCTTAGGGAGCTGATTCCCTCATCAGCAATCTCCTCCATGTAACCATGAAGCCTCCATTTGAATAGTTTGGTTTTTTGTATTTTTTTTTAACATAATACAATAAACATGTATTACTTTGCAATTTCAAAAAATAACTGTTGCATTATAAAAATCACAGCATTCTGGAGTGAGCCAGTGAAGGGGAACTTAGGCCCATAAACACCTTAAAAGCTCCAAGGGCAGCTTTTGAATGGTGACTTTGAGGTATCTTGGATAAGTGCATATAATAGATTTTAGGCTAAAATGAGCTGCTTTGGCATTGAATTTGAATTGTCTGGGAAAGACAACCTTGCAGAGACACCTTGCTCTTTAATTGCACTGTAGGCTCCATAGCCCAACAACTGGAACACAGGTTCTAGAATCACACAGTCAAAGTCTGTAGCTAACATCTGCTGTGCAACCTAAGCTCTCTATATTTTGGTTTCTCATAACAACATTGGGGTAATAATCGTATTTACTTCTTGGGGTTGTATAGAGTGCTTAGAAAGATACTGAAGCTCAATAAATGTTTTTGTATTTTATTTTTTCATGAGGTGGTTCAGCATGCAGCCCTCCATATCCAGACTTGCTCTTTCTGCCACAAAGTGATCACCTTGGTCAATAAATAGTGAGGTCTGAAGCTCCATGATGTGAGCTGGTAAGGAGTGAATGAATATCAGGTGCCATGTAGGTTTTTAGTGAGGTGAATGACTGAGGACAGGAGAAGGAGCCTCTACTGAGCACCTGATATTTGCTAAGGACTCAACCCGGGGTACAAAATGAATAAAACTAGACCTTGCCATCAAAAATAGTTCAATAAGGCTATTCATGATTCACAGAGTACTCCGGGAACCCAGAAGTAGGTTCAAAGAAGGCTTCCCATAAAAGAGGAGTGAGCCAAGTCCTACTTATAGCCACTTCTCTTATACAAGGACCAAGCCCAGGTCATTGGCCATGTGGTCAGCAGCCTGCCCCGGAGGAAAGGAAGGTAAGGGCTTGTGTGCATGTTCAGCCATGTTCAGCATAAGGCACAACTTGCTCAACTGTACGTGGAAGCCCAAGGGAAGAGCTCACATGTTCTAATAAGGGCTCTAGGATCAGCTTTGCCACCATTTATATTTTGTGACCTTGGGTAAGTCATTACCCCTCTACGGTCTTCCTCCTCCATCATATGGG
Source organism: Noctilio leporinus (assembly GCA_004026585.1). Lineage (NCBI taxonomy): Eukaryota > Metazoa > Chordata > Mammalia > Chiroptera > Noctilionidae > Noctilio > Noctilio leporinus. The sequence continues at coordinate 194,835 of PVIW01002029.1, read as the reverse complement.
CCTGGACATAGCTCTCACATTCTGTGGTTCTTACTAAACTGCCAAATGACTATGTGTTCACAGGGATGTCTATATCTAAGGCTAAAGCCATTATAACAATTCCTATTAATGACCACAAGTCAATGGGTCCCATCCAACTGGAGGCTGTGTTTTAGGGCCATTCCTCCATAAAGGAGGCTCTCAGCCATTGGCTCATGGTACAGATTATAAGGATTAAGGAAGCATTAACTTGGGTCTGCAGGGTCATACCATTATTAAGGTACTGAGCCAGGTAAACAGAACATTCTACTGCCTTAACTCTAGAACCTTCTGGACAAGTAAAATGAATTAGAACACAGAAATTGGCCAAGGCCATCAGCTGCATTTTACTGTGACTGGCAGACAGGAAGGAGCAGCTTCCATAGCACTGCATCTCAGATCCTTTCCTCAGAGGCTGCCCAGGTGATTCTACCTGTGTGGATTGAACAACTGGTCTAAAATTAGTGATGAGAGAACACTTTCTGTCGCACCTTCTATTTGCAAAGTGCAGCCTCATCAGTGTGAGCAGCTCCTCTTCACACTGGCATCACCCCTCTGCCTTGGATGGATGCAGCAGGGTCTGCAGAGGCTACACACAGTGGCCAAAGCTAAAACCATTAAGAGCTGGGTTTTACCTCTTGTGTCTGCTATAATCCCGGACTTCCCAATCCTCATGCACCTGGGTTCCCGCTGTCTGCATAAGAGAAAGGCTCAGGAATTTGCATCAGGTTTGCTATTGGATTTCCACTCTCTTTGTACTCATCCTCTGAAGAAATTAATTGGAAAAAAAATATATATATATTTTAAAAATATTTTACCACTTATTACAGCTTTCCTACTGTAGATGCTTGTAGAATCTACAGTTTTCTCCATCATGGGATTCTGGCCTGTGCAAAGTGAATGGAAACATTCAGGAGAGCCAGGAGTCTTGCAAAATAATAGAAAATTTGATGTGCAGGGTTTCAGACAATGGGAACTTTCTGCCTGAAGAGAACACCACAAAACAAAATTCAAAAAGTTGCAGGGACTGGGCACAGGCCAGAAAGGCCAGCAATGCTCTTTCATGTGTGTGTGTGTGTGGAAATGGGAGCTCGAGGGTGGAGGAGTTGGGAGCACTCAGCCCCTGGAGATCTGGTGTCCTGCTCTATGACTTCCTATGAGACTTTGGGTTGCCCACACCTGTCCTGGGCCATTTGTCACCTCTAAAAATATGGGGAGAAATTCTGGCTTGCCTGGCTCCTTTGAAAATTAGGTGCACTTGCATATGTCTAAAAGCTTGCCATGGTGCTTTCACTGCACGGCTGGGAGTACTTTTGAAGCCAGCATGCTGCGGCGTTGACCCAGTAACTCACACCTCCCATAGGACTCCTTTCCAAACTGTCAGTCCGAGTCATTTCCTTTGCCGATCTGGCCTTGCTTTGATCCGGCCCATGTTTAAATCTCTCATCTACCCTGTGGAACAAGATCAAAAGGTTGCTGACAACCACCTTTGTGAATGAGCGTTTAGAAAAATCTCATAAAGAAATGTGTGATGTAAGGATGGAACTGCTTCTTCCCATTCCTAGCTCCCACAAACAGTGACTTTTCTCCAAATGCTTCTGGTCACTTTTCCTACCTCTTACTTCTCTGTTCAGAGGGTAAGTGGGTTGCTTGATGAGACATCCCTTCCACTTGACATCTGGCTACCCGCATGGGGCCTGGTGCAGTATTGGGAAGGAAGTCTGTTGTTGCTTTGGACCCTAGAAGTAGGCAAACTCTCTCTCTTGGTTCTTCCTTAGGGACAGCTGGACACCTACATTCAGTGCCTTGACCCTTAAACTTAGGATGTGGCTGTATAGTTGTGCCTATGCATGTATGGGCAGAAGACCTCCAGGCTTCTATTAGCATGAAAGAAGCTACATGATGGGATTTTTTTCCCACAGCGCAGCAACTTGATGAGAAACAGGATATATGAGGAAGAAACCCAGAGTCTGAATACAGACTTGTTTTTAAATACATGTGAGACATGCCCCAGAGTCTCCCAGTATTTCTTGTAAGAAGTACCTGGCACATCCTGGCGAGCTGCTGGGGAAAATGGGCCAATGAACACTGAGGTTCTAGCCATTTAAGTTACTAGAATTCAATGATTCTAAAACAATTATCTTCCCTTTCAAATTAGAAAATTTTAAAATCCTAGACTCAAACCATTCAGCATTTGTATGTGAGTACCTTTTCTGAGATAGTCAAAGACCTTCCAACACCTGATTAACCCTGAAACTATGTCCTAACATTTGGATATTGGGTGCATTCTAAGTCCTCTAGTAGGGACCACCGTGTTGTACATTTTCCACTTAGCACCACAAGCCTCTCTCCTTCCCTCTCCAGTCTGCTTTGGGCCTTGGAGGGAGACCCATGTGGACCTACCAAGGGGCTCCCGTGCCATTGACTTGCTGCATTCGGCCAATAGAAGGTCTTAGTGGGATACTGGAGGGTGGGGAAAGAATGAAGTTATGGCATTTATTCTTCCAGCTTTCTTCCTGCTAGGTCACCCCTGTACATCCTCTCTACTAAAAGCTACTGCTCCTTTTCTGGGTTCTTCCAGGCTTATGGGTGGCAATGGTTCCCTACAAGACTAGCCCTGGAGTACTGCACTGCCCTGTGCTGATTTCCCTGAATCCTGACTGGTTTTACTAAAAGTTCCTGTAATAAGCAATGCTCAAATTACTGAGTTTGTGCTGCCTGTTTCCACTCTTTCCACTGGGATTTGGATGGGTTTGCTGGAGACTGAGTTGTTTTCTACTCTGGGCCCTACTTCTAGTTAACCTACATAACCTCAGGGAACCAAAGCTCATATCTGGTCCGGAGTTTCCTACTATATAAAATGAAATGGGATGAAATGAAAGGACCTTTCTCTCTTGCATATGCTTGGATGAGTGAAATTTTATATCTAAAATATCTTCTACAGCTTGGTATGATGTCTGGAACACAGTGAGCACTGTTTAATGAATGATAACATTTCAAGCCAAGTATCATTTCCAGTTCTATATTCACTCAAAAATATGTATTTCAGGGAAAATAAATGCCAAAGAAGCCAAGTTTTTAAGTATATATATTGAGAGAGAGAGAGAGACAGAGAGAGAGAGAGAGAGAGAGAGAGAGAGAGGGAGAGAGAGAGAGAGAGAGGGAGAGAGAGAGGGAGAGAGAGGTGGGGAGAGAGAGAGAGAGAGAGAAAGAGAGAGAGAGAGAGCGGGCGCATTAGGATTATCTTTCCTTTCTGATTAAAAAAATGATACAGTATTTCATGCTTCTTTGGACTTTGAAGGCTCCATGGAGGTGGTGCAGTATAGTGGAAGCAGCATGGACTCTGGAGACAGTTATTGTTTATTGAATTAACTTCTCAACACATTGAACTGAGCTGCCTTGATGAAGATACAATGTAAAGGGGGGTAAAGTGACCCATTCACAGGGTGTCAGAGAAACTAGATTTTCAGGAGACACCCTTACAGTCAGATGATATCTCCTGACAGTCGTGTTGCATGGCCAACACTAATCCTAGAAGTACCTCTATTGAGAAGTTCCAAGCCACGAGGTTGTTTAAAGTCAGAAGAGAGTGAACTCCTGATTCAAACTCTTCCCTGTTTTTTTCTCTGTCTGATGCAACTCTTGGTCCATAACTGAAATCAGACTCACTTCCAACATATAACCACTTACTAGCCTGGTCTGCTACACCTGAAACCCTAATGTACCCCCAAATCATGGATCTTCCTGTACTAAAAGCATGATTGACCTTAGGTTATTGGCAGCCAATTAAAAGCATGGATTCCTGTCTCTTTGTATTTACCTGTTCATGTTCTACAAACTGTATATTTGTAAGTCAATTTCCTTTCAGTAAATATTTAATGTTGCTGAAATGAGGATGGTTTCTTTTAATTCCCTAACTCATCAGTAGTCATGCATAGAGCTTGGCATTTATTCATCATCAGAATGATTAATAATAGCAGTATGTGACCAAGGAATGCAGCAATTGTTCTAAAAAGCACTCTTTATAAAGGAAGTACTTTAGATTTTAATACAAATCACTCAATTCTAACTGGAAGAGACAACGAATACAAATTCTTCTTAAAAGTGTTCTCCTTAGGCCTGCCCTCTGAGTCACAGAAATTCTTTGGTCAGTGGACAGAGCTAACTATGAGCAGGCGCTGATGTTTTCTTCCCAAGGCATTTCTCTTTAAATAAACAAGGTAGGTTTTTTCCCACTTTTTAAAAATTGAGGTAAAAATCTACATAACATACGCTTTACCATTTTAAGGCGCACAGGTCAGTGACATTAAGTTCGTTTGCATTGTTGTGCAACCATCCTCTCGGTCCATCTCCAGGATGTCTTCATCCCATACTGAAATTCAACACTCGTCAAACAGGAACCCCCATCCCCTCTCCCTCCCTGCCGCCCAACCCAGGAAACCATTGCTCTACTTTTTCCTTTATTATAAACCCACTTTCATCTAGTTGGTCACCAGATAGGCACTTCACCTCCCAAAAAGGCACAGGAGGAAGAACTGGAGCTGATGACTGCCAAAGAGCACAGCAGGCTTCTGCATGACTGTTGAGTAAAGGGGCACATGAGGGCAGGGTTCTCACAGTGAAAGAGGTAGAAGATACAGAGGCTGGATCACCCTGGGACATCAGGCACGGACCTACAGAGCAATGCCGGAGGAAGGAAAGACCAAGAACCACACGTATGAGTGAAAGGGATGACGAAAGCAGGAGGTAGGCTCAGCTGAAACATGGCAAAGGTAAAGGAAATGGCTCATTTCATGTGGGATATGTTCATCCACTGCATCCCCCATGAGGGACTCATAGGAAAACACAAGGAGTGGAGTGACAGGGCACTTGCCTATCCCTTGGCAGATAAAGGCTAGTGATCTAGCAGACTTAGGCACAAATGCTAAAGTAGCCCCACTTGGCCTATGAAATAAAAGGCATTGAAACTACAGGAAAGGATTAAGACATTATTATAATAACACAAGGAAATTACTAAGCAAGGGGAAAACTGATGAAGTGGCAGATTTTTAAGAAATACATTTAACTCCACAGCTTCACTGAGTGAATACATTTACTGAGTATCAATAATTGCCCCTCTTAAACTGTTCTGCTAAAATACTCCTATTGGAGTGCCACCTTTCCCAGAATTTGGGATTCCTCCTAGGGTTTCCCAGGACTCTTAACAGTCACATACTTATCCCCATTGTGCCGACTCTGGGAGTCTGTGTCAGAAGATGCTTGGATGATCCTGCAAAATTAAGTCTAGGGAGCGTCTCTGACATTTGCCATGATGCTTCTTTCTACTGTGACCATATGGACTACTATATGTCCCCTGGAAAACATGGTACATCAAAGCTTCAGAAAGTCCACATGCATAAGATAACATAAAATATACAACAAGGAAATGGGATGAAGGCATATGGTGCTTCGGTGTCTTTATAACTTGAATACTGCCTTGGGAATTTCTGGATGGTTCACTGGTTTATAATTTGTTAGAAACTAGAGGGGAGCCCCTATCTCATTGTCCCAATATGAGGGGGAAAAGTTGCAATTAGGTGTCATTCCTATTTACCAAGTTAGGTTTAAAATAGGGATGCAGACTACCCCAAGGGGAAGAAGCAATGGGCAGGTTATGCGCAAGAAGCTTGACCTCCGTCTAAGATAGAAACCACAACCACCAGTGAACTGAGGAGTCGATACTAGTAATTATACCCAATTATTACTTAATGTGATCTTGAAAGAAGTGAGTGGAATTTGCCAAAAATCCCTCTGAACCTTATACTTTTGAACTTATAAATAAGAGCCATGAATTTCACATGGGCATTGAAAGAAGAGGGAAGCTCACCTGAGTTTTAGCCTCAAAATTCCTCCAAAACAGGGTCTATGGATAGCTTGTGCTACAGACTGATTGTTTGGGTCTCTCCCAAATCCATACATTATATCCTAACACCCAATGTGATGGTATTAGGGGTGAGGCCTTTGGGAAGTGAAGAGGTGATGAGGGTAGAACCCTCCTGAATAGGATCAGTTCCCTTATAAAAGAAGCCCATGAGTTCCCTCATCCTTTCCATCCTGTGAGAACACAGAGAGAAGGCACCCTCTTTCAGAAAGCGGGATACCACAATACACCAAATCTGCCTGTACCTCGATCTTAAAATTCACAGCCTCCAGAGTTGTGAGAAATAAATTTCTGTTGTTTATAAGCCAGACAGCCTATGGTAGTTTATTTTAGCAGCCCCAACAAACTAAGACAGCTTGGTCCCTAGAGGAGGTGGAATTATAAAGTGAATGGCCTGAGTAAATCATAATGAGTTTTATCTCTTCTGTTGCTCAAAGCTCAAATCCCACAGTCAGTTGAGGGGAGGGGGAAGGAATGATGGTGAAAGGGTCATGTAAAGGGAAGAAAGTTTGAGAAATGAGAGGAGGGAACAAAAGATTCACCAAAGTATTCTGAGGTGAACTTTTGTTTTCCAAGATACTAAAAATATAAAGCAAAAAGACCAAGAGCAGTAGAGGAGCTAGGAAATGGAAAATTAACCTAGGCTCACCTCCCTGCCCTCCCTTCTCCACCAAAGAAATTCTTATAAAAATAACATTTTCCAGAGTGAAGGACATAAGGTTTTAATTAAATATTCCAGGAAATGCTGAGCAAGATGATGAAAAAGGACATACACCGAAACACATTGCTATGAAATTTCAAAACCCCAGAGCTAGAGGGAACACCATAGAAGATCTAGAAGTAATCTGCCTACAGACTTCTTTTAAGCAATTCCATAATGCAAGAAGACCATGGAACAACCTTGAAAATTCTGAGAGGATTATTTTCATTACAGAATGTATGCTCAGCCAAACTATCCATAAAACTGAGGGCAAAATAAAAGGACTTTTAGAAATGCATTCTGAAAAATTTACTTGAAGATGTACTCCAGCTAAATGAAAAAGAAATTCAAGAAAGAGGAAAATAATTTATTTATTAGGAAAACTAATAAACAATGTCCCTAACCTCTAAGTGTTAGTGGTACGGAATCCTGAAAATCAGCTCTGGGTAAGAAGATTTCTTGATGCGACTAGAAACTCCTGAGAGGAATACTGTCAAGAAGAAAATTGGTTCCCACTACCAAAAGAATGATCAATGGGTGCGTTTAATAATATAGCGAAGCAATATGCCTCCTTTTGTTCACAAAATATCCTAAGAATTTTATTTAAAATATTCTAAAATAGTCTTAAGACACACAACATGCCATAAAAGTATAAATCCAATTAAAACATAAGATTTTAACAATTGATGGCATATAACTGAAGATTTCGATGCAAGGAACTGAATCCTTCAAGTTACCCAAGAATAATAGCATATAACTGTGTTTCCTTTCCCCCAATCATATTTCATGGCTCAGTAGTAACTAATTTTTACGAGATCAGAACATCGTAAAACCAATGATAACAGTTCCACGTTTGAGTGTCTAACGAGTGCCAGTGCTATGACAAGCATCACCTATGTGCTGATTCATTGATCATTATGAAAACTCTCCAACTGCCACAATTTAACAGATGAGGAAACCTAAGCACAGAAAGGTAAAGTAACTTGCTGAAGTCTACTCTCAATCAGTGTACTCTGATAGAAAAAACTGCTAACTCTCTCAGCTTATGTGCTTGGCACCAGTTAATTGAAAAAAAATCAGTTAAAGGAAAAATTCAACACTTTTAAACTTTATTTTACTTTAACATGAATGCTTTATTTTGATTTTAAATATTAATTTATCCAGCATTTGATATAAAGTTCTTTTCTTTGAATATGGGTCCTCTGATTATAGTTTGTGTTGTCTTTCTTACATGAGAAATACCCACAATGCAGGGTGTGTTCAACACGAATTTGTTTCAAGTAGAATAAAAAGCTACAGACATTTTTGAATCAGCCTGAGAGAAAAGCCCTTCTAGATTATTATCATGGTTTTCAATCCTCCACTTCATAATTTAGCAACATTTTAAAAAATAACTAACTACCCTGGCTGGTATCACTCAGTGGTTTGGACATGGTCCTGAGAAGCAAACGATCACCAATTCAGTTCTTGGTCAGGGCACATGCCTGGGTTGTGTAGGCTGTGTTCCCGGTTCGGGCACCCAAGAGGTAGCCTATCAGTGCTTCACAGACTGATGTTTATCTCCCTCTTTTTCTCCTTCCTTGACCCTCTAAAAATAAATAAATAAAATCCATTTTAAAATACTTTATTTTTACTGAGTCTTAACATTCAATTAAGTTTTTATAGAATATTCTCTTTTAGCATTCACATTTCATCGGTACATGTATTTAAATAAATTACACAATTGAATAACAAGTAGAACCTGAATAAACAAGTTTTGGAACAAAAATAACAACTTCTTAGTAAGCATCCAACTTAACTTATGGGAACAGAAATAGTAATGAATAGCCTGCTATTATGAGAAGGCAACCTGTCATGGTATTTATTAAAACTCTTTCTAGACCAAATGGTAAACCCTGATCATTCTGGCCAGTTAGAGAACAGGAAAAAGGTTAAGAAAGTTTAAAACTTATCATAAATTACAGTTTGGTGGTATGCAATGTTTAGAATTAAAATACACACAAAATATGAATGCCTTTATAATTGTAACACAGAATTTAAAAATTTTACCATTATAGCATAATAATAGCATAATAGCCTACCAATAGCCTCATTTTACAAAGGAGATGATCCAGAGATAATGTCAAAAGTCAATACAAAAGGAAATGGAAATTAAAACAAAATTTAGAGTTTAAAAATGTAACCAGGGAGCAGTTTAGTCAAGGAACTAGTATGGAAGAACCATGGACATGGACAACAAGTGGGATTGACTTTGGGGGGAGTGGGTGGGTGGGGAAGGGGGCAGAGGAAAGGAAAAAGGAGATGGATATAATAAAACAACAATAAAATTAAATTAAAAATAAATTTTTAAAATGTAACCAATAAGAGTACAAAATAACATAACAAATATAAATTGGGAATAGTAAACTTCCTCATCTTATTTATATATATTCTGAAGTTGGTAAATAAAATGAGATACAAGAATATTATTTACAGTATGGAGGAAATTATCAGAAACCAACAAGTAGAAAAGATTAAATGAAAATAGTTACCTCTAAGAGTGGACCCATGGGTAAGAATGAAAGCTTTTCTTTCTTTTTTAGTATTGTATGATTTTTTAAAAATGTGCATATATTACTTGTATAATTAGAATTAAAATTTGCCAATAAAAGGTAAAGAAGTTAAATATAATTTTTTTTAAAACATGTTTTAAATTAGGAAGCTGAAACATTCCCAACACTGACTAAAGAGGATCTTGAAGGGCCCACCAGGGGCTTTGTCTCAACTGAAACAGAGGCCAAAAACCATGGGAAATAACCTGCAAAGGTTTCTGCTCCCAGAAACTTCCCACACGGCTGCCTATAGGTTGCTCTAGGCTGAAGGATCCAGACGGAGGCCCAAGACACTCTGGGTCTGTGCCCTGGAAGGCACGTGCTGGATGAACTGTAATTATCCGCTGCCTGTCATGGGGCACGTGAAGCCCAGGGTGCCTAGCCTGCCATCTGTCTACCTGCTTGCTTGTGAACTCACCCCTAGACACCTACCTGGCCAAAGGATATTTTATAGAAGGCCTATGTCGTCATTCCTTTTTAATTTTTTTTTTTTTGCCCTAAACAAGATCCATGGTATTGTTGGGCATACACTGAGCATACACTTCTACATTCATAGACTTGGCCTGAAGAGATAAATGGGAAGATGACACTGATGCTGTGAAATGGGTTCAGGGTCTCCCTCCAGCCAAAAGACTATTTGGGTTCACTTCTTTTTCCTTAAGTGAAAAAAAAAAAAAAAAGCTGCTTTTGTTCATTTTATAAATGTAATATCTTATTAAGAGAGAAGCTTCCTCACCCTAAGTAAGAATCAGTGAACACCATAAGAATTTTAACTTGAAGCATTTGAGAGCCTGTAGAAGATCTTTTGTGACTGAAATAGCAGCCAAGTTGCTGGGTTATATAGCCAATATCCACAGCAGAAAAAAAATACTTAGCAACTTAAAGCAATTTTGTGTTTATATTCCTTTGGCGAGTAAAGTTCTGCTTAAGTAGGTCCCTGTGCCCTAATTACAAGAGTCAGTACAGAAAATATTGATAAAGCCCAGGTCCCTACAGTGGAAATTCAAACACACTTCAGGAAATGCTCTTGAGGGGAAGAATGAAATTATTTAACAACTTGCTTCCAACATAACAATGAGAAAAAGAGGAAAAAAGAATATGATTGTGCATTGGAAACATAGTTTTAACTCCCTGACTATCCAAAAAGTCTATCAGTGACAACACTCCATAGTACTGTCAATTTTTTAAAAATTTTATTGTTGTTGTATTACATCCATCCTCTTTTTGCACCCCTCTGTCCCCCACCCCACCCACTCGTTCCCCCCAAAGTACTATCAATTTTTAATATGAATTTACATAAAGGTGTGGCTCAAATCCTAATTATCTATGTATGTGGCAGATAGTTTCAAATTTCCAGCTTCAAAAATACACAAACTGCAAATCAATTCTGTAGCTGGCTTGGAACAAAGGAGTCCGAAAATCTACTCTAGTGGTCACAGCCAGGCAGTCATTAGAATTTTTTTAAAATTGGAATCTGACTGCCCTTTTACAGTAAGGTACAGAAGAAAATAGAAAAGTAACAATAATATGGCAATTGCATTTAGAAGGGTTTCTTGACTGGACAGTGTCAAAGTACACAAACAGTTCTGCTATAATCAGTAGGATGCAACACAAGAGAGGCAGTTTTGCATGTCAGAGTATCTACTGATGCAAAACCCAGAGCCGGCAAAGAGCATGAGTCATAAATGGTTTCACAGACATAACAGGAAACTTGTTCTATTTGATCCGACCTCATCTGTTTAGGAACCCCACTTCATTCTCATGCCCAGTGGCAGGACACATTTGTCAGGTATGTTACTGCTATGTTCTTGCAGATAGATGATTGGGTTATGTCTGTTTTTATGCAGGAGCATCAATATGGTACAATTTCGTATGTGCATAAAATGCAGCTCTTCTGAGCAAGCTCAGAAAGCTCACCCCTAGTCAGTAGTGGGCTGGAGCCAGGTCACAACAGCTCAGAAGCAATTGTTATATTTCCAGGAACTTCAGGAGCTAATTATTAAACACAGCTATTATTTCAAAATTTCACTAAAGTTACAACTATATACATTATATTGACAACAAAGGTAATAAGTATTCAAAAGTCATCCCTCCCTACTCATTTTATCATCTCTGTTCTCAAGGTTACTGATATGGATTGTGTTTGTGTAGTGGAAATAGCATAGAATGATGTGCCATTGTATGTCTTTCCAACTCTGCATCAGTGACATCACACTGGTAGGCTGAAATGGGCCATGGTGGGAGCATTTGCACCATGGAAAATTCCCACAGCACAAATCACGGATGGGCACGTTATTTTGCTGATGAATTAGTACTTAAGAAAGTGAGGAAGAAAATGTCCATAACACCAATTAAAAGTGTGTCATGTCTGCAGTGATTACATTGTGAACAGCACAAAAGACTGAAGATAAATTCTTCCAGTATTCAAAAACTACTGTCTTATTCAGTAAAGAAGCTGCTCACATTATTACTGACAAATGACTGGAGTGGGGTTATGACATGTGTCCTTGTTGTTTCACTTTTATCTTACTTGTTAACATGAATGAAACTATCAACCATCATGCATGTTGGACCTACACTCACTTGTCAATTGCCACCAAAGGTTGCTATGGACACAGAAGTCCGATAAAAATCAAGGCATGCATTCTGTAGGAATCAATTGTAATGCAATCAATAGTCTATTTTATCACAAATTGTGGCCACACATCTTTGGTATCCGTAAAATTTGTAACAAAATTCCGTGTATATATTTATGCATACATTTGTAATTCTGCAAAGCTAGTTGTTACACTGGCAGCAGCACACTGCTGCCCCGGATTCAGGCAGCATGGACACTGACTTTCTCAAGCAGGTGTAAAGACCCAAGTTTCTATGTTCCGTTGCTCTGCAATAAGGTCTTGATCTGACATAGAAACTCTGTTTTATTGCTCAAAAGATTTGCCTCATCAGCCCTGCTTTTCCAACAAAAGTGGCTGTCACCAAAAGGCAACAGAGTTGGGCTTCACCCTGGGCAATTAGATACTGAGGAAGGTCAGAAATGTCTGGTACAAGTCCAGGAAGCACAGAGAGTCCCAAACAAGCTAGCCCCAAAGAGGACCACACCAAGACACATTATGATTAAAATGCCAAAGGTTAAAGATAAACAGAGAATCTTAAAAGCAGCAAGAGAAAAGGAGAGGGTTACCTACAAAGGGGTTCCTATAAGACTATCAGCTGATTTCTCAAAAGAAACTTTGCAGACAAGAAGTATTCAAAGTGATGAAAAGCAAGGACCTACAACCAAGATTACTCTATCCAGCAAAGCTATCATTTAGAATGGAAGTGCAGATAAAGTGATCCCCAGACAAGATAAAGTTAAAGGAGTTCATCATTACCAAGCCTGTATTACATGAAATATTAAAGGAACTTGTTTAAGGAAAATAAGATCAAATTATAAACATTAAAATGAAACAAACTCACAACTATCAACAACAGAACCTGAAAAAATAAAAACAAAAACAAACTAAGCAAACCGCCAGAACAGGATCAGAAGCATAGGGGATCATTTGGAGGATTATGAGCTAGGAGGAAGAAGGGGGAGAAATCGGAAAATGGTGCAGGGGCTAGGAAACATAATTGGTGGGTATAAGATAGATGGGGAAGTTATGAATAATACAGGAAAGGGTGAAGCCAGGGAACTTATTTGCATGACCCAGGACATCAACTGAAGGGGATGGGATTACTGGAGGAAAAGAGGATCCTGGGCAAAGGGGAGCAAAGGGAAAAACATTGGGCCAGCTATAACAACATAATCAATAAAATATATACTTTAGGGAAAAAAGGAAAGAACTGTCTGGGTCACAATCATATGAAGGAGTGAGCCCTGGCTGGGAAGCTCAGTTGGTTAAAGCATCATCCCAACACGCCAAGGTTGCAAGTTCCATCTCCAGTCAGGGCACACACAAGAATCAATCAATGAATGCATAAATAAGTGGAATAACAGGTCAATGTCTCTCTCCTTCTCTAAAAATCAAATATAAAAAACATTTTAAAAAGTGAATCTCCTTATAAGCAACAAAAGAATTCTTCCACTTTGATAACCAGGTAACTTTCTTCACAGCAGATGATTTTATCTTAAAAGCAACAGCTCTGAAATTTATGTGTACTTGGTAATTGCCTGGGAAGCTTGTTAAAAGTATAGATTCCTGGGCTGTGCCTCCAGAGATGCTGAGAGGCCCAGGAATTTATACATTGTACATCAACACCCCCAGTTATCTCTGAAAGTAGGTGGCTCATGGCTCACAGTTTGAGAAATGCAGTATTACAAGACACCCTGAACGTAAACACAGTGGCTTATCTAAGCTCTTTTCTTAAGTAGACCCTAACTGGCTCCATCAAGCTGGCCAGAAGGAGGTATCTTCCCACTTCTCTGTTTTTTTTCTTCAGCTGACATGAGCCTCACCCCATCTACCCAGCTCAGTGTCTTTGTTCCCAGTGGAAAAACAGAAGCAAACTTAGGTTGATTATCATAAGCAGCCTCATGAAAAATCTTGCTGAAGTCATGAGCGACTCAACCAATAAAGGAAACACGGGAAGTTGACTGTGACTTGATTTTAATAAAAGCCAACTCTGGAGAATCTTTTCTAGGTGCTCACAAACCATCTGCTAAATTGGCTTAGGACTTTGCCAGCGATGGGCACCAACCTCACAAGCCTTGGAGTTCTAGATTCCACATGTCCTTCACTGTGAGGACTGGGCCACGTGCCTGACCCTATCTGCTGGCATCGCTCTTGCCTCTATTGGGTGTCTCCTGGCATCTGTTACTACTCTCCCCCAACTCCCGCCCTGCCACCACCGCCCTGCCACCACTGCAGGCAGTTAGCTTCCCTCTTGGTTTGAATATAAATTAAAGTAACACACCTCTAATTACTCTATAGGTGTTTCCAAAACACCAATTCATTCTTGCCATGAGCATTCCTAGAAATATCGTCATGATATATTCCCCGTAAGGTTCCTAAATCTGTGTTTGCCTGGCTCCTTCACTTGTGTGCCCATAACCCTCAGCAGCAATAATCATTTCGGAGATGGTGGGGTACCCCCCAACCAACTTTTAAGAGTTCAAATGTGAGACTCTAAAAGACCCTTCATGTTTTTCATTTCTCTTGAGCTCTTTGGAACCTGGTTACATGAAATTATTACCCAGTTTTATTCACTTAAAATTCTCCCTAGTCCAGCTATATTCATCCAAATCCAGTCAAATACAATATCAAGTGAAATATGACAAAGAGTCACCCCTTATAAACCAGATACCAGGGTTGTTGCCCTAGTTGCAGAGGGAGTGGCGTGCAGCTTGTTCTGCCCCTTAGGTCCAGCTGTAGCCACGACAATATGCAGAACCTCAGAGCTCAGTAAAAGAGTATTTTAAAACCACTCTGCAAACACCTCAGTCTCAGAATGGCTTTTCTCTGCCATTTAAGTAATGTGCAGCATTCCTAGCTTTTGACACGTTTACAGTGACATTGGCACAATGCCTTTCTTAGTGAATCTTTACATGCCACCGAGACAGAACTCTTAACTCAAAATATTCTGGGCATGAATTTCAACAAGTTGATGATAAAGTGCTGCAACAGAAACATTTGTTTTCACACTGAACACTCCAATCCCGTATGTACTCTAGGGGAAGGAGTAGCAGCTTTCAACTAAGCATGCCTTAAACCCTTAAATTATCCACTAAGCCATGCTGTCCAAGTGCCTGACATAATACATATTATAATAACAACGCAATCAATTTACTATTGCAAAAAAATGTCCTTTAGTTCTTGTTGGAGAAAACCCTTCAGATTCATAAGACACAGAAACCAATACATGTAATCTATGAATGGTCCTTTTTTGTTTTCTTTTCTCAGTTATAGTTAAGCTGACTTTTGATTTTAAAAGGGCAACACAGAAGGCAAGAATGGGCATCTTCTGACAAGTATAAGGAGAGAGCTCTGTAACAGAGCACACGGGGGACTCTATCTTGCAGGCTGCATTCGTATCTTTCAGGCTGGGGAAATTCTGTGCCAGAACTTGGTGATGACCAGATTTCAGCCAGAAACACCCATCCAAACAGGTTAATCATTCATTCTTCCACCTGTTCAAACATTTATCAAGTACTTTTGCTTCAACCACTGGATTTGATGAAGAGAATAGAAAGATGAATAAAGCACAGTACTTTCCATCAAATCAATGAGTTCTTTCATTAGAGTTCCCAATCCAATGAAGGAAGCAGACACATGGACAGATAATGTTTTAAGTGTAGATACAGTTACAGGAAAAAGATCACAGAGGATCCAAGTGAAAAAGTCTCTAAGCTTAATGTTAAATGGATGATTAGAAAAGATCCATCAAAAGGGAGGGGGCAGGGGTACGAGGAAAGTGATTCAAAGCTGAACAGACAGTTTCAGTATGGAGACCAGCAATTGCACAGCACGCATTTCATTTGAGTAACACGAGGGAGGGCGGGTTACCCTCCCTTAATTGTGTGGCCAGATTAATCTCCCGTATGTCACACTAAGGAGCTTTGACTGACTGGATAGCTAACAGGAATTGTGGAGAGTTTTACAAAGGAAAGCAGCAGGGTCAGATCTATTTTTATGGGAAGACCACTCTGTCTTCTGTGGAGGCTTGATCTTGGTGGTTAAGTACAGAGGCAGGAAGCACATCAGGAGCTTCATTAACACAGGAGAGAGATCTGAGGGCCTGAAATAACATGGTGGTCATAGGAATAGAGTTGGGAGATAGATGGAAGGGAAAAAAATTGTGAGAAGAAAGTGGCTGGAATTGGTGACTGTTAGATGAAGGGAGGTAGGGATATAAGGATGGTAAGAGAAATTTCTGGAATGATACCCAAGTTTCTGAGCAA
Organism: Noctilio leporinus; assembly: GCA_004026585.1. Taxonomy (NCBI): domain Eukaryota; kingdom Metazoa; phylum Chordata; class Mammalia; order Chiroptera; family Noctilionidae; genus Noctilio; species Noctilio leporinus. Next base: position 178,723 of record PVIW01002029.1, on the reverse strand, counting down.
CTGAGAATGGGGTGGTGTTACCCATCAAGATAAAAAATACAGAAATCAATCTGGGGCTTGGGGCGATGACTTATTTATTCACTTACTATTTGGGCACCACAATGTTCCCCAAATTGGTCTAGTTTGACAAACATAATAGTGAACTGGACAGGTAAATCTTGCATTCTAATGGGGGAAGGCAAATAATAAACAAGTAAAAAAAAATTCTATCACATAAACTTAGATATGTAAGCTCTGAAGAAAAGTTAAGCCAGGGAAGAAACAGGTTCATATGGGGCCTTTCTGAGAAAGTCCTGACTGAGCAGAGAGATGCAAGGAAGAGTATCCTGGGGGATATGGGGAAAGACTATTTCAGGCAAAAGAACATCAAGTGGAAATGCCAAACGATGACTCCAGTTTTGGAGATGTTGAATATTAGGTGACATCTAGCCAAAAGGAGTCATCCAGGAGGCAGGTAAGTATACAAGCCTTACCTGCCAAAACGTAGATTGGGAACTGTCAGCCTAGTGGAGGCTGATGACCCTCGGGAGTGGAGGGGAAGGCTTGGGGGAAAGCTCAAAAAGTGAGGAAAGCCGTGGCCGTGGCAAGCTAATTCGGAAACACCGACATTAGGGGGCAAGCAGAAGAAAAGAAACCCATAAAGGAGAAGAACTGGATTCAGTCTTACAAAATCCAAGAGAGTAGGAAGCAGTGATCACCATTTCAAAAGCAGCAGCATTCCGGCAACTGAACTGTGACCAATGGGATGAGCCATGAGCAGGTCACTGATGACTCCAGTTGGAGCAGCCTCTGACAGTGGGTGGGCACGGGAGACCACGGGGAGGAAACCCAGCAAGTGTAAGAGATCTTTCAGTGTGGCTGTAAGGAAGAGGTCACTGGAGGGGTGACAGGCAGCAGAGAGAATATCCACACTGGCAAAGTCCAGCGTCTGGTGAATCAGGAGAAATTGGCTGGAGCAGGGCCAGCAGGCCAGGGGCTTCTGAACTGCAGCAGCAGCCATGCACCCTTTGCCAGGTGTCTTTGTGCAACCCTGTCCCCCAAGAACTAATTCCAGCCCATGACCTGAACTTCTCGAGGCCAAGATGAAGCTGGTAGGTCACCTAGCACTCCTCACTCCTGCAAGAGTGGACTGCAAGAGCCTTTAAGAAGCTCTCCTAAGTCCAGGTGAGGGACCGGGTGTAACAGGAGATGCTATAAGCAAAACAAAAGCAGTGCTGTTTGTCAGCTGAGTGGCCTGGCCATGAGAAAGGAGCAGAGAAACCACTGCTAGGTTTCCTGAGAAGTTGGCCTCATGTGTGGCTGCTGTATGCTCTAAGGGAACACTCTTCATTCCTCCATTTATCTTCTAAGGTACCAGCCCTGGAAGTTCAAATGTCAGGTCCAGTTCCATGCATCAGGTGAACTGTGAGAGGTGAAGAAATGGAAAATCTGAGTAAGTATGGAGACAAAGGCTGGTTGTATGGGGAGAAACTAACCAAGCCAACTAACATGGTGAAAATATAAACTTAACTGAGGTATGACAGAAGATTATGCATTCATGACTCATGTCAACTTACAGAAACATGGATTTGGTTAACAAATACTGAAATACCAGAATGAGAGCTGCACTGGGTGCAAAAGAGAAGTCAGGGTCTGGCTGATTCAAGGTAGGTCTACCTCGCCCCACAGCTAAAACTCATCATACAGCTTTACCTCAAAGGGCTTACAAGTCAGAAGTACAAATAGCCTTCAAACATTTTCATATAAATTCAGCAATAACAAATCATGGTTGTTTCTTAGATGAAATTAGCAGATTTGGAGACATCTCTCTTCTTGGGGAATGAGTTCAGGCAGGGTAAGACCTAACCTATCCCTCACCTCCAAACCCTCACTCAGACATTTCCCCTGGGGTTACCATCAGCCCATGTTTCTGGCCATGGGACCCACTTAGAAGAGCACTTCTGCTTTTTGGAAGGAAGCCCACTTCCAAGTTCCAGTAAGCAAGTCCTATGAGACCAGAGGCTCTATTTTATTCTAATTGCCCTCACAGAAAATGCATACTGGGCTCTCTCCTCAGCCTCAGCTATGTTCTTCTCATACTTCGATACCCCTTGGACACATATAGTTGAGTTATCATTACCCAACCAGGCACACCAAAATATAAGAACTGGCAGAAAGGCCAGAATCTTGCAAAAACAAACCAGCAAACAAACAAACAAACAAACAAAACCATGAAAACAGTTGGGAATAACAAATGCAATCATTACCATAATGTCAAAATAACACTTGAGATTGCATTTTTTATTTCAGACACATATATACAACTACTGTATACCACAAACACACATTTCTAAGGCCCAATGCAGTTTCTTGCATTGCCCCAGCTGCTCCTTCTCCAGTATTCTGTACGATCAAGCTGCCTAAATCCAAAACCTCAGATTTTCTTTATACCTCCCTCCCGCTGTACTCCGTTCCCTATGGATTACATCAAAAAAAAAAAAAAAAAAAAAAAAAAAGGATCACTATTACATTTAGAATAAAAGTCAAATTCTTAACATGGCCTACAAGGCCCCTATATACCTTTCTGACTTTCTCTCTCATCACATAAACATCCTTCACTCTAACTTCCAAATTCAATGCCACTTACCCTGAATTTATTCAGGCCCCCTAAGATCATGCACCACCACTTCATGGATTCAAGCCTTTTCACATGCTTTTTTTCTAAAAGATCTTCGCCTGAAGGCTTTAAGTTCTCACTTCTATTATGCATCAGAACCCATGTATTTCTTCTCTGGAGAAGTTGTCTTTGATACCACTTCTACCAAGTTTAAGTTTTGTGTGCCCTATGAGCTTCCATAATACATCACACTTTCCCATACAGCACGAAATCATGATTGCCTGTTTACTTATCTGTATCTGACACTAGATGGTAACCTTGTGGACAGGAATCATTCCTTTCTCATCATAATGACTCCAGCACCAAGGACAGCACCCAGCTCATGCTAGTTTGCAGGTACATACAGTGAATTATATAGATAAATTACACCTTCTCATTCGTGAAAAGAGCAGAAAAAAGCTAGTAACACATTTGGAGGACAAAATGAAGCAAGAGGGGATAAGATGAAGTAAAAGAAAAGGAAAAAATAATGAAGCAGGGAACCAGAAGGTGAATGGAAAGAAAACAAGAAGGGAAATTAATGGAAGTAGTAAAAGAAAGCAAAAAGAAAGGATGAAGTAAAAGCCATTTGCACAGGTTTTTGTGAAACCTGGAAGTCTTTCCTCAAGGGGAGCAGTAAGGGAACTAATGTTTATTGAACTTCTAAATTCCAGGCCTTATCCCAAAGCCAAGATCTCGTTTACACCTTACACATTTATAATAAACGTTATTATCCTCATATTTCACATTAAAAAAAGATTGACACACCAAGAAGTTAGGTAACAATCCCAAGGTTATACAACTATGAGGTGGTGAAGCAGTCATTGAGCTCAGTTTACATCAGGATATGTGCTTTTCCCTGCAAGGGTTCATTTAGGGAGTAGTTAACGGTAGAACAAGAAAAATTTCAGAGTAAAAAAATTCTAAGCAGCTAATCTTATAAATGACACTGATTTACCTTGTTATAGCTCAGCTCCTGCTTTTTCTTTAAGAAAGAAATACCGACTTTAGAGAGAGAGGAAGGGACACAATGAGAGAAAGAAACATTAATTTTGTTGTCTCACTTTTTTAGGCATTCATTGATTACTTCTTTTATGTACCCCAACCAGGGAGCGAACCCTTCACCTTAGTGTGGCGGGATGAAGCTCATTCTAAATTTCTATCTTATAGCTACTCTAAGAGCAAAGCAAATACCTTGAAGTCAGCAGCAGCCCAAATCCTATATGAAGCTGAAACCAACACCTCATCAACTCCCTCTAGGGAAATTTGTGTTGCAAGGACCCAGGCACCCCTACAAAGGGATTGTTTTAGCAACCACACCTTTGCCACAGATCCAAACCTGGGGATAGGAGTACTGGCATCTCACCAATCAGCAGCCCAGACCATGCTGCACAGACCAGCAATGGCTCTGGTAGGTGCTAGCAACACCCTCAAAGCATAAATTGCCAGAAAATCATGATTTGTAGTAGAGATGGGCCTCAGCTAAAGTACCTATTGGGGCCATAGGAAAATGCTTCCTAAACTGACATCAAAAAATGTGCTTGGGGCTAAAATATATACTGAGTTATTTTACAACAGAAAAAAAAATACTGTCCTCTGTCTTTTTCCAAACTTTTGTAACAATAAAATAGCTTTGTCATGACTGTATTCACAGATGCAAGGGAGAAAGGCTACTCCTCTAGGTGAACAAAAGCCCACACAGTGGCTATTATACCTCCAGTTCCTTCATTTATAGAAGCAGGGCCCTTAAAGGCAGAGTCCTGCAGCCTCCCCTCATCCCCATTTTTCAAAATTTACTAGGCTTTGTAGGTTTCAACCTACAATTATTCTCCACATATGATCTCTCTCTCTCTCTCTCTCTCTCTCTCTCTCTCTCTCTCTCTCTCTCTCTCTCTCTCATACATACACATACACACACACTCTCTCTCTCTTACTTCTTGGGCATCAAAACATCAAAGCCAAGACTTTCTTATGGAAGCAGATTTTCACAAGAAATTAATTTTAACTGATCCAATTCATCATCTAACAGTGGTTACCAAGGATACCAAATAGCTAAAATCACTTGGCTCCAACTTGCTTGTTAATCAAAAGATACTAACAAAAAGCTGTGAAGAATTATTGCTGTCTAAGTAATCAAGCCAGAAACAATACCCCCGCCTCAATGTCCCTAAGTCCTGAACTCAGTTAAAAAATATCCCAGGCTATAATAACCACTAAAAACATGCAAAGCTTTTTCCAGGATCTGAAATTTAGTAATTAGTATTTAGAAAAATGACCGCTAATGGTTTCACTTCAATTCATTTCCTGATAAAGCACTGAACTGAGAATGGCTACCGATTTGATCTTCTGATCTGCTTATCAATCTGAAAGCAGATGATTCTCAGCATGGTGGTTAAGTGAGCATTCAGGTAATCTAATTGAGTCTCTTCTAAATCAAATAGCCCATCACCATACATGCAATGATGCAGGGTCGCATTATAAGACGAGCCTACAGTGTGTACATCCAAAACAAAAACTGCTCTCCCTGGCTAAGAAGTCAACATGGCTTTTCTTTAAAAAGTACACATAAGGCCCTGGCTGGTGGCACAGTGGATAAGGCTCCAGTCTGCGAACCCAAAGGTTGCTGGTTCGATTCCCAGCCAGGGCACATAACCAGGTTGCAAGCCAGGTCTCCAGCCAGATCCATAGCTGGAAGCAGGTGAAAGGCAACCATACATAGATGTCTCTCTCCCTCTCTCCCTGCCCCTCTCTCTGAAAATAATAAGATCTTTAAAAAAGAAAAGGTATAAAAAGTACACATTAGATCAAGCATTGTCCATAATATATAACTACACATTTAAACAAGAACCAAAGAATAGATACTTTCTCTTCAAAAGGCACAATCAAGTTTCTTACTCATTAGTGCATTTCTTTGTCCTTTAAGAATATTAATTAAATGTCATTCATGGCAACCATTCTGTTCCACTTTGTGATTTGCCTCCATGTTGCTTATAATACCTTTTGCAAAAGAACTGTTGTGTTTGTCAAAATCCATCAAGCTTGTCTGATATGGTTGTTGGCTTTGGGGTTATGCTAATGAATGCTTCACCTACCTAAAATATGACAAACAGGTAGTTGCCACCTAATATCTACTTTTTCCTTTTTCTAAATTAAAAAAAAAAAAAAACCTGAAATTTAAATTTCATTTGAAATTACATGATAGCAAGCCAAACAATGTTTCCCAAGTTTCCTTCTATCTAGGTATGGTCATATGACTAAATTCTGATCAATGTGTTGACTAGGATGTACAGAAAAGTTACTTAAAAGCAAACTCAGGTTGAAAGCGGGGCCTTTTGTCTCTCCCAGCAATGCAAGTGTGAGTGCTGGAATCCAGCAGCCATATTAACCCAGGAGGTGACTTTGAGTTAGAAGCCACGCACTCAAGAAGGCAAAATAGAAAGTCAAAGGAACCTGGGTTTTATGACTACCTGGAGCCTCCCAGACTTGGGAGCCTATCTCTAGGTCTATTGTATTTACATGAGAAAAATTTAAAGGTGTATCTTCTGTGTTTTTCTGTCATATGTAGAGAATGCTGATTATGAAATATTTTGTCGCCCTGGCTAGTGGCTCGGTGGATAGGTGCTGGCCTATGAACCCAAAGGTTGCTTGTTCCCAGCCAGGGCACGTAACCAAGTTGCAAGCCAGGTCTCCGGCCAGATCCTTAGCTGGAGGCAGGTGAAAGGCAACCATACATTGATGATTTTCTCCATCTCTGCCTCTTTTCTTTTCCCTCTCTCTGGAAATAATAAAAATTTAAAATAATACCCTATCATTTCTTTTAGAATTTTAATTTTTTAAAAATTCCAAACACATGAAAATGTTGGGAAGTGGAGGAGAAATATAATAATTAGCCAAATAGCCAATTGCCGCAATGCCATTTACTTAATAACCCACTTTCTTCCCCAATGATTTGAAATGCTACCTTTACCAAATACTATAATGTCATGTTTCTTTGATTTTGTTCCATTAGCATTTGGGGGTGGGGGCAGGGCAGGCGTAGTCTTTATTTTCGCTAAGAAATGAGAAGTATAGTTACTGCAGAAAGCCGAAAGTAGATGTAGAGCTAAGGATGAGTGGGAGAAGGGCAAGGAAGAAGCCAAATGACAGAAAAATGATCAAGCAGCACTGAGGGCCCAGCTGAGATGAGTCTCTATATTACAGCATAAGAGTTAACAGGCTGGACTCCCCTAATGCCTGCCTAATATTTTATAACAGTTTTGCCCACTCCATGATTTCCTAGCTGTGCGTCAGACAAACCCCTTCACCTGTGTATGCTCTAGATCCCTCCTCTATAAAATGGAGATAACCCTTCAGAACCTACCTCAAGGTTGCCATGTTAAATGTGTTATTATATAAAAAGCTTAGAACAGTATCTGGCACTGAGTTCTATCATGTACAATCATTGTTATAATGTAATTGTTACTGTCATCATCAATATCATTATCGAACCAGCATTTTTATTATGAAGGTTGCAGGGTTTTGTTTTTTTTTTATCTTGTTTCCTACAGTATTATCAAGAATGATGTTCAGTTTTATCCGAGGGTTTTTGGGCATCACCTGAGACGATTATGTTTGTTTCTCTAAAAACTTATTATTGTGAAGGTCTGGCTGGTGGTGTAGTGAATAAGGCACCCGCCTGAGAACCTAAAGGTCACTGGTTCGATTCCCCAGCCAGGGCACATAACCAGGTTGCAAGCCAGGTCTCAAGCCAGCTCTGTAGCTGGAGGCAGGTGAAAGACAACCATACATTGATGCTTCTCTCCCTCTCTACCTCTCTTCCTGTCCTCTCTAAAACTAAATAAATCTTTAAAAATAAATAAATAAATAAATAATTTTAAAACATTATTGTGAATGAGACTCCATTTCAAATCCACTAGAAAGGCTATAATTAAAAAGATACATTAAAAAGGTACATAATGACAAATGTTAGCAAGCATACAGAGAAATGGGAACACTCATACACTATTGATGGGACTGTAAAATAGTATAGCCATTTGGGAAAAGTTTGGCAGTTCCTCAAAATGTTCATATAGAGTTACCATATGACTGAGCAATTCCACTTATAGGTACATATCTAAGAGAAATTAGAACACACATCCATTCAAAAGCTTGCACCTAAACATTCTTAGCATGAATTTTTCATAATAGCCCCAAAATGTAAACAACACAAATATCCATGACCTGGTGAATAGATTAATAAAATGTGATGTATACACATAATGAAACACTAATCAAGAATAAAAAGAAAAGAACTTACAACACATGCTGCAACATGACTGGACTTAAAAAACCATATGCTAAATGAAAGAAGACAGTCAAAAAAGTGATCACATACTTGTATGATTCCATTTGTATAAAATATCCAGAAAAGGCAAATCTGTGGAGGCAGAAGTAAATTAGTGGCCTCCTGGAACTAGGATGAATAGCAAATGAACATTAGGGATCAAATGTTCTAAAGCTGAGTTATAATGATGCTCACACCACTTCACAGATTTACTAAGTAACCACTAAATTGTACACGTAAAGTGGATGAATTATATGACAAAAAGTAGCCTCAAAAAGTTATTTTTTAAAAATAAAGGAATAGCTGGAGAGTAAAGAAACTGTTTAAAGTTTATGTTACTTACTTGTATAAACATGGTCAAAACTTAAATTATAAATATATATCAACAACAAAGCAAAACTTAATTGTCATAAAAGGTTTTCTTATCATTCTTTTTTTAACCATTCTTGTATTATTGAAATAAACCCTACAGCATATCATTCTTTTAATACAAAGCTATATTTACTTTAATATTATTGAACATAAAATTTGGGTATTTATGTTTCTGGAATTTTTTTACATGCATAAATACATTTTAAAAATATTTTCCTATTGTCAAAGTGTCAGATTTAATATTAGTATGTATTAGCCTTATAAAGTGAATTGGGAAGTTTTCTATATTTTTCTATGTTACAGAATTGTTTTAAAGTATATGAATTGTAGTCCTGGCTGGTGGCACAGTGGATAAGGCACCAGCTTGTGAACCGAAAGGTCGCTGGTTCAAATCCCAGCCAGGGCACATAACCAGGTTGCAAACCAGGTCTCCAGTTAGGTCCATGGCTGGAGGCAGGTGAAAGGCAACTATACAATGATGTCTCTCTCCCTCTCTGCCTCTCTCCCTAAAAAAAATAATAAAATCTTTTTAAAATAACTAAATAAACTATATGAATTGTTATGCCACTCCTGAGAACTTGATAATTCTGAATCCAAATAGTTAATGTAAGTCTACATCTAGCAATTACAATTTTTTTTTAAGTAAATAATAATGACTCTTTCTAGCTAGTGGAAGTGCTTGTGGCCTTTCCTTATTTCTCGTCTAATTTAAAATGTTTTTGTTTTTAGCAATGAGAATTTAAAACAAATTTGCAATAATTATTATGGTTCCAACAAAAGAGGTGATGAGGTATTGTTACTTGATATTTTGAGAGACTGGCCTATACAAATACCTGGGCCTATAGCTCTTTATAAGTAATAGTTTTTATAATGTCTCTAAATATTTTATACCTGCTCGAGATGTTTATACCTTGCACTTAATTTGTATGTCCACAACATTAGCATATATGGCACTCCCTTATTTTTTTAAATTAATTTATTGTTGTATTACAATTGTTTGATTTTTCTTCCCCTGTTGCTCTCCTTGGCATTTTCTTACATAAGTTTTTTAATCTCTTATATATCAATTATTAAATCCCTTTCTTCGTTTCTTTTCCTTTATATGCATGTCTTATCACTTTTTTGGGTCAGAAAAGCAAAATATTTACTTATTGATAATTCAAAGAAACAAACCTTGGTTTTCTTTATGAATATAACCTTTTCTTTGTTTTTCCCACTTTCTAATTCAGTAATTTCTTTTTTTGGTTTCACTAATGTTTTGCTCATTCATTTTTTGGTTTATATTTTTCCATTTCTGGGTTCTACAATTTAATGCTTGGCTTATTTATTTTCTATCATTCTTTTTATGATAACAAGTTAAAGTGATGAATTTTCATCTAAATATAGTTTTGGCTGGACTCCACAGTTTTTATATATGTACTCTTATTTCCACTGTATTTTCTATGTCTATAATTTTAGTTTCCATTTTTTTTAAAGATTTTATTATTTTTAGAAAGAGGGGAAGGGAGAGAGGCAGAAAGGAAGAGACACATCAATGTATAGTTGCCTTTCACCTGCCTCCAGCTACGGAGGTGGCTGGAGACCTGGCTTGCAACTTGGTTATGTGAGCTGGCTGGGAATCGAACCAGCGACCTTTGGGTTCTCAGGCCAGTGCCTTATCCACTGTGCCACCAGTCAGGGCTTAGGTTTCCATTTCTGATGTTTTTTTTTTTTTTTTTCCTGAAGCACCTCTGAAAGAGTTTGATTTTTAGGTTTGATTTTTAGGATTTAGGGGTTTGGCGGTGTTAATTCTTGTTGCTCATTCACTGATAGTTTTATTGCATTATGGTCAGTAAATATGGCCCATTCCTAATGTTCTCTTTATAGGGCCTGATCAGGTCCTTTCTAATGAAATATTCTATGAACATTATTTTAGTCTGGATGAACAGAAAATTCCTTAAGTATTTCATATAAATAAAACTTTTAACCACATTTTTCTATCTTTTATTTATGCATTTATTCTATTTGAAGTGTCATACACAGTCTGTCCCAAAAGAATCAGCCACGTAAACTGTTTATATTGACATTGGCTCGATACTTTGGGACAGACCTCGTAGTATCAGCTAAGTGTGGTAGTCTCCTACTGTAATTCTGATTTTTCTAACTTCTGAAGTCTAACAAATTTAGTTCTATATATATAAATATTGCTGCATTCCTTAAAAGTTCATGGTTACTAAGTCTTCATTGTTTATTGTACTACTTACCAGTTTAAAATAAGTGTTCTATGCCACATTCAGTATGTTTATTACAGGAATGTTAGTTTAATTAGCATGAGGCTTTGCAAAAAGAGCAGATAAAGACAATATAAAATCCACAGATGTTCTGCTCTTGTGATTTTAATATATTTAATGAAACGATTTCCTGGACATTTAAAGAATCAAATAGTGTAAAGCCAACTGTGATCCTCTTGACATTTCCCTGTGTTCTGAGCTGCATTATTAAGTCCACTACTTAACACCTGCTGCCCTCCAGGAGCTTCCCCGATTAAGTCTGATGACTGTTATGGCCCTGTGACCACAGCTCTAAACTGTCACCTTTTACCATAAAGGCATATACTATAGAGCTCTTTTGTTGTGGATCTGTCCAATTTAACTTCCCAATTCCCACCACTAAGGCACTGGTAGGATAGCTGTAATCGGGTCACTGAAGTGTAAGACAATATAAAAAGTAAAAAATCATAAAATCAATGTAATGGAAAAGAGCTGCTACTTTAATCTTTACCAGCCTGCAGAGTAGATCCTCTCAAATTGAACCTATGGAGATTGGATTCCCCCCAGAGAAGCCTACGGTAATCCACACATAAATGGGCTCTGAAGCAGTGTGGAGTTGAATCAATGGATGATTCTACAAAAAGCAGAGGGAAGGACAAAAGAAACATTTTGTAGAATCTCTCTGAAATACATTCCTTAATATGATGAATTTTAGCTCCCTGGAAATTAAAATAATTCACACAAAGCACTTTAAAGCCCTAGAAGAAGGATGACCTATAAATTCAGGACAGGACAGTGACAGTAAATCTAAAGCAGAGACCGCAGTGGAGCAGATTAAAGAAAAACAAACAACAGTGTTCTCTTTCCCACGGAAACCATTTGGGAAGCCTTCAGGGCTGCCTCAGCCATGCCATCCATTGACATCCCTATTATTTGAAAAATTCAGAACTGAAAATATGTTTGACCTTAACATTTTCTGAGAAGTGTTAAAAAGTGGTGCTAACGTGGCCCCTCCTTCTGTATTTTCCAGGTTCTTCTGACAGGGAGTGAACATACTGGCAAGAAGGAGTGATCACCCACAGGAATCAAGAAGCCACGTTTCTCTCTAAGTTCACAGCCCACTTAGGATTTTTTCAGAATTTATTTTCAGCATAGTTATCCTAAATTAAAAATAAATGATAATCATAGTACTACATGCCTAACAATAAAAAAAAAAATAAAAAAAAAAGGTGATGATTTTAGTGCTAGGATGCTATAGTTACATCCTACAGCTAAATTTTATACAGAATTTATTATTAGTTGCACCAACAGCAGCTGTACCTATTGAGATAACTCCCACTGTGGTAAGAAGAAAAAAAAAAAAAAATCAATGACAGATAGTAAATGCATTTTTGTGCTTGGATTTCCTTCCTAATATTTTATAACAGTTTTGCACAAAAGGCAAGAGCATTTATTTTGACAGTGGGGTTGTAAAAGAGTGATTTTAATCCACGAAGGCCATGAATGCATGTCATTTGCAACCCTGGCTGCACACTGCACTCGTGTGTTGAGATATTTTAGGTGTCAGCCCAGACGATTCCAATTTAGTCAGTCTGGGGATAGGGCAATTGCATCTTCAAAGGCTCCCCAAGTGATTCTGTTGCATAACTGGAATTGAGAATCACTTTCCAAAACTCTTCCATTTAAAAGTGGCCAATTTAGAATTCAACCAGTTCTCACTTTCTTTGCTTTCCAGTAACTTCTTCCCAATGGTTCTATCAGTTAACTTCCCTGGACATCTGCACCAGATCTCAACACATCCTCAAACTTAAGGCATTCACAATTAATCTTATTACTTTCCCACAAACATGCTTGATTTCCTACAGTAAAGCTGGCAAATCACATGACCATACTACCAGACACTTAATGCCAAAAACGATACAGAGGATTGGACTGCCTGAGTGCTGTGCTGTATCATTTTTAAGCTCTCCCCAGCATACAAGCATGCAGTTTTTTGTCCTTTCTTTAAAAACCACCTTTTGAATTATTCTTTCCTTTCACAACAAAACAAAAAGTAATGTACATTCTCTTTCTTCAACTTCTCTTGTTCACTGCTGAAGAGGCTCTAGTCAGACTTACTAGCAGGGCTCATCCACCACTCCTCCAGAATCATTCAGTTCAAGGTCACCAATGAACCTCTGGGTTGCTAAATGCAATGGTCAGTTCTCAGTCCTCCTCTCACTTGATCCTCCGATGCATTTCAGCCCTCTCACTTCTCCCAGGAATTCTTTCTCCATGTCCAGGACCCCGCAATCCTGGTCTTCCTCCCACTGTACTTGCTGATCTTCCAGGGTCATGGGTTGGTTCCTTCTCATCTCCCTAAACTCGAGCTAGTAGTTTGACACTTTTCTTTTTAATCTTCATTTGCCTAGTTCCTCAGCTTTGAATATCATCTTTATGCCAATGGCTCCTAAATGTGGATGTGCAAACTAGACTTACTCCTTGAACTCCCAGGAAGGATCCCCCAAGAATCACTCAAGGAAATTGCTTCAACAATCCTCCCCTCCTCATCCTACATCATGCATTGTTGCTCTCTGCCACATCATTCCTATCACATTAGTGCTGTTATCTCTGACAATTTAAAACAAAAACAAAAACAAAAACTCTCAATCTCACTTTCCATTGCTCTATGATGCTTACTTGCAAAAAAATTGAGTAGTCTGTATTCATTGCCTCCAATTCCTTTCCGGTCAATTTCTCTTATGGTCACTCCAGTCAGGCTGTTGTTCCCACCTCTTTTCCAAAACTGCTTGTCAACATCACTTCCAGCGACCCCTACACAGCCAACTGCAGTGGTCAGTAATCAGTGCTCTCTATTGCACTAGCTCTCCTGATAGCATATGACACAGGTTCTTCATTTCCGACACACCTTCATCTTGGCTTCCGGTCAACAGTCTTGCTTGGATTTTCTGGCCCCTCTTTATTATGAGTCTTCTCTTGCTGGTTCTTCAACTTCTCTCTACCTCTTAGTGTTGGTGAGCTCCAGAGCTCAGACCCGGTCCTCTTCTCTCCTCTAGTCACACCATCTTCCTAAATGACTTCAGCCAGGGCCATTTTAAATATCTCTACGCCTGCAACTCTCACATTCTTATCTCCTGTCCAGCCATCTCTCCCAAATTTCAGGCTCATGTACCCAACCTCCTGGTCCATTCCCCACTTGGCTCACTAATAAGCACCTCCAACGTAACACATTAAAACTGAGCTCCTAATCAATCCCCTCAAACTTCTCTTACACTCTATTTTCTTGCTCAGGCCAAAATCTTGGAGCCCTTCTTGATCCCTCTCTGTCTTTCATGCCCTACATCTATCCATCAGTAAATCCTGTCAGCTCTACCTTAAAGCTATCTGACCACTTCTTACTTCCTCCACTGCCATCACTCTGGGCCATGTCACCTTTCCCACACCAGCCACATGGCTGCTTGTCCTAATTCCACCCTAACTCTCCTACAGTCTATTTTCTGTATGCTGGTCAGAGTGATCCTTTCTCTTTCTAATCCAGATGTTATCATTTCTCAACCTAAAACTTTCTAGTGCCTTCACATCTTACTCTGAGTAAGATGGCTTTTAGAGCCCTATGATCAGCTTGACATCACCTCTTTGACTTCACCCATTATTTCTTTCTTCCTTGTCAGTTCCACTGTAGTACCACTGCCCTTGGCTAACACATGACCATGGTAGGCATGTTCCTGCCTCAGGGCCTTTATACCTGCTATTGCCCTGCCTAGAATGCTCTTCCCCTTCATATGTGCATGTCTGTTCCTGCATCTCCCTCCCACCTTTACTCACACATAAACTTTTTAGTGATATCATTTTATGTCCCACCTCTTATTCTCTTTCCAGGCTTTATTTTTCTTTTTATTACTAAATACTATGTAATTAGTTAATTCATTTACATACTTGATAATATATAAATACATAAATATTTTTCTTCTCACCAACATGTACATTTCATGACGGCAATTTTTTTTGTTTCCTTACTGTATGCACAAAACTGTATCTAGGTCTATGGCATGGACAATACCTAGAAGAGAGCCTTGCAGATAGGAGATGTTCAGTAACACTTGATGAGTAACCGTAACACGTTGCCAGGTCATAATCTCTGCAATTAACCTTCACCCGGTCTCCAGAGTGATCTAATTAAGAGAGAAATCTGCTCACTTCAATTTTCAGCTTAAAACTCTTCAATGGGTCTTCAGGGCTACAGCTGATAAAAGTGAACTGTCTTTAGTGGCGGGCATATCCCATAAATATGATAAGTGAAGTCTATGAGTGCGGGAGGTGGTGGAAAGTGGATATGAAAAATAGAGAATGCATGATCCATTTAAAAGCATACAGTTCAATTATTTTTAACAAATTGTGCTGGCTACTTGGCACCCCCTGTATACAGAATAAAGAACCATCTCCACAGTACAGCTTGACAGACACTAAGCAGACCTGCCATGCTTACTCCCTCCTGGGCCCTACAACATCAGGGGGGAAAACAGGCTATTTGTGCATATCCACATACTGGGTGGTTGCAACGCAACGGAACACATTGCTTCGTCATTATTAAATAACCAAGGAAGAAAGCAAGTT
Source organism: Noctilio leporinus (assembly GCA_004026585.1). Lineage (NCBI taxonomy): Eukaryota > Metazoa > Chordata > Mammalia > Chiroptera > Noctilionidae > Noctilio > Noctilio leporinus. The sequence goes on along the minus strand of PVIW01002029.1, from coordinate 163,530 downwards.
GTCATTGTTGGCATAGTCTGAAATTCTATCTGGAGCCCACATATTTGAACTAGATGACTAAACGTGCTAAAGGCAGGTTTTACAACTCTATGAGGCAAATTTCAGGGTGACATGATTGGGGAATCTGAACTAGGTAAGCCCCATTCCAGTGATTTCCATCTGCTGGGACTTTAACTTGGATGGGAAGAACATCCTTGCCACCCACTTGAGCTTCTTTCCCATGAACCAGGGAAACTTGAGTGCACTCACAACATCCTGAAATCTCCTGCAGTACTTTGCTGAGGATGGATCTTTGGGTCCATCCATTGTATTTCTTTGAAGATTTCTGCATCAGAGTGCTCTAGCCAAACTCCTCAGTGGGACTTGGTCAATGGCATACAGGAACTTCCATGACTTAACCAGTTTCCTAGAAACAGACTCACCCATCAACATTTCCAACACACACACCATTTACTTTTACCAAAGATCCACTCTTTCCTGTCTTAGGGCCTTTGTAAATTCCTAGACTGTCCTTCCCACCCACACACTCCCGGGGAAAGTGCTCTGCTCCAGAATCAACTTCTCTAGGAATCCACAGACCCCCGCAAGTCAGCTAACTACGTTTCGCCTTTCCTGCATTGTATCCAGCACTTTTTGTCTTTATTCGTTGTAATTATTGTTCTATCTCAATTCCATAGAGGCAATAGCATGTCTAATACATCTCTGAATTGCTGATGCCTAACCCAGTACCTGCCACTTAAGAGGCACTCAATATTTTTTTAATTTAACTTAATTATAATTAGAAAAGTGATTATATCAGCGTGGCTAGAGTAAAGGCTACATAAGTGCCTTTATGTAGGGGGGTTGGAAAGAAGGAAAGAAAATGTAAAAAAAAAAAAAAAATACCCAAGTTATGTAACAACAACTTGTTTTCATGTTTCACATAAGTAAAAGCAGCACTTGGAATGGAAAGAATGTTACAATGTGTCAGTTTAAAATCTTTGCCATTAAGAGCAGAAAATGAAAAGCCCTAACTTCTCAATATTGTTCAATTAAAGCTTAACCCCTACCTTCAATAAAGAACATTACAATAAAAATTTTAAAGGTAGTCTAGTTAGTATAATGGATGGATTATAGTCCCATAACCTGAGTTCATTCACTATAGAGTGCTCCATCTATGAGCTACTTTAACAGACTTTTTTTAACTAATGCAACTTGGTAAGAAAAACATTAAGATTCTCGAAAAGAAATTGGCACATGGTAGAGAATAAACAGAAAAATTATGTAAGAAGAAATTAATTAGATTAAAAATATTCAATTCTACCAACAAGAAGTGCAAAGTGAAACAACAACAATGAGGTAGCTACTTTAAAAAGTACAATTAAATGGGCATATGCATGCCCTGTTAAATTAGCAACCTTGAGTTCATATTATACCACCTAATGCTAGTGAATTTGCTGTTGGCTTGTAGCAGGGCTTAATGGAATAGATCTTCTGGGAAGCAATTTGAGCACACTGCTAATAATTTATCAAGAAATTTTCCTAAAAGGGAGTGGGCTACTATAGATACTATTTATAACAATTAAAAATTAGAACCTAGAGATGCCCCCACCAAATAGGTAAGCTAAAAACTTGTGTCTATTCTTTGGAATATACATTGCAACTGCAATAATTGCATAATAATGACTGTTTTGTTATAGAAAAATTGTAACACTAACAGGAATAATAGTTAACATTTATTGAGCATCTGCTATGTGCTGGGTAGTGTGGTATTTCAGATGCAATATGAGATAGATACTAATACAGGGTTGCCAGGTTTAGCAAATAAAAATATAAGATGCCCAGTTCAATTTGAATTTCAGGTAAGCAACTGTAATTATTTAGTATAAATACATCCCATGCAATATTACCTGTTGTTTATCTAAAATTCAAGTTGAACTAGGCATCCCATATTTTATCTGGACACTAGCAATCCATTTTACTGATGAGAAAACAAGGACACAGAGATTGCTACCCAGGGACTTGCAACAAATAAGTTGGAAAAAATGGTAAGTTTACAAAAGAGTAAAATAGAAATATTTGCCCATGAATGATTACAAACAGATGAAACAAATGCATGTTCATGGACACAGCTGAGAGGAAACGTGGACAGGTGATGCTACTACCACCAAAATCCATTTACTGAGCCTTTCACCTAGGTGATGTGCACACCAGCCTCCCACTCTCATCCTACAGATGAATAACCTGAAGGGTTACATATTTTCCTCAAGGTCATAAAGCTAGCAAGTACAGGATCAGATTCTGACTCTAAAGCACTCACCTGTTCCACTCCGTCATCTTGATTTTCCTGGATGAGTTCATTTATTTCTCTTTCAACTGCAGTTCTATCAATGTTGATATAAAAGCTTTTGTGTGATAAAATACATGCACAGGATGGGTATTTCGACGAGATCTGCAAAACCTAGTTGTTGGCAGTTACTTTGGTTTAAAGCCATTCGTATAACCAACCGATGAAACATATGAAAGAAAAAGCCACGGTGCACTTTTATGATTGTGATTTCATTTAGAAAGCAGAGATACACACTCCAATTGACCGTTTAAAAAATGAGGCTGTTCTCCCACTTGGCCTCTGGCTAAGCTCCTCCCCTTCCTCTAACTAGTCAGCAAGTGAACTTGCTCCTTCAAGTAAGTCACTTAAGAAGGGACTATGAACTTTTTTTGAGCCAAACATGGGAAAACACATGTACACACACAAACACAAAAATGCCAATATGCGTCTACAGTGAAAACAATGTCCATCCTCTTTACAGAATAGAGAATTTCAGGGTGACTTCCCTAAAGTGTTCGTTTAATTTTTTCCACGAGAGCTTAGCCCACATCAAAAAGTTTGTGCTTGGCCCTGGCTGGTGTGGCCCAGTGGTTTGGCGCTGGCCTGCGAACCCAAAGGTGGCTGGTTCGATTCCCAGCCAGGGCACATAACCAGGTTGCGAGCCAGAGCTCCAGCCAGGTCCCCAGCTGGAGGCAGGTGAAAGGCAATCATACATTGATGTTTCTCTCCCTTTCTTCATTCCCCTTCCTCTCTCTCTAAAAATAATGAATAAAATCTTAAAAAAAAGAAAGTTTGTGCTTTATTCTCCAAGAGGCAGCTGGCCACAGGGCTGCCTGTGACACCTTTACCACTGTTTGCTTTTGTTTCTCCCTCTTGATAATTACCTCATGACTAACCACTGGTCCATGGAGAGAAATCCCACAGAGATGAAAACACACTTGTTTAAATAAAATATTTATGAAGAAGCCCCAAAATGTCACTAAAGTAAATGCAAATTAGATCTTCACATATTATGCATCCAATATGCCACTCATTCCTTAGAAGATCATTTTCTGATTGCAATTAACATTAATTTTTAAAATTAATCCCATTGTGCATAATCACATCCACATCTATTCATAAAAATTCAGTGTTTTCAGGTTGATTCTCTTCTGGCTATCTTTTTAAAATGTGAATTAAGGCTAATATTTACTTTTGATTATTTTAGAAATTTTTCCTTAGGAACTATATTTATTTTTACATATACTATTCTAGTGAGTTAGCTCACTCTAATTCAATATAAGGTAACATTGGTAAGTCTCTACATTCTGGCCTTTCAATGAAATAGTAGTTGGATGCAATTTTGCAATTTGTTCTTTTTCCCCCCAATGGAGTGAACATAATAGGTTCTCATGATATTTTTAAAGAGCCCACAGAATAAAAGTTTGGGGTAATAATGTCAACAGAAAGTTAAGAAATCAGTTGATTTGGGTAGTAACAGTACAAGAGTAACATCAACACCCCAGACATTTGATGTCATTTTTCCTAACTCTGCAGGAAAGAAATGCAAGCTGGGCACTGTCCTGTGGATTCATCTTCACTGATGGCTGCACATTTCAATCAGCTGAGGAACTCAGACAATACTGATACCGGGCTCTAGCTTAGGAGGTTCCAATTTAATGTTTAATTTTGTTTGTTTGTTAAAGCTCCCTAAATTGTTTCTAATGGTGAAAACCACTGGTCTAAAAATAGCTTTCCCTGAGGAGGGTTAACACCCACCTAGAAAGGGGAGTCATCCATGATGGGTGGTGAGGCCCTGCTTCACCCACTGACCAGGTGAACTGGAACACGAGGAAAAGTCTCTAGAAATACAAAGCTAGAATGTCAATGGAAGACCAGCATCCTGAATAATTCATAAAACTCAAGTGTTTCATATCATTCAAATTCATATCATTCAAAAATTCATAACCAAAAACTGAGCTGGGTCCTTAAAACTGCATAGAATTTAACCTACACTTAGAGATTAAATCCAGTACAGAATAGGGAAAGGTGATCTAAAGTTGGCTCTGATGAAAAATACTTAGGAAGCTTTTATTCACAGTAACTCCTATGTTATTAATAAATGTGATACGGGTGGGTGGGGAGGGGGACAGAGGGGAGAAAAAAAGGGATGGATGTAATACAACAACAATAAAATTAAAAGAAAATAAATAAATAAATAAATAAATAAATAAATGTGAAACGTTTACCTAAAGTCTACTTTAACTTTGACTCAACTCTTTGCTTAAATGTAATCCATGGCCTTAGGCTAGTTTAGCTCGCATTCCTTTAGTTTATTAATACATACCAATCTTTTAGCAATACTCTGTAGACTTCAACATCCCAATGCATCACCAGAGGCTCCTGTCAATACATAGAATCATATGTAGGTCTGGGATGGGGCCTGGGAACCTGCATTTCTAATAAACTCCTCAATGCTGCTAATAGTCCTTGTTCACAGATGAACATTGTGAGCATTGAGGTCTTAGGAGACATTATGAGGATTAAATTAAATGACCTACATAAAACTCTTGGCACAGACATGGTTGGCACCCCACAGAAAAAAAAGGCTTGTGAGGGAAATAATAAAACATGGTGAAAACCTAGAAGTCCCATGATCCAATCCTCTTTTCTTTTCCAGGTGGGGAAACAACACATTGTGAAAGTTAAAATTGCTGCTTCCTAATAGCCAAAGGTGTTTAAGGAGAAGGGACATTCTTTTTGACAGCAAGAAGTGCAATCAAAATCAGTAAGTGGAAGTTAAAGAGATTTTTTCATTCCATACAAAGAAGAGCCTTTTAACAATAAATGCTGTCCTATAATCAACTGGCCCTCTTTTAGAATGAGCACGCAGCCCCCAGTTACAAAATGTGGACACAGACCTGTGGATGATGTTTAAGACATGTTTCAGGTCACTGTTGAATATCTAAGAGACACCACACAATTTAGCAAAAACAAAACAGAAACCTCCTTATTCCCTCTCCAACTCAACACACCCTGAAATCTTCTCCTTTGTAGTAAATTAAGATGCTTACATCAAAAAGCTTTGGAGTCATCCTTAATTTCTGTTCTCTCCTCACAGCCACTCATTCCATCAACAAATCCTAATGCTGTACCTTCAAACAGTGTCTGTAATCCAATTACCTCTCATACCTCCATTAAAACTATCTTGGTCCACACCACTATCTTCTCTGTTTGGATTACTACAATCACCTCCTAATAAGTTTCTCTGTCTTCAGCCATGATCTTCTATAGTATTTTCTCAGCAGCAGTCACTGCATTGCCCCTTCTCTGCTCAACCATTCTGAGGGTTTCGCATCTCATTCAGAGTAAAAAATCAAAGACCACATAATAGTTTACAAGGCCCTACATGAACTTCTTCCCCTCAAACCCTAGATCAGATTTCCTGTTATTCTCCATCTTTTGCACTCTGCTTCAGATGCCCTTGAACGCACTATTCCTTGAATCACACAAAGGACACTTCTACCCCAGGACCTTTGCACTTACTCTTCCCTTGGCCAAGAAGGTTATTTATTCTTTGAGATTTGTAACTTTATGTCCCACATTGCCAATACAGGGTGAAGCAAAAGTAGGTTTACAGTTGTTCATATTGGAAAATAATACAATAGTTAATAGGTAATAATAAAAGAATAAACTCTGTATTTTATATACTCACAACTGTAAACCTACTTTTGCCCCACCCTGTTTGTGAAAAAACCTAAAGACACCTAACAGAAGCATTCTAATTGCTTTCCATAGCGGAAAAAAAGTGCTCACGCTTAGCTTAAAGGTCAGCATTTTACTTTCCACAGTTGGTACGGATGAAGGACTGGATGAGGCAAATCACACTTTGGCAAATTCAAGTTAAGGAAGATGAGGTGCTCCACTCCCACATCAGAGCGCACTGCAACTACCTGGGCAAAGAACTACCCTTCTGATGCCCACTGGTCTGTAACCTAGGCTTACCCCATCTCTCACGAAATGAACAAATATCCTAGATTCAGTGTCACTCTGCTGTCCACAGGGAATTACATGTTTTCTCTTTTTAAAACCAAATTTCCTCAACTGAGCTTGAAAAACCCTAGCCATCACTAGGTAGCCATGGATGGACAACTGATAGAAAAAGCTCGAGTGTGGCATCCAGGTGGGTTTTTTTTTTTGTTTTTTTTTTTTTTTAGAAAAGAAAGTCACACCTTTAGAGAGGCAGAAGCGACTCTCTCTACGGTTTCCTAGGCAGGGCTGCTGTGCATGGTGGTTCCAGTTCCCACTGAACAATAGCAGAGAACCCCTTCACAGCTAGCTTCTCCAGCCACTCGGCTTTAAGGGCTTGAAAATTAAGGCCACTATTCGCTTAAACAATCGAACAGCTTCAGAGGGATGGAGATAAATGCATCTGATGTAAGAATTAATATGGGCAAGGAGAGGAAAGAGGGAAGTAAAGACAAATTCTGGCCTGAGCTGAAGTGCCCTGTGGGCTCTAGATGGTGCACAGTGGACGTCAACTTCCGCCTCAGTTCCAACTCTCACCTTGCATTCACAGCCCCCACCCCACCTCCCTCCTCAAAAGAAGGATATGTCCTTCTCCAGACCCATAATCCTGAGGAGCTACCTCAAAACCCCTGTGCCCTAGTTTAAGAAAGCAGAGCAGTGTTTCAGAAACTCAGAGTAGCAAAGGCATATTCTTATCTATGGCTATTTCTCAGCCAAGAAATGAGATTTGTCTCTCATAAGGAGCCTTCTCTGTGATTCATTCTCAAGGGCTGCCCAGCACAGGGGCAGAGGAAGACCTAAGTACATGGAATCCAGCTCATGCATTAAAAATAACAGAGGCATACAGTCAGCCAAAAAGATGTTCAACATGCAACTCAGCAAGGGACCTCATCCATCTTCCCTTGCATGAAAGCCAAGAAGGCAATTGCTTACGGGGGATAACCATGGGAACTGTGGCCCAGTCAGGGGCAAGGAAGTGGGCCACATCAATGCGGATGCTCGCTGTGGATGGAGCATGTGAATACCTTCCTTGTTCCTGCTGCTAAAAGACAGAACTCCCCACACGGAGAATATCATCCTGAGCTCATGAAATGAGGCACGCTCCTCTGTGTCTGCTGCTTACTGTGCAGCACGTCACCTTCAGCAACAAGCCACACAAAGGCTGGACGTTCAAACTGGGGAGAAATCATCTGGGACCAACAGTTCTTCTCAGCTTAATTCTCCACTCTGAGTAACACATTACCGATCATCCGATAAACTTAATTAACATAACCGCAGGCAATGGGGAAAAATAATCTTTCTTTTTCAATAGAGAGAGAAAAAGCCTTTGAGTAGGGAAAATTTGCTGTAACTGCTGTAAACTTTTAACAGATGAATTCTCTTCACCCTACAGACCCATTTTGGACATACTATCAAGGAAATGCTTAGCATGTATCTCTTTATGAATCAAATAATTCTCTAACTGATCCTTTGGGTGAATAGATTCTTATGTAATAGATTGCCTTAAAATGGGGTAAATTCGTGCTGGATAATTTGCAGAGCAATAGCTCATTTCCAATATTTCTACACAGGGTACCACGGGAAAGCCATTTTTTTTTTTCACCCATCTTTAACAACCCAACCATTGCACAATACACTCCTATTGTTTTATTTAGGCTGAGAGAATATTCGAAAAAATAATTTTTCCAGGTGAATAGAATCTCAAGTAAACATTTAGAAGGAATTTCTCTTCCAGTAACCAGTAGTGGACAAGAACACCGACGTGGGAGACCCAGGGCTCAGGGGGAAAGCAAATGGCTCCACCAAAATTCCCTCCTCTAGCCTTAACTGGACAAATGCCAAGGATAAATGAACTTCCCCAAAGTTAGGAGCTTCGCAACTTTCACTAGGGATAACTACAGGTGCGTCAGCCGTGACCGGTGAGCCCACCGTGCCGGGTGTGCAGAGCGGCTGACGGCTGGTCATGCCAGGCCCAGGCTGCCTCCACACCAAGGGACCCGCAGAGAATAGGTCCAGGCCCGGCTGCCCAGGACCCAGGACTCGCGGTCTCTGGCCCATCACCTTGTCCCGCCCCACCCTTCTCACCCCCGACAATGGAAGGGAAATGGACGCTCCGCACCGAGAGTCAGGAGTGCCCAGTGGGATTCAGTCCCAGCCCGGCCGACCCCAACTCCCAACTTCCCAGAGTTTTCCTCCGGCCTTCTCCCCCCTCCCACGCCTCCCAAGGCCGCGGCGGCCTCCGCTCGTCCGCAGCGCGGAGCTCGGGAAGTGGAGCGCGGAGCTCTGAGCTCCGGAGCCACCCCCAGGAACCCCGAGCGTAGGTAGCGCAGGTGGCAGGCGTGGTCCCTCCCATCTACCCCAGCCCGCCCGGCACGGCCTCGGCGCAGCAGCCTCCCCCCACCCGGGTCCCCGCCCGGTTTCAGCCTCAGGCCCCGGTGCGCCGGCTCCCGGTCCTCCTCCTCCCCTAGCTCGGAGGCAAGCCCCCACCCCACCCCGCACCCTTTCCCTCCAGTTCTCCTCAGGCCCCAGTGCGGCCCCAACCCCCAGCCCGGGGCCCTCGCCGCGCGGGGCAGTGGCGGTCGCACTCGCCTGGGTCGCGGAGACGGGGTCTGGAGCGGTCCCGCAGGTGGTAGATAAAATCCTGGCAGCTGTCGTGCTCCAGGGCCCCACGGGCACAGAGCTCGGCCAGCAGCTGCAGCGCCTGGTGACAGAGCGCGTCCCTGGCCCCGGGCATCGCCCCCCCGCATCCTCGGACCTCGCCGGGCAGGCGGGCGCGGGAGACAACCCTCCGCCTGCCCGCTCAGAGCCACCGCTCCCCGGCCGTCCGCGCTGGCAGCCAGGGACCCGCCGAGAAACGGCCCGAGCCTCAGCCCCAGCCGGCCCGGCCTCCCACCGGTTGCATGCAGCTCTGGGCTAGCGGGTCGTCGGGCGTGAGGGCTTCCTCGCTCTTCCTTCCTGCCCCTCCGTCCCTCCCACGGCACTGAGAGAGGCGGCGCCGCACCGCTCGGCGCGCCGGGCTCCCAGCGCTCCGCCCGCCACTCGCGGCCGCCCGGGGCGGGGCCGGGTCAGGGGTGCGCGCCGCCGGGTGGGATCTCGGTAGTTCCAGCTTGGGCGCCAGCGGGGAACCGGGGGCGCTAGATGTTCCCTAGAGGAGCGTGGAACTCGGCTCCGGACCTCGCGCTCCGAGCAGTCGCGCCCAGACTTGGAGAGTGAGAGCCGGTGCGCGCTCCGGGCGCTCTCGCCACCGCACCCCTCCGACCCGAGGCAAACCAACCCTTCTCTCCGTCCCCACCGACTGTCCAAAGCACGCTTTGGGGTGCGTGGCGGAAAAGATGCAGCAACCTGGACCACACCCGCCAGATCTGGAGAACAGAGCGCCGGCTTCAAACTTGAAAAGCCCCGCCCGTCCTTAAACCACGGGCCTAAGGTGCTAGATGCCCAAACGTGGTGTTTGGGGTCAAGATTCTCAATCAAAGGGAAGATTTCCTTTTCCACCACCCTGGTGATCGGGAGCAGGTGGGAGCTCTCAGATCAGAAGGTCAAATAAATGGCACCTGAGAAAGACATGGGGCCTTACCTGGAGCTCCGTAGGTCCTAGCTCCTTCTCTAAACAACTGATTGGAAATCTGAGGATTGCCAACACACGTGTTTCCAGCACCTACCAAGAAGACTATCACAGAATTTGGGATTTTTGGAAGGGAACACAGGGCACCTCTCACACACACACACCTCTTCAGCCTCTCAGGCAATAAGCCCAGAAATAATTGCAGAGTACCGAGCTCTTCTGTTTGTGCCGGGCACGGTGCCATAAGCCTTTTAGATATATCACCTCATTTAATTCCCTCGATAACCCAACAAGGTCTGTGTAACTGTATTCCTGTTTGCCAGTGAAAACCCCAAGACTTGGGAAAATGTCACCTATCCAAGTTCACGTAAGGTGAAGCAAGGCAACCTTGATTTTTTTTTTCTTTTACATACTAGTGCCCAGGCCCCACTCTAAAACAGAGGAGAATCTCCACAACTGGCATGCTTAGCCACAAAGTGTTGTTACTAGGGACATAGGCACAAGGCCTGTCCAGAAAGTACCGCGCCAATGTGTCAATGTAATTGAAACAGCTTGCGCTCAATACTTTCGGGACAGACATCAAAAAACAGGTCATGTACAGAAAGGTAATTCAGGGCCAGTTTTGAAGTCCTGTTGAATGGCAGTAAGGCCTGAAAGACTATGTATTGCAGTGATTTTTAACTTTTTCATCTTGTGGCACACATAAATTTACTATTATAATTTTGTGGCATATCAAAAAACATTTTTGCCTATCTGACAAAAATAGGTATCATTTTTATTTATTCACACCAATGTCTATTGTTATGTTGGCTGTTTTCATTTTAAATTTAATTTTTAAAAGATTTTATTCATTATTTTTAGAGAGAGGGGAAGGGAGGGAGGAAGAAAGGACGAGAAAAAAAACAGAAACATCAATGTATGGTTGCCTTTCATCTGCTGCCAGCTGGGGACCTGGCTGGAGACCTGGCTTGCAACCCGAGTATGTGCCCTGGCTAGGGATCAAACCATGCGACCTTTGGGTTCGCAGAGCCAGTGCTCAATCCACTGAGCCACAACAGCCAGCTGTTGTCATTTTTTAATTTGATAATCTAAGAGAAAAGAGGTCAGCACCCCTAACTAAATGGGTATTGCATGCCTTTAAATTTTTTGCAGCACGCCCGCTGAAAATTGCTATGTTATTGGAATAGCAGAGAAAATGCAGAGTTGTAAAGGTAAAGATAACTCCAGAAAGTTGTGAAAAGGCAAGTAGACTCTCTGTCCTAAGAAATTAGGGGGGCGGGGGGGTGGGTAGAAACTGCTGAGTGGGAGCCTGTGGAGGAGATAGAACAGAAGCTGGTCCTTGAAAGGAGGAGAGTATGTGAGGTGGAGGGGGACTGAGGGAGAGTGTGGTGTTAGAGCTGGTGTAGGAATGGTGGGAAGGAGCTGTATTAAAGCATGTAGAAGTCTAACACTGATGTGACTGTCAGGAACTGAAAACAGTAAAAAATTAGTTTGAGTAACAACATAGGTGGAACTAGAGGGTATTACGCTAAGTGAAATAAGTTAGAAAAAGACACCATATGATTGCACTTATATGTGGAATCTTAAAAAAATAAAGAAAAGAAAAGAAAAGCAAATGAACAACCAACAAAACAAATATACTCAAAGATACAAAGAGCAAACTGATCGTTGCCAAACAGGTGGGAGGTGAGGGGATGGGTGAAAAGGGTGAAGGAAAATAAGAGGTATAAACTTTCAGTTATAAAATAAATAATCTCTGGCCAGGTACTTAGCTGGTTAGAGCATTGTCCTGATATGCCAAGGTTGTAGGTTCCATCTCTAGTCAGGACACATACAAGAAGCAACCAATGAATGCATAAATGGAATAATACACAGATGCTTCTCTCTCTCTCCCTTTCTCTCTCTCACATCAATAAATAAAATGTCATGAGGCTATAATGTACAGTATAGGGAATATAGTCTGTAATATCACAATAACTAGTGACATATGGTTACTAGACTTATATGATGATCACATTATGAGGCATATAAATAATCACTATGTGGTATGCCTGAAACTAATATATTTTATGTCAACTGTCACTCTAATTTTAAAAATAAAGAAAAAAATTACTTTGCTAAGTCAGGCAAGATATGATGAGGTATTGGCAAGATTTGATGGGCTAGAGGCACTGGTTGATTCCGAAACATCCAAATTTGAAAGCCATTTCAAATGTTAATTGACAAAATTGTGAAACAACAGCATGAGAAAGAAACGACAAGCAAGTTTCAGAAACTGACCTGGGCCATACGTGGTTGGTCTCTGATGACACCATGAATCACATGCCTAGAATTTAGGAGAGAGGGGTATCAAAAAAAAGGTCACTGTTACCAATCTAATGCCAACAAGAGTTCCTACCCTGGGTGTGGTAAAAGGAGAAACTATTCAGGTGAACAGTTTGCAAACCAGGGCAACACAGCTTGAAGGAAGAGAAAGTGAGCACCCCAGAGAAAAAGGGGAGGCCTGCTTTTAGAGAGAAAGTTGCAACCCTATTTTGCGAAATACAAATTTGCCCAGTTTTATTGGCTTGAACAGCACTGCCCTGTCTGGTCAGCTTTCCGTGTTTTGATTTGTTGTCATGAAGCCTCTTTGATTGGTTGTTATAGATGCAAATGAGGAAACAGCTGTATAGTTTCAATTGGGTGGGGCAGGTCTCAGCCCACTGGTTGAAAGATGATTCCAGGAATTCCTTTATAAGGTTCAGGTTCAGATGGCAGGAACACAATGCAGGGGGCTTAGAAGCTCAGATTGTGGCTTTTTTCTGAAATTCAGTGTGTGTGACAGGCCTCCATCAGCAATGGCTGCTAGGCTGTGGCTATGATTTGGTGCCCAATAAACCATGAGGAGTCCTTGGTAGATACATTCCTTCTCAGGGTTCACAGGGTAAACCGGCAATCGTCCATAGAAAGGTAGAGATTCCGTTGCCACATTGGTTAAGTTCCTCCAGAAAAGAGAGCTGGAAAAATGGGAGAGAACTTTATCATGTAAAATATGGCTTAACAAGGACAAGAATGATAAGCAGCAATCAAAGAAGGAGAAATCAGACAGCAGGGAGTTATGGGGGCTGAAGGAGGTGCAGTAGATGGGGAAGTGATCAAAAGCATCCACTGTCACTGGAACTTAAAAAGGAAAAAAAAAAAAAAAAAAAAAACTGTCCTTTGCCTTGACTGACTCAGTTAGGCATCAGCCCACAAAGCAAGAAGCCCAGGTTCAATTCCCCGTCAGAGAACAGTGTATACAAAACCGATCAATGATTTCCTCTCGCAACAATGGTTCCCTCCCCCTCTTTCTCCCTCCTTTCCCATTTCTCTAAAATAAATAAATAAAATCTTTAAAATAAACCCAGAACTGTCCTTTGGATGTAGCAGAAAATAAAACACACAAGATTTAGAGAGAATAGTTGCTGTGCAATATATATATCCTGTAGAAGTTAACATTTTTGTGCCTAGGATTTCTCATTGGATAATACTAGTAAGTGCATCATTGGGTCGTTATCAGATTTCGTAAAGCAATTAGCACAGTGCTGTCACACAGTATGGGCTCAATCAATGTATTTTTGTTGTTGTTATTGTGTGCCTACTACAACGTGCTAGGTGCTAAAAGCAACAATCCTAAGTGGTAGATGTTATTTCCTATTTCACAGGTGAAGAATTGAAATCGGATGTTTAAGTAATTTCCCCAAGAATGGATTGGTAGATTGTTTCCAGAAACAGCTACAACCATCCCTTCCATTCCACGTGTCATTTTACAATGTGACTTTACCACTCCTTCCACCAAGAAGTCAAATCTATTTGCCTTCCCCTTAACTCTGGGCTGGCCCTGCAACTTACTTTAACCAACAGAATGTGAGGCAATGCTATTCTGGTGTCCACATGGTGGTTGGACAAGATGTGGAGGAAATGAACCCTGGTACACTGCCGTATGGAAGGCAGTATGGAGATTCCTTAAAAATTAAAAATAGAACTACCGTATGATCCAGCTACCCCACTTCTCAGTATATATCTGAAGTGAATAAAATCACTATCTCAAATAATAATATCTGCTCCCCCCATGTTCACTGCGGTACTATTCACAATATCCAAAACATACAAACAATCTAAGTGCGCATTTACAGATAATGGATAGGGAAAATGTGGTGTTAGTATTATACATATATAGACATAAAAAGAAGGAAATCCAGGTGTTTGAGACAACACTGGTGAACATGGAGGACATTATGCTAAATGAAACAATGAAATAATCCAGAGAAAGAAAGACAAATAGTGTACAGTATCACTAATGTGCAGAACTTGAAAAGAAAGAAGGAAAGAGCCAATCTCCTAGAAACAGAGGATGCCAAGGGCTGACGGTGGGGGAAATGGAGAGATGCAGGTCAAAAGACACTTTAAATGTGTACAATTTTGCCAATTATTTTTCAATAAAGCTATAAAAAAGAAAAGTAATAAAAGGTATCCCATGAATCTTTCATGCTGTTCTTAGACCACATCCTCATTCTTGGTCTCAAGACCCAGATTCTGTACTTCAGAAATGGTTTGAAATTCCTAATGGCAGTACTTTGTATTATTGTCACTTTGTTTGATCCAGTTTCTTGACAGATAATAGTCTTTAACAAAAGAGAGAATGATTCAACTCACACGACTTGTTATTTGTAAGCTCATGTTATCTTCCAGTGATTAGAACTCCGATGGATACCCACAAACCTCCTGCTTCATTATTCCAAACCGGTTTTTATCTTCACATTTGATTTAGAGCCTTAAACCTAATTTGCCTAGACCAGAGACTAGCACTGAGCTCATGTCCTGTGACAGCTCTCACATCTTGGGCATCAATCTCCTTTTAAATCTGAGCTTGGCCCCCTCCTATTTGGAGTGAATTTATTATTATTATTATTTTTTTCTTGAGAGAGAGAGAGATGAAATAAAGGCAAATTCGGGATTGGGTAGCTCCATTTTTCCCATGTGTCTGTAATTGTACCAAGTAGCAAATTGTTCTGGGGTGTTGAAAATCTTTATTCTTCCTTCCTGGGTTATGTCAGACCCTTCCAAGTTTTATCATTGATAATTACAAAAGCTATAACTCCAGTTTCTTTGACTTTAAAGAGCAGAGATTTATTAACTTAAATATTTAAAAGATACCCCAATTTTTAAAAAAGTATCCTGAAGGGAACAGAAGGCAACGTTCCGGGTCAGAAGGTCTGGCACTACTCCACTATCTCTTCTTAGAAGACACTCCTAGTTCCACATTTGTTCATCTTTTCAGAATGAGGCCAGAGAAGAGAGCAAAGGTCAGATTTCTGCTGACTGAGAAAAATCTGGACCTCAGGACCCTCTGCCACCAAGTCACTTTTTTAAATCCTCACCCGAGGACATGTTTATTGATTTCAGAGAGAGGGTAAGGGAGGGAGCAAGAGAGAGAAGCATCAATCGGTTATCTTCTTGTATGTGCCCTGACTGGGATTGAACCCACAACCCAGGCATGCACCCTGACTGGGAGTGAAGCCACAACCTTTCAGTTTGCAGAATGATGCTCCAACCAACTGAGCCAAACCAGCTAGAGCAGCTTTTTTCTTTTTAATACCTTTAATGTCCCTGGAACTGCATTCCAAAGCAGGTGATGTCCCTTGCCTGGGACAGGTTTGGGAAACGGCTGGAGTCACTCTGGCTGCTGGAAAGAGAGGATGGTGAAGTCCCAAATTGCTAGACTGAGACACAGTGGTGTGGACTATCCAACTAGCTAAAGAGCAGCCCAAAGAAGACTCCAAATAACCAATGCTTTTCCTCATCTTCCACAGCAAGCTGCCTTCCATCCTCAGGGCTGAAAATGGATATAGAGTAGCTTGACCTGCCCTTAGGTGCCTGCTTATTTAGAGAAGAGGTCAATGTGCATGCCATGGGGTGAGAATATTAAGTACTTGAGAGTTTCAACAATCCCTTTCTTTTGTTTAGCAACAAATGTCTTTGACCAAAATCTCTTGAGTATAGACAGGGACAGAAAGGGAAGCATCCATTTTACTGCCCTCTGGCCTTTTCAGAAAAATCAGCCTGTATAAACCAACCTTGTTACTACTAGACTAATTTTTAACCCAAGCCCTAATTGTGCTTTCATCCCTGACTGATGGGCACCTAACCTGAAGTTTCTTTGTCCTGTCAAATTTTCACAAGGTATTGTTTCTTTGTCTAGAAAGTGTGAAAAGCTGGGCTGGTTCAATTATTTCTTTGAGCATCATTCATGATCTCCTATGTAAACATATTAAATTGGTTTTTCCCCTGTTAATCTGGCCTTGTGTCAATTTTATTATTCGTTCAGCCATAAGAACTCAAGGGGGGTAAAGGGGGAAATTCCCCCCTCCCCAGCTCACTAAGTGAGGGTTTTTTTACATAACTTCTGGGATGAATATTAAATTTCCATATTTAAGCTTTCTTCTTCTTATATCTTATATTCATTATTTAAAACTTTATCCTCTCGGTATTGTTTATACTTTGAGTTACCCCAATTGCATGTTTTTCTTTCCTATCTTTAATCTACCTGATCCTAACTTCCTTCTTTCTCATTTACTTTCCATAAGTCCATTCTGCAACACTTTCATCAGGAAGCAAAATAGAATTTGGAATCCTAGAGGTCTTTTTCAAAGTCATTATTATAATTATGTTTCTATTATCTTTATTATAGTTTTCTGAGCTCATGCTATGCACCACTCTAAAAATGCTCTAAGGCCCTGGCTGGTGGCACAGTGGATAAGGCGCTGGCCTGCAAACCCAAAGTCGCTGGTTCCATTCCCAGCCAGAGCAACATAACCCGGTTGCAAGCCAGGTCCCCAGCCAGGTCCATAGCTGGACACAGGTGAAAGGCAACCATACATTGATGTCTTTCTCCCTCTCTGCCTCTCTCCCTTCTCCTCTCTCTAAAAATAATAAAATCTTTTTTAAAAATGCTCTAAATATATTAGCTCCCATAATCTCCATATCAACCCTATGAAGAAGGTATTGCTATTAATAATCCCTGCTTGCACCTGAGGAAACATAAGCACAGAATTTAAATAACCTGCCCCAGGTCACACAGCTAGTCCATGGTTACAGTGGCCCGTGCGACACTTGAACCCTGCCCTCCTTTCTGGCGGGTCTAGCGGGTCCAGGTGAGAGCACATAGCCCACACCCTGAAGCTGAACCCAAATAGCTAACACAGCAGCACTGGCATTGTGCTTCACCAACTGTGGTGGATTTGATCATATCTAAGCCTTAATTTTGTTTTCTGCATGTCAAGATGGGCAGGGTCTGACCAATGGGCATTTAAGTCCTACGTGGTCTTTCCAGGCTGGCCTAAGTATTCGTTCATAGCCAACATTTACTGAGCAATTTCTCTGTACCACGAACTGTATACTGTGCTTGGTTTAAATGATTCATTACCACAACCATCTAAAATAGATAATGTTATTATCATCTTGACTTCATAGGTGGAAACACTGAAACTCTGAGTCCCAGGTCACCTGCCCAAGGTCATCTAGCAAGTGATGGAACAGATTCAAATCCATGTTGGGGAAACTCCAGGCTGAAATTTAACTGTTATGCAGCATGCCTCCCCATGAATTTCATATCAGGGTTGCCTGGCAGGATTTTCTAGGTTTTATATACACCCTTAGAGAGTCTTATGATCCCCCTGCACAATCGCAGGAAAACCAAATCCACACTCTACAATGAATTATGTACAGCTTACTAAAAAATTGTTTAAAGCCCAGGTGATTATATGATAAACTATAGGCAAAACACTCCGTGTTGCTATTATTCTGTTAATCCGGTCCCATCTGACTATAGGCCTGGCCATCCCACTGCGTTCTGGATCCTCTCCATGGGGTTTCTCCTAGCATGGCTCCTGCGCCCCTTCCCTTCCACACCTTCTGCCTTTCACATGGGCATTGCAAATTGCCTACCTCCAACCCGGAGACCTCAATTTCTCCATTAGCTACTCATCAAAGTTCAGATTTTGCATAGAGTTTCCGCTAACTAGACATGCTTTCCTTCCATTCAGTAACTGTGAAATAATTGCTGCCCTTTACCACACAATTACTTTTCTTCCGTGTGTGGGTATTTGTTGTATGTGTTGAATAACCTCTACTTTTGTGTTGGGAAAAGTCACTCTCTTTGCCAGTATAGGAAATAATGATGGATTCTGTCTATTGCAATACAAAACAGCTTCCCTGGGCTCATATGGATGTAGCAGGTGAGCAATTTTTTTTTTTCTTTTGAATAATTGTATTCCCTGCAGAAGAATAATGGTTTCCAAGGAGGGTTAGAGTTCTTCAGGTTCCTCAGGGCATAGCAGTGAGCCAGGGTGAGGGCTTATTCCACTATTTTTGAAGGGTCTTCTGAGTTCTGACCTCTCCTGAGAGAGTGCAGGTATCGAAAGGAAGGGAAACCCATCAAGTTTAGATAATGAAGATTTTATGCAAAGTCTGAACTTTAATAAACTGTAAATGGCTGCTTGACTTTGAGAGTCTAATTAGAAGAGGTATATCTTTTAAACTATAACTTGAACTCCCATTGATTAAAATAGAAGCACATTCCTTAATTTTCTTTTAGATCTTTAAAAAAGAGATCCGTGTACACCAGTTGTCCTGGTGTATTTGAAACAGTCTATTTAAAGCAACATAATGTTATCTGTGAACTGCTTTAAAGACACAGCCTCAATAAAACAGAAAGATGTGGTCTTGTTCATTTTTTCATTTGTTTCAAAATGTTTGGAATATTAAACAATATAACCAAACCTTACCTTGCAAGATTTTTAAAAGCCTTTTATTATGACATTTATGAGGAGAATGTCTTGCATATATTATTCAAGAAAGAAAATGTAGACAAGTTTTCTAAAGTGTTTTTTTTCTCCCTTCAATTCCATTCCTCATTTTCTTCAGTCGCCCGTGGTGCTTAGGCTTGACTGAGGGCGAAATCACTCGAAGTAAATTTGTTACGTGAAATTTTAAACACAGATGCCATTTAAAATGCCAAAGATGGCTGTTACCTTCACAGGCACCCAGGGATGGGGCCGGAGAGAAGGAGAGAAATTAAGACTGGAGAAGCTGGAGAGAAACCATCTCTCACCCTCTGAGACCTTGGTTTTCTTTCACCACAGTTTACTCTCTCTTTCTCCTTTGCTGACTTCTCTTTGACCTGACCTCAGACTGTCGGATGCCCTGAGCTTGGTTCTTAGACCTTTATTCCTGTCTTGCTGTACTTTTCCCTAAGACATTTCATTCAGTCCTAGAATTTTAAATTCCCTCTATATGCTGACAACTTTCAAGTTTATATCTCCACCCATAATTTCCCTCTTAGGTCCAAATTCATGTTAAACTACACTTGATAGCCATTTAAATGTGTAACTTCACCTTCACTTCCACCTGTTTATTCCCAACCCTCTTGATTTAAGTGAATTACTGACTTAAATGCTTGGGTCTACACTAATACATCACTCCCTTTCCTCTCCCTCCTAATTCAATCCACCAACACATCTTGTTTTATAGATGTGTGGAATTCCCCATTTCCTTCTCTGTTCCCACTCCTTTACCTCAATACAAACTAGTCCTCTCCTCTGCCTGGGCCCTGTAATCACCTACTATAGCAGATGGCATTGTTGTTTATGTGGCATTTACTCATCTCTAGGAGAGCCCTGATGTTTTTGTTATAGCCGCCTTCTTCCACCTGGCCAGATGCTTTGGGGGAGCCTGGCTCCCACCCCAGACCCCAGAGTTAAGTACCCAATTAGTCCCAGACAATTGTGACAATACTGTCCTCCTTTCCAGCAACTGTTTAGGGAGGAGCATCTGACCAAACTGAAAGAGACATGAAGGAAAGTTTGTGGAGGGCTCCTGAGTAAGGCTCCTTACTCTTACAAAGGAATACAAGGAATAAAGAGCCTCCTTCTATCTCTGGACATTGTCATATCTAATCTGATACCTGGAACTGTCACAGCCAAACTGAAACTGGCCAGAGAGGAGGAGACAGACACACTGAGAAGGGCACAGCCTTGGGCACTTCTGCAAAGTGGAGCCAGAGTCTTGCAAACTCCCTCCTCTGTGCTTCTTGTTATGAGAGGGGGTTCATTTCCATATTACTTAAGCCACTTTGAGGCACTTTTTTCCTGTTACTTGCTTTCAAAGGCTTTTGTGTCCATCTGAGTTCCTAGATGCCAACAACAGAGCCCACTAGATAGTTTAAGCAAATTATGAAAGGATGTCCTGAAGGGAATCAGGTTAGGCATTTGGAACAATATCATGTTACATCAGCAGATAAAACCAAAGACCTTACCAATCCCACCACACCAGAGGTTCAGGTTGGGCATGAGATTCACCACTAACCACTTAACCTCGACCTTCTGTGAAAGCTGAATCTCCCTCTACCACTTTCCCCAGGATCAGTTCTCTGAAGCAAACCTTCTTCATGGCATTATTTCCTGAACTAAAGTCCTAGTCACATGGATCAGACTGGCAAAGCTTAGGCTGCTTGCCTTCCTCCTAGCTGCAAGGGAGGCTAACAAAGAGTTTCTTCTCACTTCCACCTTGGTGTGGCAGGGCTCAAAATGGGATGCTTTAGTGCCGTGGTTGGCATGGCTCAGTTGGCTGGACATCCTCCCACAAAGCAAAGGGTGGCCAGTTTGATTCCCAGTCAGGGCACATGCCTGGGTTGCAGGAATGGTCCCTGGAGGAGTGGCTGATGGATGTTTCTCTCACATATCAATGTTCCCCTCTCTTACTCCCTACCTTCCCCTCTGACTAGCTAAAATTAATAATTTTAAAAATGAGATGTGTCAGTCGTCTCACTGCTATGTGACAGATTACCCAAAACTTGGTATCTTAAACCAGCAAACATTTGTTATGTCCTAGTTTCTGAGCATCAGAAATCTGAAAGCAGCTTAGTTGTGTGGTTCTGGTTCAGGGCTCTCATGGGTCAAGTTATCAAGCTGCCAGCCAGGGCTGCATCATCTGAAGGTGTGACTGGGGATGCTTGCAAGAAGGCTTATGGTTTGGCTGTTGCTGGAAGCATTGGCTCCTTGCCATGTGAGCCATTCTACATGGGATACCTGGGTATTCAAGACATGGCATCTGGCTACTACAATGATCTTAAAGAGAGGTAAGAGCCTCAGACTTAAGCCACAGTCTTTTATAATCTAATCTGGGAAGTGATATATCATCATATTGGTTGGTTTCTATGTGTCACACAGACTAAACCCCAGTACATGAGATGGGACGACCTAAGGGTGTGAATACCAGGGTGTGTGGATCAACGAGAGCCATCTTGGAGGTTAGTTTTCACAGTAAGAAATTTACCAAATATAGGAAGAGGTGTGGAAGGAACTGAATGACCAGAAAGCATGAAAAACATTCATTAGCACAGTACTTCCCAGTCTTATTTACCTTTCCATGTGGCAGACATGGAAAATGCGATTTATTCAGCATGCTCATATTAAAGGACAAATCTGTTTAAAGACAAACCAGTCCTATGGCTTTGGCCAGCTGTATTTCTGGCCACATAAGGACTGAAGGAATCACTATCTTTTACACCTATAACTTGGTTATGTGCTAAAACATCCTAACTGATGCATTTCCTAAACAATCTTCCTTCTTCCAGTCTTGCCTCCTATAATTCTTGCTCCTTAGAGCTGCTATAATGATTTTTTTTTAAAGATTTTATTTATTATTTTCAGAGAGAAGGGCAGGGAGGGAGGAAGGAAGGAAGAGAAGCATCAATGTATGCTTGCCTTTCACCTGCCTCCAGCTAAGGATCTGGCTGGAGATCTGGCTTGCAACCTGGTTATGTGCCCTGAATTCGGGAACCAAACCAGTGGCCTCTGGGTTCGTAGGCCAGCACCAATCCACTGAGCCACACCAGCCAGGAGTATAGCAATTTTTTAATTCATGAGTTAAATCACATTGATTCACTACTTGAACCTCAAATGGCTTCCAATTGCACTGGAAATTAAACCCAAACTCCTTTGTTTGATTGGTTTATAGGGCCCAGCATAACTGAGCTTCCCTCTAACTTTCTGATCTACCTTGTACTACTCTCCCTCTAGCTCAATTTGTCTCCGTCACATTGTTCACCTTCTTTTTTTTTTTTTTTTTAAAGAATTTTTTTTTTTTTAAAGATTTTATTTCATTATTTTTAGAAAGAGGGGAAGGGAGAGAGGCAGAGAGGGAAAGAGACATCAATGTATGGTTGCATTTCACCTGCCTCCAGCCACAGACCTGACTGGAGACCTGGCTTGCAACCTGGTTATGTGCCCTGGCTGGGGAATCGAATCTGCGACCTTTGGGTTCGCAGGCCGGCACCTTAACCACTGCGCTACCAGCCAGGGTAGTTGTTCACCTTCTGTACACAAATACAGCACACTTTCAATTCATGATGTTTTACCTGCACTTTTCCTCTACCTTAGGCACACCCTCTGCTGGCTCCTTCCTTTTCTTCCCATTTAACCTAAACATCACCTGCTTAGAGAGGCTTTCCTTGATTGACTTTGTTAAATGCTCTATTTAATGTTAATCCATTTCCTTCATATCACTTAACACTATCAGAAATGATCTTGTTTATTCTAGTGGATCACAAATATTTAGTGCCAGAAACTGTTCTGGGTGCCAAGTATGTCTTTCCTGACTTCTTACTTATTCCCATCCTTCATTCCCCATGAGTGTAGGGACCTTCTCTGTCATTGCTGAGAATTGAGCATCTGGTATAGTACCTGACACATAGGAAGTGTTCAGTGAATATTTATCAAGTGAAAGATGGTAGATAATGAAGGGCAGCACTCACATCCAGGAGGGCCAGGATATTCATGAAAGCATGGGGTCAGTAGCTTGGCAAACATATAAGAACCAGGGTCCTGTGTCAGAGTTATGTGAACCAGGAGTTCAGAATCCAAGTGAGCCGTCTGGATGGGGATACGTGCAGGACAGGGTGTAATTCCAGAAGCAATGTGGGAGGAACTCAATTCATGGAAACAAAGTTAAGCTTCTCTCCAGTGTCACCTCTTTTACTGTCAGTATTATCATCACAGCTCCAAGCTAGTCAAGTGCAAGTGCCATGGCAGCTATTGAATAGTGTCCCTCCATCAAAAAAAGCCATGTCCTCTTGGAGCCGCAAGAATGTGACCTTATTTGGAAACAAGGTCTTTGCAGATGTAATAAGTTAAGGATCTAGGATGAAACCATCCTAGACTTAGGGTGGGCTTCTTCTAAGAGGAGGAGGGGATGTAGGGATATACGCAGAGGAGAAAACAGGCAGAGATTGGAGTGATGCAGCTACAGGCTAGGGAATGCCCAGGAAGTGCCAGGAGCCACGGGAAGCTAGGAAAAGGCATGGGAGAATTCTCCCCTAGAGCCTCCAGAAACAGTGTGGCCCTGACAACACCTTAATTTCAAACTTTTAGCCCTTAGAAATGTGAGATGATAAGTTGTTGTTGTTTTAATCCTCCAAGGTGATGCTAATGTCTTACAGCAGCCCTCAAAAAATAATATAACAGCTATACTGTTATTTTTTAGGGGGGAACATAAAGCAAATGTTAAGCCAGGCAGGTTTGTAGCCAATAACTTGTCCCGTCTTTGGCACAGAGCAGATGAGTTTTAAAATTCTTGTTGTAATAAATGTTTGATGATTGAGTGACCTTAGGAGAAATATATCAAAGTGCTTCAATGATTCTGTCTTTGACTAAACAGAGTCAAAAGCACCAGAGGAACCTGACCTTTTCCTGCTGCTGAAATGAAAATGCATTACCTTTGTCTGCAAAATTATACAAGAGCTGAGGTCAAATTGGATTTAAAAAAAAAAAACAGAAGGGCTTGGAAACATGTCTGTAACTTTTATGCCCAGTATGAAATATTTTATTTATATTTATATCCAAGATTTAGTTCTTTATTACCTGTGCTGCTTCCTTGTATAATGAATGGAGCCCTGAACCAAGGCAACGTTACCTAGAATATTGCAGGTCAGTTTAGGCTGATGAACTGAGCACTTCCTGGATATTTATGACTGTGTCAGTCACCGTGAGCTTTGAAAATGTGTAAGATTAGATTCTTACCCTGTGGGACCACACAACCCTGAAGTAAAGATAGAAGCACAGTACCTAGTTAAAACACAGGGCCTTGTTGACATTTTTTTATAGAACTATAAAAACTGTAGAGGGATGGAGAGAATAATTCCATCATGAAGTTGCTTAGAGCATCGTCCTGATACACCAGGGTTGGGGCTCAACCTCCAGTCAGGGCACATAAAGAATCAACCAATGAATGCGTAAATATGTGGAATAGCAAACTGAATTTTCTCTCTTTCTCTCTTTCCCCCTCATCGATAAAAAAGAAGCATCTGCCTGATATCTGGTTGTGTGGCCATAAGAAAGTAACCCTGGATATCAGTGCCCTATTGCCAAAACAGACATCTTTGGCAAGACAAGGTCCTTTTGGGTGTTAACAGTATAAGATTGATCTTGAATTAGTCTGTTTCATCTGTGTTAGTCTCAACCTCCCCTGCTAGACTATGATGGGGTAGGAATCATGTCTCAAACATTCCTCTGACCCACAGCCCAGGGCACCGCCTGGCCCATATTAGGCGTCAGTTAAGTGCCTGTTGATTGGTTGATGACTGAAACTCGTCTTGCCTATTCTAGTATCTCAGAATCAGGTAGAACTCCTTGTCTGAAACTGAGAGACTTCAAACTGAATT
The DNA here is from genome assembly GCA_004026585.1 of Noctilio leporinus. Classification (NCBI taxonomy): domain Eukaryota; kingdom Metazoa; phylum Chordata; class Mammalia; order Chiroptera; family Noctilionidae; genus Noctilio; species Noctilio leporinus. Next base: position 138,912 of record PVIW01002029.1, on the reverse strand, counting down.
TAAAGGTAAATATTAAATATCTGCAAGCAGCTATTGCTGGACTAGAACCTTATTCCCATGAATCCCACTGAAGGGCTTCAGAAAGTTTCCATATCTCAGTTCAGTTCACTTTGCTAGTAATTATCAAAAGGCTCCCTTTTTCTGAACTGATGTAAGCCCCTCACCCCTCCATGATCCCCTCTAACTCATAACATCTCAGACTATGACCACCATGTGAGGATGCACACGCACATACGTGCACAAAATGTAAGAAAGCAAATGTGAAATTTAGTAGCATAGGCCTGAAAGATGTATGAGACTCTCTGAGTGTGCACTTGTGTGCGTTCATTAGCCCAGTGACAGAAAGGGACTTCTTTAATGCCCCAGAGAATTCCCAGCCCAACCTTAAACCAGAAGCCATCCTCCAAGTTAGAGTTTATCCCAGACTACAAGCCTGAGGAACGTTATGCCTTTGTCTGTTAATCTGTGTGGGCCTCCATTTCCTAATCCTGGGGGGAGAATGCTATTCACTGTGAAGCTTTAGATAAATATGACCATGAAAAAAACTACCATTCTCAAGGTTTGTTTTTTTGTTTTTGTTCCCCCCACCCCGCCCCAGAATATTAAAAAACAGCAAGCAAGCAAGCTTGGCTTTCTCTACTGAATAGGTGATATTCTGTCTGTTAGAAGAACCGTTGTCTGCAAAGACTCCCCCCCACCCACCCAGATAGTTGTTTTCACCTTATGACCTGCTCTGCCCCCAGGGAGGCAAAAGAATAAATCATTTGTTTTCCAAAAGAAAAGATAAAATCATAAAATAAGCAGCAAAGGCCCAATAACCTAATTTTTTCCCCCTTGGTTTAAGCCAAACTTGTCTGAGTAAAATATGTATGCGTTAAGGCTCAACAGGGATAAGGTATAAGCAGGTCCAAGTCCGGGCCTCCCAAGACTATCCCATGAGAATTAATACTAATCTGGGATTTTCGGGGAACACAAAACAGCCTCGTGTCACATCACTAACACTGTTTCTGGGTCAGGTTGACTCCTGAGGCAAAAGGAACTTCTCTGTACCGGGGAAACTTAAGGTTTCTTTTCTAGTCCGTTGATAGCCCTCCCCTCCACAGCATCTGCTGTTCTGTTATAGAACCAATGGCTAACATGGAGAAATCCCATTTGTGGAGCTGTTGCTGTCCTGAGCATTTTGAAAGCATTAATTTATTGAATCTTCAAACAATACAACTATCAGATGCCATGCCTATATCCATCTTACAAGTAAGGAAGGGGAAGCCTAGGGAGATTAAGTCACTTGCACACAGTGACATAGTGAGAGAGTGGTCGGGTCAGGGTTTGAACCCAGGCAATCTGCCTGGAGACTGTTTCATCAGCTGCAAGACCCCATTACGTGGCTGGCCAGGCCCCTGTTGCAGGTAGGTTCTAGAAATGGACTGTAATGTGAATATCAAATAAAATCACAGCTTAAAATAGGATAGAACTTTGGCAATTATGTTTTTAGACTTGATAGATTTTTAGGATTATAGCAAGGCAAATATAAGGATAGGAAACAGAATTTGTAACAGCCTGTGAATGTAATTAAAAATGTATGGATAAGAGCAAGAAGGCGGCCCTGACTGGTGGCACAGTGGATGAGGTGCCAACCTGTGGACCCAAAGGTTGCTGGTTGGATTCCCAGCCAGGTCTCCAGCCAAGTCTGTAGCTGGAGGCAGGTGAAAGTCAATCATACATTGATGTCTCTCTCCCTCTTTGCCTCTCTCCTTTCCCCTCTCTCTAAAAATAATAAAATTAAAAAAAAAAAAAAACAAAAGAGCAAGAAGGCTTCAGCCCTTTCTCTACCTCTGTTCTTTTATATTGTCAACTTGATGTCTCTGGATAGTGTTTTACCATCTGCCTATATAAGCCATCAGCTACGCTGAGTCCTGGGAAATGAATTCCCTAAAAGCCCACAGATGTAATAATGAGACTATGCATGTGGCTGGGGGAGCTGGGCACAGTAGTTGTAAGCCCTTGACCAAACCTGTTAGCATTCTCCTCACTTTAAGGTCCCCTCTACACTCTGATGGCTGGGAAGAAGGAAGAGAAGGAAGGAAAGGAAGGGAAAACAAGTCAGGTTTGCCTCACTAGGCTCCCCTGAGCCTTTGTGTTATCTCTTCTAAAACAGATTTAAATATTAATCAAGTGGAATCATGAAAATGGATGGTTTCGTATGATATCCTGTGGCATGTTGCATTATGTAGTGAGGCATTCTTGAACATATATTATCATATTTCCTACACTCTGACTCTTACATAGTTGATTCCATTCATTCCATTCAAAATCCCAAATAAGTCCTCGTCCAAATTTACCAATTATCTGCAACATACAATTGATTATCACCCCCCCTCCCTGAATTAATGATCTATTGTTGCCTAACAAACTACCCTAAAACTTAGGAACTTATTGTGACAAATATGTATTTTCTCAAAGTCTATTGGTCAGGAATCCAGGTGAGGCTTAGATGGACTTTGGCTCAAGGTTTGTCAAGACATTGTAGCTAAGCAATTAAGTCAGGGCTATGTTCTCATCTAAAGGCTTGACTGGGAGAAAATCCCCTTCTAATCTCACTCACACGATTGTCTCTTGTTTCAGTTCCTTGCAGCCTGTTGAACTGAGGACCTGGGGTTTTATTGGCTGAAGACCTTTTGCAATCCCTTGCCATGCGGGAAATAAACCATAGCAATTAAGCCAAGGAGAAAAACATTTTACAAATTATTAATATGTTAATCTAGAATAATCAAGAAAGCTTAACAAAAATGATTCAGAAAAATTAGAAAAATTAGGAAAATGATTAGATGCAAGCTTCAATATAAAATATTAATGGTTGTTTCCTTGTGCCAGTAATAAGCTGGTCAAAATTAGAATGGTGAAACTATTTTATCCTATATCATCAAAAATAACAAAGCAAATTTACAAATAGCCCTAATAACAAATCTGTCAAAAATAATTCTCTATATTGAGAGAGCTGGAAAGATATAATAGGAAATTAAATGAAGAGATATACCAACTTCCTCAATGAGTATACTAAATATTATAAAGGTAATTATTTAATTCTTCTTAAATAATTTAAAGGTTTAATGTGACTCTAATAAAAATGTTCTAAGAGTTCATCTAATTTTGTCTTGACAAAGTATTAATATCATTCATTTTAAAAGTATGTGGTTTTGCATGGTGAAAACTTTCCAAAAAGATAAAGATGAAAAGAGTAATGAAGAGAGATTTGTCTTACAAGATAATAAAGCCTACAATAAACTTTGAGTTATTAAAATGCTGTGTATCTAGGGCAAGAATTGACAGTTTGATCAATGGAGCAATATAAACATTTTACAAACCAACACACTTAATGTGTAAGAATTTAATATATAGTTGAATTTTCATCATAAATCAATGTGTAAAGGAAAGAGTATTCAATAAATGATGCTGGAACAACTGGTTAGGTATTTAGAGAAAAATAAAGCACAATTGAAATGACTTAGTGTTATGCTTAAAATTAAGACAAAATAAAACTAAACCACGGTAAACTAGAAAATATTATGAATGAGGATTTGGTAGACCCCAAGAAGGAAAAGTACTTATTAAGAATGAAAGACACAGAATAAATCAAAAAGAACAAATAAACAAACAAAAAAAGTAGATTAATTACTTGAAAATCTAAAACCCATTTTTAAGTTACCATAAAATATTTAAAGAAATTTGACAACCTGGGGAATTACTTGTAAATAAAGTCTTAGTCTTCTTTATTTTCTCCCCTAGGACCCACAAAACTTTTAATTTCTTTTTTTAAATTTAGTCCTTATTGTATTTTTTCTATTACCATTTAGTCCCCTTATACCAACCCCTGGCCCCAACGATCACCACACTGCTGTCCATGTCCTTGAGTCCTTTATCCTTTTTGCTCAACTCCTCCACCTCCTCACCTCCCCCTATTAGCTGTCGTCCTGCAAGGCTAAGACTTCTTAAAATATTTTTTTAAATTGTCAAATCAAGAAGAAATATGCTGTTACCTCATGGACAGATAATTCAACAAAGAAATATTGAGCCAAACAATATAGTTTTTTAAAGTTTGGTTTTTGTAGTTATGAAAGACATGTGTATTAAAATAATAATGATGCAATATTTTCCTGATTCTGAATGTGAAAAAAAATCTTTAAGAGCTGTAATATTCAGTATCAGTGAATGCTATAGACCTAGAATTAGGTATAACCCTGTCTGGAAATAATCTTCTAAAAGTATATCAAAGTAGTTAAATATTAACATCCTTTAACTAAAGTATCCTTGTTAATTGGAATTTATGCTTTTAAAATAGAAGCCTTTTAAATTTTCTAACAATAGGAAAGAATCATTTGTTTATAGATTAATAATATATCTGTAGCAATTATAAATAATATTCTCAAAGGAATTTAATAAATTGGAAAATATTCATAATACAAATAAAATATTAGAATGAAAAATTGTTTGCATAAGATGATCATACATGTGTGCACCTTTATGTATGTACACATGCCAATACTAACATGTGCATGCATAACAATTACAGCAGGAATATATCCAAAACCTAATCTACCTTTATGGATGGACTACAAATTTGTTTTCTTTTATTCTCTATTTTTTGTAGTTTTGAATATACTGAGAATATTATATTTTTATAATAGTTAAAGAATTGTTGAGAAAAATAAGGGGATACTTCCACAATCTAAGTAGACATTCATTCATGTACTCATTCAACCGATATTTACCAAGTGTCTACGAGTGCTGAATATGGTGTTATGTCCTTGCCACACTCAAGGTGAAGGAAACTGGCAAGGTGCCTTCCCCCAGCGATCTTCCAGTCCCTGGGCCTCTTCAGATTTGTATGCCTGAGTTTCGGCTGCCTCTTTCCCAGTATTATCTCCGTCAAAATAAATACACTACATTTTTCTCATACTCAGCAAATAAAAATGGGCTTGCTTTTCCACAAAGAAAACCTAGCAACCAATTCTCTTAACTTCCTATCCTTGTGCTTTAATAGGCAGCCAGCCCTCCCCTGGAGCTAACTTTTTCCCTGAAAGATGACTATGTCATTAGCAGCAGCCAAATTGCCAAACTCCTTTCCTTTCTGATGTGCTAGCAGCCCAGACATTCAGTTTAGCAGAGCTTCATGCTGAGGCCCCAAAAGGAATGAACTTAAGAAAAGAAAAAAGAAAGAAAGAAAGAAAGAAAGCTCTTCAAATGAGCTCTAGGAAGAGAAATATAGTAAGCTATATTTTCTCCAAGGTTTTGCTGTTATTTCTACAATAAAAATAGTGTGTTGTGTGTGTTTTAGGCTCATGCTATGCTAGCGACATGTGCTATATACACATGTGTACTAAATTTCCCGAAAACTTTACAATTTAATACATAATTCCAAAGTTAACCTTCACTAATGCTATTGCACTTTTAATTACTGATCTAGCTGGGCACAAATTTGAAAGCAATATTATTCTTCTAGTTGGAAACAGCTTCTGGCAGGCAGGCATTCAACATTCCATTCTAAGTGGCAGTAATGACACTACCACTGAAGATATTGAGAAGAATGAGGCAGTCTTTTGCCCTTAACTCTCTGACAGGATCAAGCAGAGGTGTAGAAAATATTATAAAACTACGAGCTAAGGGTTATGTTCAAGGTATGTTCAAGAGGCTTTGAGAACCAAAGGAGAGCTCATCTAATAAATTCTGTTGAATAAACGCTAGTATGCTAAATTTGCAAAAATGTATAGAAGCTTCAATGGCACACAGACTGGGAGAGGCAAAGAAAGGGCATGTGAAAACTCAAGGAAACTGGTGAAAATACTATGCAATAATGTGTACCAGGATAATTTATCAACCTACTAATTGTTGTATTGTTGTTTTGTTTCTGCTGCTGTAGAAGAATTGGAAAGAATGTGTATACTCCTTGTGTTTTTCTCACTCTGTTTTCTCTCCTTCCCATTCTGGCACATTATCAAACACTGTGCTAAATCCTTTTATAGCTATTAATTCAATAAATCCTCATGAAAACAATATGAAGGAAGAACTGAAGCACAGAGCAGATAAGCAACTTACTGGTTAGTAACAAACCAGAATTCAGAGGCAAATTAGGTCAAAGCCTATATTCTATAACTGTCAGGTAAACAAAGAATTCATATGCAGAATCTATAAAAGAGAAAACACAGAAGAACAGTCACAGGTTATGAAGTTCATAGAAGAGGGAATATGAATGGGCAACAAATATGCAAAAAATACGTCAACCTCATTTGGATTTTGCAAAATAGAGACTAAAGCAACACCATAATGCCATTTTCTCTCATTAAGTGGGCAAATAATAAAAAGCCTGACAATCTCAATTATTTTCAAGGATTTGGAGAAAACAGAATACTCATTCATATATCACTGGTAAGAATATAAAATGGCATAGAAATTTTGGGGAATAATTGGAAGCACTAGCAAAATTAAAACTACGCATACTTTATGATCCAGCAGTCCACTTCTGGATATACAAACTAGAAAAAATTCTCATATGTAAGTACCACAAAACATACATAATGAAAGTAATTAATTCATTGTTGTGATACTATAAAGCTGATAACCACCAACATGTCTATTACAAAGGAAATAAACCACAAAACCTTATTTATAGTCATATTATAAAATACAGTGAATAAAATTTTGAACTACATACAGTTCATCCACAATCATTAACCACTTTTAATTCTGGGTGGTGGGAGAAAATGTTTTTGTCCTATTATTCTTTGTGTTTTACCATATCTTTAAAATTTCTTAGGAAAAAAAAAAGGACAATCATTCTTCCTATCTTAAAAAAGAAAACATAAATCCCACAACATGCCCTAAGTTTCTCAGATTCTAATACTATTTCTTATTTTTGCCACTTTCCTGACCTTGTAGAGGCATATAATCAAGCTTTTGCATTTTCAAAAGATTTATGAACATCTGACACCTCTCCTGCCCTCCCATGGGCTTGGATTGTTGGTACTAGGGCTGAAAGGCATATCTCTACAAAGCCATATGGTGTTTTATTTTTCTATTTACTGTTTTCAGATGGGCCATCTTGAACCAAAGCTTATCTATTTTATTATAGGGTGTTTACCAAGGGCATCAGAAGTAGCAAAAATGCTTCACCACCACCTTACATTTTTCCACAAGGCCCCCCAAAATCCCAGTTTTACAGGAGTTTGGACTCAAAAGTCAAGTATTAAAGATGGCATTTTAACCAGCTGTTTAACAACTACTCAATCAAGATTGTCAACTTTTCAGCAAGAGGCCTTACCTTCCAACACCCAAGTTCTTTCCTGGCTCTGTAGTTACAAGTCTGTCTGCTGTAACCCTCCACGCCCGTACCAACGTTGGTATTAATCAAGATGACTTCAGGTTGCAAATAACAGAGCCTCAAGCCAAACGAAACATTGGCTCACCCACCTGGAAAGTCCGGAGGTTAATGGCTCCTCTGAGGCATACCTGGACTAAGGGACTAAAATAATTTGATTCTTCCTCCTCCTGCTGCCCCTCCTCCTTTAATTCTGCTGTTTGCCTTTTATGGTAGATGATTGCCAGCAGCTCCAGGTTTCCTCTGTCTGAGCTCAGTAACCCCAGTGAAAAGATAAACACTTTTTCTCACTGTCCACATATCGATCCCAAGGAAAGGTCCCGACTTCCCCTCTGGGACCCATTACTGTTGCGATGAGGGACAGGCATGGTGATGACACCCTAGCAGAAAGCAAACGGAACGGAACCGGAGTGGTTGCCCAAAGGAAGAGGGAGGGATGCGACTACCAGACACAGAGGAAAAGATGCTGGGCGGCACAACTGTTTGATACCAAAGGTCACTAAAATTCTTTCTACTTATCCCTATACTTTCAGTTAACATACAACTTCCTTCCTTTAGTGGCTCCCTGAAGAATTGAGATGGGATTCTGAAGACCATGACCTTTCCTGAATCATCCTTGTATTGGGGTCAGCATGGCAGTAGCCGCATCAGTGTGACAGAGAATGAAGAATAGAGGGTATTTTGAGTGGGCAGCTCACTCACTCTCAATAAGCAAGAGGACTCTGGAGGCTGTCGCATCGGTATTTACTCTGTGCCTGGCTGGCTAAGAACTCACTGGTGTCAGAAGTTTAATTTTGAACTAAGCCATCCCAACAAGCACCCCACATTTCCTGGGGGCTGTGTTAGTTCCAGCATCCACCATAGGAAAGGCCAGGATGCGGCTTTCCTCCCACTTTCCGCCAGAGCTTCATGAGCTACTGGGGTCCTGACTTCACACCTCTCTAGTCAAATGGGAGTGGGGATGCTTTTCTGCTCTCCCAGGGGAACCAGCTGCCCTTCCGGAGTGTGGCCATGCTGAGCAGAGAGATTACAGAATATTGCTCCCCAGCCTCCTCCACAGCCCATCACCAGGCAAAATATGTCAGAGCAGCTGGTACCCCTCAATTCAGCCTCTGTGATTCCAAATACCAATTAGAATTGCGAATTCCTAATTGCCTCATTTCTAGCCACATTTTAAAGTAATTAATAAGTAATTGAGTAATGGGCTAATAATAGCCTTAATCATTTTTCTAATGATCAAATCCTGCCTATAGTTGGCTTTATGACCCATGGGAAGCATTGCACCCCGATCATCTCCTGTTAATAGCCCCCAGCCAGGCCGTAAAGCGACCGTTTCCTACCAGAGAAATTTGCTTTCATCCCTCAAAACAGTTAATGACAGCAACAACAAACTTTAACGTTCGAGCTATAATTTGTCAGGCATCTTTTAAAATTCTTTCCTCCTCTTGCATGGCTTGCTTGTCTTTTCCTCTTATCCAATTTGCTCTCCCGCTGAAAGCTGAAACTCTGAGGGAGCTGTCAACGCCCAGGAGTGACTTCTAATTGCAGTGAAGCTTGATCTCCTCACCACCCCTAAACACGCACTCCTTCAGAGGTAAGACTCCCAGTTTTGTTTCATTATAATTACAGCTTATATGAGCTGGTAGATGTGAAGGGGCTGATTAACCTTTGGGTTTTAATTCATGGGGAAGGATGGCCGCTGCATAATTATCCAGACCATCAGGAAAGATGTGAGCAAAAAAGCAGAGTCATAAATACATCTCCCAAGAGGCCGAAACTTGCCATTCTCATGATGACCCCCACAGTTGAGAGCCACTGTGGTAAGTCACTTGGAAATAAGTCAGAAGAACATTAGGTAGGCAAAATGGGTAAAGGGGGTCAAAAGTACAAGCATCTAGTTAGAAAGTAAATAAGGCATGGGGACGTACATAATGTACGCCATGGTGGCTATACTCAGTACTGTTGTTAGGCATATTTAAAAGTTGCTAAGAGAATAGATCATAAAAGTCCTCATCACAAGAAAAAAAACTGTTAACTATGTGAGGTGATGGATGTTAACTACACCAATTGTGGTAATCATTTCACATTGTTTACCTGAAACTAGTATGATATTATAGGTCAATTACTTAAATGAAAACACAAAACAAACAAAAAACACAAAATAGGGCAAAGCTAAGGCTGTTTTCTCTTTGTTATTTAAAAAAAAAAAAATCAGTGAAAGTCTCTGTCAAATATCCCCCACCTACAATTTTCAGGGCCTAGGAATTTGGAGATGGGAACTCTAAGGGTATAGAATATCATCATGATTATCAGGGAAAGCAGCCCTTCTTCTATTCATTTTTTTCTCCTTTCTCCTGTATTCACTTCTCGCTTCTGGTCTTTTTCATCCAGAATATACACATATTAACATATCTCCATTAAAAAATTAAAACAAAACAGCTCTCTTTCCTTCCCCTCTTCTCTAGTGACCACCTGTGTCACCCACAGGCTTTCCATCTGCAGTGATGTCCCCGCCACACCACTAGAATGTTTCCCAGGGAGATAGTGCAGTCAGTGTGGGGTTCAGAATTTTGGGAAGAGCCCTAGGATACACCCTTCCTAACTTTACTCTTTTCGCCTTTATCCTCTTCCCCCAATCGAAAACTACTGCTTTAGAATTATGCCACCTTGATTTCTCATTTTGGAGCCTTTTGATCAGTCTACTGCATGATGAAATAAAAACTCTGTTCCTGTTAGGTCCAAATCTAGGAGACATAAAGCTGATTATAAAATATACTCTCTCCCTTAGTTTGGCTTCCCCAGAACAGATACTACAACCAACACTTAATGCAGGAGGTTTACTGAAGACTGTTCTTGAGCCACAATGCCCATGAATAAGAGAAACTAGATTCTGCTAAGACAGAGGTTAGTGATATGTGTCTGCACTGAGGTTTCAGGCAAGCTCATGGGAGCTCTGTAGCTGGGATGGCCCTTCAGAGATGTCCTGAGTTAAAGCAAGGGGTTGAGTTCTAACATCCTTGCATCAACCATCATTGAATGTGAGCATAGCCTTCAACAAGAACAATTTCTGACAGGCAATGGCCAACCAGTGGTCAACTTGCCTGATAGCTGGAAGAATGAGAGCCTCACTTCCAGAGGAGAGATCTAGGGGACAGGCCCCAGCACCTAGTGCATTCACCCTTCCTCCCTCCAAGTCACCTTTTGTAAGTCAGTTTAGGGACTCTAGTCTTGCCCGTCCATTCTGAAGCATGGGTACAGTGGGATTCTCAGAACACTGAGGTAATTCTGTTCACTTGCCTGGACCTGCTCTGTAGGGGTGGGATTTGCTTTATCCTTTCTCTCCCTCTCAGAGAATTTGGCTCTATTCACTTTCAAAAATAAACTACCACAACCACACTGTTTATTCTGAGACTTCCTTCTACTCTCTGATACTTCCTCTACAACCTGTTCAAAAGGTAACTCAACAAAGTCAAATGCTAAAGGAGGATATTGGAACCCTTTTTTGTTTTTAGTCATTTTAAAATTGTTGTTCTATCACAGTTGTCCCATTTTTTCCAGTGCTCTCCCCTGCCCACCTTTCCCCTCTCCCACAGTCACTCCCCGCCCTGTTGTCCATATTCATGGATCATTTATACTAGCTTCTCGACTGGACCTTCCCTTTCTGTCCCCATTCCTTCCCTTCCCCCATCCCCTCTAGTCACTGTCAGTCTGTTCCTTGTTTCCATGCCTCTGGTTCTATTTTGCTCATTTGTTTGTTTTGTTCATTCCATATCCTTTCATTAGAATTTCAGTGAGTTTTTAATTGTCAAAATTAGAGGAAATTTTTTAATCCTCAATTTGTTTGACATTTCTAGAGTATGACTTTGAAACTCCCTTCTCTCCCTTCCCTTAATTTCTTAACCTCACATTCTCTTCATACTCTGTTTACCCCTCCGGCTCTAAGCTCTGAGATCTAGACTCCTCTCTTCTCTCCACCCCTGAAGCACCAGTACACTATCTAGATCATACTAATAACCCAAGAATTGTATTTACTATTATTCTTTCTTAACACATCAACCATATGCTCTTAATATCCGTATCTAGAAATCTGGCTGGCTCATGCATCCTGACTGAACAATTTTGCTATGCATGTGTGATATGTGGGTGTACACATTGGACATATTTGGACATTTACATTCAAATATCTTAGACAAGTTATATACAATATGTCCTCTTTTTCCCTAAACACAATTCTCCTCCTATCTTCTCTGCCTCAAGTAATGCATCACCAGACATAACCATCACTAAGGCATTCTAGGCTCTGGCTTCCCCTCATTCCATCTGTGTTCAAACATCAAGTCTGTTTCCTCAACTTGCTAAGCAGCTTTTGAGTCTCTCTGCTGTTTTCCACCTTGCTACCGGCCCTTGCAGAAGCCTCATAAATTCGCACCTAAACCTCTTTAATAGCTTCCTAATGGGTTTCCTCACTCCATTTTCCCCCCATCCAATTCATTTTCACACTGCTACCAGAATGATCTGCTTAAAACACACATTTTATCTTGTTGCTCACTTCCTTAAAAGCCTTCAACTTCTATTGCCTTCTGGATAATGTTCAAACTCTGTCAGGGCACTAAACGCAAAGACTCACTCTGGCTCTTTCCCAACTCCTGAGTCCTATCTCTTCCACACTCCGCTACAAACATGCCAAACCTTTTGTCATTTCCAGGATCTATCACGTTTCTCATATTACCATGTCTTTCTTCGGCTGGTACACTTGCAATATCCTTGCCCACATAAGGAGACTTTTCAGAAGTAAATTATGTTTTCATAACATTTCTCATCTGACCATGTTGTCCAAGAACAAGAATTATGGGGTGAGGACCAGTTGGTAAATTTTACTTGAGCATTCTATGGCACTTACTATTGAAGAGTGGAGATAAATGGAGACCATGATCAATTCCTAGAGATAAAGAAGTGCACCTCCATCACTGCAAAACTGAAGGTAGAAAACTAAAGTAAAACACATATTTATAATTCTGTAAATTCTATATGCTACTGAGAAAGTGCAGCCAGATTATCATCACTGGGAAACAGGAACTAGACTAACATACTGACAACTTCAGGTTCATAAAAAAATGTTCCTTAGAGGACACCCTACTATCTGCCATTAGTTACTACATGCAAAGGGAAGCTGGCCAGGTGACATCTTCCTTGGATTTCTCAGGTCCACACTGCCTCACTGTAATCATCGGGCTTTCCTAGAAAACATTGAGAGTCTAAACTACCCATAGCAGCCTGCCTAGATCAAAGGGCCCACTTGGCAGTCCTGTTTCTGGCACTTCCATCCTTGAACCTTCCAAGGAATTAACATGGATGGAATTCTCATGGTCACCTGTACCATCTGAGGATTTTACAGTCATTTACCTTTGAGAAGAGGTTCACGGTAAGGTGAAGGCCTATCCATCCATCTGCCTTGCATGGGAAGGCCTGCCTACCTCTCATCTATGGCCGTTTAGGAAATATATCCAGCGCTGCTTCTCTAGGCTTATTGATGGCAGAATTACATAGGATTTGAAGGAACCTGTAACTATTCAAGGTGGGGGGAGGGGAATCATGGAGCAAATAAAACAAATTAGCATGTCAAAATAGAGTAGCCAGGGCAAATAGGCCAACATTTTAAAAAAGAACTAATGTAAAACTAGAAGACTTCAAAGAATTCTATATCCTAGTCTCTGTTAATGGGATAATGCATTGATTAAAAAAAAACAACAACACAGTAGGCAACTATGCTAAAGAGCCATTTGACAGTAAGAAACGATTTTTCAATGTTAAATCATATTTACCTAAATAAAATAATTCAATAGAGGCAATGAACAGAAAAATGCATGCCACCAAACACTGAATTAAAGAGTTCAATTAGTGAAACAATTCTCCCAGAATGTAGAGCAAGAATACAAAGAGATTAAAAAGATATATTTAAAAACTCATGGAGGATAAATGCAAGTGCTCCAACCTGAAAAATGAGATGCTTGAAAGGAGAGAAAAGAGCTGATGGAGGGGAAATGGCAATAAAAGCTGAACTGGAAGAAAATGTCTCTTAGTTATAAAACCAAATAGTGGCCAAGATTATTTTTAAAATATCTACATATACATTTAGTGAGGTTTTAGAATTAAAAGATGAAGTCCTAAAAAATTCCACATAGAAAACAGCAGTTACCTAAAAAAAAAAAATTCATAATCAGATGACACCTATACCTTTATATGAATACTTCATAATCAGATTGACACCAGTATCTTCATTGATACTGTACAGTATCAATGGAGCAATATCTGTGGATTTTTAAGGGAGAGTAGTACTGCATGACTGTATACAATCAAATTTTGATCTTTCAGAATAGCAAGAAATTTTTAAACATGCAAGTGCTTAGAAAGTATCTTGTCCTATTTCTTTTCTGAAAAAATAAGATACTCAAAGAAGTACTCTAGCCACATGAAAATTGCATTAGCATAAAGATCCCAAGATGGTTATAATTTAATATACAAGAAACACAAGCAATCAGTGAGATTAGTGGTAATTCAATCTAAATAACAGTTGGTACTATGGTCCTAAAATATGTGGGAACTATTAAGAAAGAACTCTTGAAATAGAAGCAATGTAAGAAAAATATGAATAACAGTGTAAGAATAAATTCAAAAGCACAGGGTCTCAAACTTAACTGTTTATTTCTGTCCTTTTCTAGCTCTTATAATCAAGAACAAATTATTTAACCTCTTGTGCCTTGGTTTCCTCCTTAGTGTAATGGGATTGATAATAACATCTGCTTCTTAGGGTTGTGGTAAAGGAGAAATAAATCAGTACATTAAAAAGGCTCAGAAGAGTACATATTTAGCATTTGGTAAGTGCTTACTAAACATCATCTATCATCATCACCATCATCATCATTGCTATTATTAGTAGAATATCATTGAGAAGGCAGAAACATAATTACCATTTTGTTCTTATCCCTAGAGAAAAACCAAAGGTTCGAAAGTTTATTTAAATTAAGAAAATCAATACAGACCTTGAAATAAGTTACAGAACTTCTAAATCAGCTGAAGAAAAAAGGCAACAAACTCAATTTGATTAATCCAGCTAATTAATCAAGATGAAAAATGTAGGACAAGAAGCTTGTTTGAGGGGGTTGTGACGAATTCAATTTTGGACACCATGAATTTGAGCTTCTTCTTTGATAGGTTAATTGAATATTTATTTATTTATTTTTAAAGATTTTATTAATTATTTTTAGAGAGAGGAGAAGGGAGAGAGGCAAAGAGGGAGAGAGACATCAATATATGGTTGCCTTTCACCTGCCTCTAGCTACAGACCTGGCTGGAGACCTGGCTTGCAGCCTGGTTATGTGCCCTGGCTGGGAATCGAACCAGCGAGATTTGGATTTGCATGCTGGTGCCTCATCCAGTATGCCACCAGCCAGGGCTAACTGAATATTTAGCACTCAATTTAAGAGAGAGGTATGGATTAGGGACATATATTTCTAAAAATAAAATTTACAGACGCAAAGCATGAGAGGATTTCAAGAAGGGAGATGAGGATAGCGTGTGGCAGAGGTCTGATAAAATAGGTTGATTTGCCCATGAGGAGATCACTGGTAACTTGGTGCAAACAACCCTAACCACAGCAGACTGCAGAGGTAACTGGTACCTGGGGACAAGCAGAATCTAATGGTCTAGATTTAATAACACTAACTGGGAAATGCTATGCTCAGAGAAGAATGTATCTGTGTCTGTGAAGAGGTAGAAACCTTCACACATAAAATGATGTTCTGGCACTAGGACACAGGCCCTGAGGCAAAGAGGCAGTCATTACTTGATTCATTAAACAAATTCAGAATTCCACAAATAAATTCTGAATATGTACTAGGAACAGAAGCAAGGAAATTTTTATTCAACAAAGCGGGGGCACTCTCTTCTCCTTCTGGCACCCCCTCATGCAAAAGTTGGTACATCTGAAGCTGTCCTGGAGGCTCCTTACACTATCTCCATTGTTTGAGACTCTTCTTTTTGCTGTTTTATTGGGGTGTTTTTTGCTTTTTTGTATTCCAAATCACTGTTTTGATTCTTGACTTCTCTACTCTACTGTTGATTCCCTATAAATTATTCTTTTATTTATTTATTACCTAAAGATTTTATTTATTATTTTCCATAGAGACAGGGAGGGAGAGAGGCAGAGAGGGAGAGAAATATCAATGTATGGTTGCCTTTCACCTGCCTCCTGCTGGGGACCTGGCTTGCAACTGGTTATATGCCCTGGCTGGGAATCGAACCAGTGACCTTTGGGTTCTCGGGCCAGTGCCTTACCCGCTGTGCCACCAGCCAGGGCTTAAAGTATTCTTTAAGAAGAAGGAGGAGGAGTGACAAAAATATAAAGAATAGAATGGCAATAAATATATATCTATAATAGAACCAGAGGCATGGAAACAAGGAACAGACTAATAGTGACTAGAGGGGAAGGGCAAGGGAAAGAAGGGGGAAAAGAAGAAGAAGGGTCTACTCAAGGAACTAGCATAAATGACACATGGACATGGACAATAGGGTAGAGAGTGACTGTGGGAGTGGAGTGGGGAATAGGGCAATGGAGAGTAATGGGAAAAATTGGGACAACTGTAATAGAACAACAATAAAGACCTAGCTGGCAGCACAGTGGATAAGGCGCTGGCCTGCAAACCCAAAGGTCACTGGTTCGATTCCTCAGCCAGTGCATATAACCAGATTGCAAGCCAGGTCTCCAGCCAGGTCTGTAGCTGGAGGCAGGTGAAAGGCAACCACACATTGATGTCTCTCTCCCCTCCCCTATCTCTAAAAATAATAAATAAAATCTTACTAAAAAAATTAATTTAAAACAAATAAGTATATAAATATAAATAAAACATAAAAAAAGAACAGAAACAGATTAATAGATACAGAGAATATTTTGATGGTTGCCAAATGGTAGGGTTGTTAGGGGGATGAGTAAAAGTATTGAAGGGATCAGGAAGTACAAGTTGGTTGTTACAGAATGGTCACAGGGACATAAAGCACAGCACAGGGAATATAGTTCATAATATTCTAATAACTGAGTGTGGTGTCAGATGGGTATTAGACTTATTGGGATGATCAGTAGTAAGTTATATGATGTCTAAACACTGGGGTGTAAACCTGAAACTAATATAATATTGTATGCCAACTATAATTGAAAAATAAAAAATAATTTAAATTTAAAAAAAGTAGAGGCCGAGAGCACCAAAAATCCAAGGCATGCATAAAGCCCAGGTGGAAACACGAACTCTGAAGAGAGGAAGAAGGATCTGCCCTAAATTTGTTCAAATCCAGTGGGAGTAGAATTTGATGTTAAACTTGGGGTACAGGTCCTTAAAATCAGGGCTGGAGGAAGCAAGAGCTGCAGGCACCGAAGCTGGTAATTGCCATTATGAGACTCCTTACAGTTTAATTGGGATAAATCTTGCAGAGTTTCTCAGATCTACTGAAGCCACATGTGACCTCCATGAGTATGAAGCAATTTTCTTAGAGTAGTAAGTCAGGATAAGTCTGCATGGGTTGTAGAAAAATGGGAACATAAATTTACACTAGCTCCAATATGCATCCCTCAGATTCAGTCTGCTCTAGTTGCCTAGAAAATTATTACTATTGGCTGCAGGGTATTCCATTAAATGGATACATTATGAGTCAACTTACTCATTCTCTTATTGTTGAAAATTTGTGTTGGTTTCATTTTTCACTAATATTACACAATGATGAACATCTTCATACATACATTTGTGTTTCTATTAAATAGTACACTATTCTTATGATAGAGTTTTATAATTTTAAGAGATGTAATCTGATTATATCAGTACTTTAAAAAATAATTCTGAGTAAAGGGGGAACAAATTTGAAGTAAGGAAACAAAATAGGAGACATTATCAATAACCTAGGTAAAAATATTAATTCTTGAACTAGGGAATTGGCAGGGACAATAAATCCAGAGTGGGGCAAAAGTAGGTTTACAGATGTGAGTATGCGCAACACAGAGTTTATTTTTGTATTAATTTTATTATTTTCCATATGAGCAACTGTAAACCTACTTTTGTCCCGTCTTGTATTAAAGGGAGAACTGGAGGTATGAGCAGGTGTAGTAGGGAGAGAGAGGAGGAATTCAAGTCATTTCTTGATTTCTAGGAGGTGCATGTGTTGATGAAGGTGCACATGAGACATTTTGAGAGAGATTTCAAGGGGTCCTACTCCTGTATGAAACCACCACAGCAGTACTAATAATATTGCATTTTGTTGAAGCTGAGTTATAAGGTACCATATTTAATAAGTTCCTCTATTCCAAAGGAAATATCCAAATAGTTTTTTTCCAATGCATATAAGGGAGTATCTTTAGTTTTTCATTTTCCTTTAGTTACTTGATTTATATACTTTCTACTTATCTAGGCAGATGGCAATAAACATATTGTGTTTTTCCTGACAGATTATTTGGTTTCCTACACACAGAGTATACTATGTTTATACCAATACATTGTAATATTTATCTTCCAACTCTCAAGGATAAATATATTATAAACATATTTGCAAACTTTAAAGAAATTGTTGATAATTTTCAAAAGTTTTGATTATCAAAATAAAATAAATTCTTATACATGTAAACTTTTTTTTTTTTTAAGATTTTATTTCATTATTTTAGAAAGAGGGGAAGGGAGAGAGGCAGAGAGGGAGAGAGACATCAATGTATGGTTGGGTTTCACCTGCCTCCAGCCACAGACCTGACTGGAGACCTGGTTTGCAACCTGGTTATGTGCCCTGGCTGGGGAATCGAACCTGTGACCTTTGGGTTCACAGGCCGGCGCATTATCCACTGCGCTACCAGCCAGGGCTACATGTAAACTTTTATAGGCTGTGTATTTGTGAGGAAATACCTAATGTAATGTCATTTGGTTTGTATCATACATAGAAGTTTTCATGAGAATCAAATATAAGACATTGGAACAAAAAATACAAATTACTAGCCCTGACTGCTGGCTCAGTGGATAAGGCACCAGCCTGCGAACCCAAAGGACTCTGGTTTGATTCCCAGCCAGGGAGCATAACCAGGTTGCAAGCCAGGTCTCCAGGCAGGTCTGTAGTTGGAGGCAGGTGAAGGGAAACCATACATTGATGCCTCTCTCCCTCTCTGCCTCTCTCCCTTCCCCTCTCTCTAAAAATAATAAAACCTTTTTAAAAAATACAAATTACTATATACCTACTAAGGGCTCTAACAACCTAACCTTACATTTCTGTATACATGAACACTGGACATGTGCCTAAGTCATTTACACCTCCCTTGTAATGGTTAAAAAATAACACATCCTAAGTCCAGAGATGGTCCGGTGATGAGGAGACAGGAGTGATAGGTGTGGTCAGATGTGAGCCACTGGAGAAAAGAAGCTGCTCAGGCTGTGGAGGTGAGCATGCCTTTCAGGAAAACATTTGGGACTGGGTATGGAAGTTCTGCTGTTGACTTTAAGATAATAGGGAAGCCTACCAACCATCTTAATTCTTCTTCCTTTGGCACAAATTTTGTTTTGAAACAATCTCAAACTTACAGAAAAGTAATATGTATAGTACACCCCCCCCCAAAAAAAAAAAAAACCCAAAACCCTTTTGAGTGTAAATTGCTGACCTGGTGCACCATTACTGTCTGAATACTTTAGTATATGTTTCCAACAAGCAAGGATATTTCCTTAATAATTATAGCATAAACATCAGAATCAGGAAACTAATGTGGCATGTTAATATATCTAAGCCACAAACCCCATTTAAATTTTTCCAGTTTTCCAAATAATGCCCATTATAGCAAAAGGATCCACTTTGGAATTACCTGTTGCATTTGTAACTTCTGAAGATTACAGGCCAATTACTTTGCATCATGTCTCTCCATTTCGTGGTGTCTGATGTTTCCTCATGACTAGAATCAGGTTATGCAATTGTGCAGATAGACCAGAGAATAGTGCTGTGTCCTTGCCATGCAACCTAACAGATGATGTAAGATTTCACTTTTTCCCATCATTGGTGATGTTCACTTTTATCATTTATTTAAGGTAGCTAATGCCCCACTTCTTTACTGTAAGGTTACCTTTCTTCCCTTTGAAATTAATGTTTTGTGAAGTTCTTTTAAACTATGTAGATATTCATTGTTCACCAAAATTTCTTATTTATTTAAGAATGGACTATTCTTCCATACTGTTTTCTAATTTATTCAATGGGTTATACAGTTGATCTGTAAACAACTGGGAGCTTTGTAGCGTCTATTGCGCACCGTCAAAAACCTGTGATTAAGTTTGCCCTCCAAATACACAGACTGCCAACTCTAGTCGACCTTTGAACACAGTGGGTTTGAACTGTGTGGGTCAACTGAACTGAGTAGGTCAACAGAAAAACATCCATGTGTAAGTAGAGCCCTGCAGTGCAAACCCATGAAGTTCAAGGGTCAACTGTAATCCTTTCCTTTCATTATTTATTCTGTTGCTCAAAGGCGATGACTTTAAAGATGGCTCTGATGTGCTTTTGACATGTCTCATCATTCTTTCAGCACTTCCTTGCTTTCTGGTATAAAAAGATGTTCTTAGCCCTGGCTGGTAGCACAGTGGATAAGGCGCCAGCCTGTGAACCCAAAGGTCGCAGGTTCGATTCCCCAGCCAGGGCACATAATCAGGTTGCAAACCAGGTCTCCAGTCGGGTCTGTGGCTGGAGGCAGGTGAAACGCAACCATACATTGAAAAAAAAAAAAAAAAAGATGTTCTGGGCTCATTTTGCAGTCACCTTTCCCCAGCCTTGGAATCAGCCATTTCTCCAATGAGCACTGGTTTCTTTTATTGGAAAATGCTATTTAGAAGCCATAATCTGAGCACTACATATGCTAATAAGGTGATATTCTGAGGCCCTGTCAATCAACAGAACATTCACACCATTTACACCTACAGCTATTTCTGTATGTTGCTATATTTATAGAAATCCATGAGTTCACACCAATATCTCTAATTCCCATCTGACACCATAGTTTTATCCATATTTGTATCTCTTGTCTGTGACAATGAGAAATACAATGGAAATTACCCTGACTATATTTACTTTCTATAAATTAATTCATGGCATGGAACCAATCTTCCATCACTCTGCTTACTTTTTTCCCAACGTGGATGGTCCTGACTCTGGTTCCAGAATCTCATGCCAGGAGGCCCCTCAGTGTGGATAATGCCCTCCCCACCCCACTTGGTCTCTGACTTCCAAGACAGATTGCTCCTCCATGCACACGCCACCCACATCCATGCCTTCTCCAGGGGTATCACCCTCTTGGCACCTCTGTGTTCTCCAAACCAAAAGCTTCCTGCACCTGTAAGAAATATGTTCACCCACTCCATAAAATAAATGGATAGTGGGGCCAGGAGTGTAGCTAAAGCAAGGCATTTATTCATGATTCTGCAGAAACCAGTGTGCAAGCCAATGACAGGCAGAGTACACATGCTCAGATCAGGCAAAAGGGAGATTTTAAACCCTAATCTGGGCTGGGTACTTCAGAGTCACATTCTTAGCTCGAGGTGTCTAAAGCTGATAGGTCATTTTAAATCTCCCCTAACTGGCTCTTGGTCATACTTAATAATGTATAACTTCCTCCCTTTGTTCTAGGAGGCTCCAGGAACCCAGGACTTGCTTAGTCTTTTCCTCACTTTGTTAATTCTGTTAACTCAGAAACCTCCTGGTTTGTTTGTAGTGTGGCTCTGCCATTAATTATTCCCTAAAGTGGTCCAGTTGAGTTCATTTCTCCTTATTCCTTACAACCCTTTCCTTAAAGGGTTTTTATGAACATTTCATTACTGAGACATGATTGATTAAATGATTGGCCATTGGTGATTAACTCAACCTCCAGGCCTCCTTCCTCTAGAGATCAAGAGAGAACTAAAAGCCCTTCTAATACTGGTTTAGTTTTTAAAGCCACTGGTTAACTGTCCCTACCCTCCACCATCTCTAGCCAAGAGTCATCTCATTACCATAGAAAAGACACTCCTCGCTCAAGAGATTCCAAAGGTTTTACAAGTTCTGCGTCAGGAACCCAGGACAAAGATTAACTACATACTTGCATTAAACCTCAGTGGAGAGGGCATTTCTGCCACTTACACACTTCATCCTGGCAGTGACTCCCAGGACCCGAACTCACATTCCTTTGGTGAGAATTTGTCATGTGGCCACACCGAAGAGCAACAGGAGCTGAGCAGTATGGAGCGGGTGTGTGCGCAGGGAGGAGTCTCTGCCTCAATGCCCTGACACAACTTTTCTGAATTAAGGTTGCCTTAATATCCTGGCTTGCTGTCCCCTGACAATAATTGAAATATTATATAAGGATTATAAACTGTGACATGAATAATTCTTCCATTTAGTTTACAATGGCACAATTAAAATAGTGTCTGGATTGTCAGAGAGGAGAATCAAGGAGAATTAATGCTTGCTATCCTGGAGTGAAAGCCAGTTCCCATACCACTGAGCTCTAGGCTTACTATGTAACAGTTTTGCAAAATCTGTGTCACAGCTATGTAAAGTTTGCCCCTGAGAGTTGTGGAGTGCAAAATCCTACAGGTGGCCCTGTTCCTGCATTCTGGATAAAATAATTAGCATAAAGATAACATGAGACACATGCATAGGAAGTACAAAAAGGAAAAACTTGAAATCAAAACTTTCTCTACATTTTCAGAGAAATTAGAGAGGACATATTCTTTTGGTAGGGGATTCAGATGTTGGAAAATTTTAGTTTTAGGTAACAGCTAATAAGCTTAGTAATCAGTGTATGTAAAAAGCTCTTGTTTCAGGAACTTAGAGGGATGACCCACCTAGGACAGAAGACTCCCACCCAGGACACAAAGAAAGAATGATGCAGCTTTGATCTTGTTCACTTTCTCTTTGATTTCCAAACCCCCTACCTATACCTTTCTTATAAAAAGGGTCAATTTAAAATGGAGTTTAAGATGGCCTGTTAGGGTACAAACCTGCCATCTTCTCAGATCACTGACCATCTGAAAAAAGCGCCCATAAAGATTCAATCTCTGTCTCTGCTTATTGTGTCTGGTAGGTGACAGGCAGCACAAACACCAGCTTTTCTGGTTTCACTTTGAATCGAAACATCAATGAAAAGATTAAAAGATCAGATAGGAAAATAAAACACCCAAATAAGGAGGATGGAAGTCATGCCACAGGAGGTTGATTTGGTTAGTTCATTCCATATAAGGATATGAGGCCTGTCCGGAAGGAGTCCAGCCATTGTTAATATAGTGAGAGCAGTTGGCCCAACATCGATGTAACCTGGCAGCCAAGGAAAGTGGACTGGACTTCACATCCATAAACAATGATGACTTCATTGTACTAGTCTGTGGGGGCGGGAGATTCCATTGACTGTGTACTGTGTGGCCATCACACTCAAAATGACTGAGCAAGTAGAGAACCATATCTGCACCAAATTTTGAATTAAGCTTATACATTTCTCCACAGAAACTATTTGGGTGATCCAGAAGGACACAGCTATGGGCAACTGGTGACTGGCAGCTTCATCAAAATAATATGCCCACTCACCCATCATGTCTCATGCAGTTTTTTTGGGTTTTTTTTTGAGAAACCCCTCTCCAGCCCAGATTTGGCTGGCTGGATTTCTGGCTTTCCCCAAAACTAAAATCACCTTTGAAAGGGAAGAGGCTTCAGACAGTCAATTAGAGTCAAGAAAGTAACACAGGCAGCTGATGGTGACTAGAACTGTGTGAGGTTCCAAGGTACCTGCTTTGAAGGTGACTAAGATGCCATTGTCCTGTGTACAATAGTTTTTGTAACTTCTTCAATATGAGGTCTGTCCCAAAAGTATCAGCTACGAAAATGGTTTTAATTATATTGACATTGGCTCGATACTTTCTGGACAGACCTTGTAAATGTCTCTATTTTTCATATTGCATGGCTGGATACTTTCTAGACAGATCTCATATATGTGGAGTTTAAGATCTTAGGCTTAGAACTCAATTTAGCACTGCTTCTCTGTGGGAGCACATGTTGTGGGGAGTCCATGAGAAAAGTGAAAGAAGCACTTTAACCTTTTAGTTTTTACACTTCTGTAGCACTTGATTTGTTTAACATAAAACATTGCATTATTCTTCATTACTTTTCTTCTCTGGGAGAGGGTGAGTATCTTTCCAAGCATCTCTCTATTCATCAATAGGTACATAAATCTATGTTTACAATTTTACAAAGCCTTCATTTTTGAAACCTTCATTTTTCATCCAATAAGATCTTTCCAGTCAATAAATACAGAGTTCACTTTCAAGACCTGTTTGAAATTCCTACCTCATCATTTACTTTACCAGTCCATTATTGACGGACATTAAGATTGTTTCACATTTTCAATAGAGCAGTAATGTGCATTCATCTCCTTAGGGTAAATTCCCAGAAGTGTGCTGCAGAATGAAATATTTTACATTTCAGCATATATTGTTGCCCTCTTTTCTAGAGAAGATGCGACTGTTTTCTACTCTCAACAATATTTCAGAAGTCTTGCTGTCCCTCACAATTGCAAATTTGAGGTTGAATATCATTTTAATCTGGGCTGCTTTGATGGAAGGAAAAATATGATTCACATTTTACTAGTATTTCTTCATTGTTTGTGAGGCTAAACATTTTTCAGATGTCTTTGTGTGTCTTTGGTAACTTGCTTCAAAGTATTTTTGCTGATTTCTCACTAGAATGTTAAATATTTCCCCTATAGATTTTCAAGAATTCTCTGTTTTTGTGGTGTTTATTTTTACACAGAGGTGTCATTTTTTTAAAGTCAAGATGACCAATTTTTCCTATTACTTTTTTTCATGCTGAGAGAAACTTAGAAGAAAGTTCTTCCCCAAGGCAAGATTATAGCCACCAATGGTTTAGTATTTTATAGTTTCAGCAAGAATTAATTTTGGTATAGTAAGTGAAGTAGGAATCCAGGTCTTTTTACATTCAAATGGCTAGCTAATTGCCTTAACTTTATTTACTAATCTAATTTTAAATGCTACCTACACAGATATAAACTCCCCAAAAACACTTTGTTCTAAGTCTGGAGTTAGATTATTTCCATTTTCTTTTTGTTTTTGCACCAGTAAGATATATATTTTAATTGCTTTAACTTTATAATGTATTTTAATATCCGCTAAAGCAAGCTGCTCTCATTAACCTTTCTCAGACTTTCTTAGTATTTTCACTTGTATATTATTATAATTGTGAAGCTGAAAGAAATTGTATTGGACTTTTTTGGGTCAATACTAATTTTTTAAAACAATTTTTTATTGTTTTTCTATTACAGTTGTCTCAATCTTTCCCCCTTTGCCTTATGTTGGACTTTTTATTGGGACTGCACTGAATATGTATATAGACATAAGGCTATGACCTCTTTCTTTATATGCAAAGTCTTTCCATCCTAAAACAATATAGGCCTGTTTAGTTATGGTCTTTGGTAAAACATTATAATGTTGTAAAGTTGATTATTTGTGTTATAAACAACTGGTGATTTTTCAGTTGTTACAGTAAATTGTGTCTTTTCCTACTCTAGCATACATATGTGCACAAGGAGACATATGCTGTATTTATTGCAGCACTGTAAAATGAAAACTAATACGTGATATAAATGTCTATCAGTAGGGGAAATGTATGAAGTAAACAGCAACCAAATTATAAAACTCTCAAACAACATTCTATGATAAAGTGGTTTAAATGAGTGGCCTGGATTTACATGTATTAATGTGAATTAATTTTGAAATCATAGTACTGAATTTCTTAAAGTTTGCCAAGTACAGAATATCTCATTAATGTAAAATGTTAAATTATCTAAAACATTATATGTTTTATGGGTACAAACACATGTGGAAAAGGAAGGATCCTAAAACTCTCTTCTTCTCCCCCTCCCTCGGTGAAAATGTGACAAATTAAGAGTTTACTTTTCTGCTGCAATGGATAATCCCAGGCTCGTTCAGTGTCTCATCAAGTACATCAGTCGCTCTGCTCCATCTGTCTACTCAGACATCCTTAGCATGTGTGTATTAATGCATGGGCACATGACAATTGTAGGGAACCACTTCGTGTGGTATTGCAAACTGCAGCATCTGCATAAGCCAGGCCCAGAAAGCAGGCCTGTAAGTCTTGGCCGAATATGGGAAGCAGGCAGCAAGCACGATCCAATGCTGCCCAGAGGATCCGCATGGGAAATCCAGACTAAGAATGCAATATGCGCTTTGAAGCCTGCTCTGCTTTGTGTAACCTCTGATCATAATCAATGGATGTTTAAGTTAAGGCACATGGTGAACTTATGAACTGCACCTTATCGAGGCTCTGATGTCAACATGTCTAAGCACCCATGATTAGGTACTGTTTTCTATGTTCCTTTGTTTTATGGCTGACCCTCCCTTGACACTGATTGATTTATTGCATACACCTGCATCTTGCTCCCTGCACGTACTTATCCCAGTAAACGCTGTGCTGAGAAGAGGTTCCGCGCATTCTCCACTAGAGGGAATCGCCATCTCTTCTCTTCCCAGGTACTTCAAGTCCAGGTCAGTTTATTTCATCCGCAATGGGGGTACTCTGCGGGATGGGGGATTCCCACAAACAATTGCTCTATCATTGGTTACCTCTTCTGTATTGCAGACTGGACAATGGGTAAGGGCAAAAAACATGGAAGGTGAGTTTTAGCTCAGCAGGCCAACCTTGAGTTTACTCAGGAGCTACACACCCAACAAAATCTGCTTAATAGCTCATGGACTCGGGCTGAGTTACAGCCGTGCCCTATCTACACAAAATACGTTTCAACAATCCCAGTGGACAAGTGAAACCACAGATAGTACGGGATTCCATATATATTGTTTTATCCTAAACATGCATTCCTTTTCATTTAAAGGAAGCACTTTATGCCTTCTCTTTGGCTTATCTCAATTGCTAGCACCACTACTCTTGTGTGTTGGGGCCCTTCTTAAATAAATAGGGGCAATTTGAACAAGCACTGAGGTACTGTAACAGTCAATCTGAACAACCCAGAGGGCTACTAAGCAACCAATAGGCAGAAATGTATATGTTGAACAAAAGGAAGACTCACATCTCCTGTAGGATGGTTCAAAGTGGCATGAGATTTCATCATGCTAATCAAAATGGCAAGCAATTTAAAATGTATGAATTACTTCGGGAATTTTCCATTTAATATATTTGGACTCTGGTTGACTGTGAATAAATGAAACTCTGTGCAGAACATGAAATTGGAGACAAAGGGGTGTTACTATACACAGTTAACCCTAAATGGGGTCTTATCTGGATATTTTTTAGAAGTACCTCGTAGATTTTCAACAAATTAGCTAAGGATTATCACTATTCAAGGGACGATGCTTATTTAAGGCTGTTTTAGTAGAAACTCTGGGGCAACCCCTATTTTTTGGCTTGGAAGTTAGAAGATTTAGACATTACAATGATTCCTTTTTTTTTTTTTAACTGATTTTCACCCAGTTTTTTTTTTTTTTTTAATTTTTATTTATCTTTAGAGAGGGCAAGAGAGAAACAAGGAGATAGAGAGAAATATCATTCAGTTTCCTCTTGAAAGCCCTAGGGACCTGGCCCGAAACTCAGGCATGTGCCCTGACCAGGATTAGAACCACCAACCTTTCAGTTCACCAGCCAGCACTCAATCCACTGGGCCACACCAGTCAGGGCCAGTTTTATTTTAAAGAAGAGTTAGTGTCCTAATACATAAGTACTTTTTATCTGATTAATTATACCAATTTATTATCAGTCATACACCACTAGTTTTTACTTTGATGCTTAATGATGAATTATTTGTATCTTTCTGGCATCTCATATACAATAAAAGATCAGACATCTGTCACTATTTTTGCATGGACTGAATTATCTGAACATACATTTAACTAGCCTTTTCAACAGTGTGTACAACTAATTTAGCATTGGGAACAGTTTCAAGAAAATATTCTGAAGTATTTTCCTAGGTTTTATTATTGAGATATGAGAAACAGAAATAAAAGCATTACTGTATTCCTATGATTGCTTTGACAGTGCAGATGTTCTAGACATTTATACATGCTCTGTATATTATACTGTCATTGTCTATGTGACAATATTTCTTCCAGATTGTGTCTTTGAACTTTGTGTAAAAGAGTAGTGGGCCTCAGACTTCAGGGGAAATGGTTCAGGGTTTCCTTTAGCATGGTTATCAACATTTGTTTTTTATTAATAATTGTAATTCATAATTTAGACATAAAGTTTCTGCTTTCTTTCAATCAAATTATATATTTTTGGCTTCTCTTAGATACTTCCTTCTTATTATAACTGAAGTCTGTCTAATCAATTACTCTGGAAAAAATCATATAAAATCATTCTAAAATTAAAGACACACAGGTCAATTCAAATGATTTTTAAGTTGCTGCTGTGCTGTGTTGAGCTACATAATTGTAAAATTAGTTTATATTCTTATACTGATCACATTGATTGACTGATGAAAGCATCTAGGAGTTTAATCATGAAAACACTTGTTCCTTCAGGCCATTTCTCATATCACTAGAAATTATGTGTGCCATTTTATTGAATTTACCAGATGACAAAATCTGTCAGAGCCACTAAAATGAGATCGGATAGACTGGGGAGTAAAAGTAATAAAAATAAAAACCTTCAGATAGTTATACTCAATATTTGTAATACTAATCTAGGTTTATGCCCTACAAGTATAATAAATCAGTAACATTAACTAATGCATGCACTTCTGATCAAAAAATAAATATGACTGCCAGAGGCCTAGGGGCTGCAAGGAGGGGTCAAAAGAGCCAACCTGAAGTAGAGATTACAACAAGGAAACAGATGTTTCCCATGGGTAGGGTGATGAGGTGGCCTCTGGAAAGTCCCATGAGAAGAAGAGTCAGCTTCACATATCTAGATACCCAGAAGTACTAATATCACCTCTAACTTCGCAAGTCAAATGAAAATATATTAAAATATTGGGCCTTTATCCACCCCTACCTTTCTCCTCCCTCTGCTCTGGAATGGCCATAACCATCATCTCAGAATCAAGACAGGAGAAAAGGGAAATCAAGGATGCACCCTCCACCAGTGCAGGCTTCCTGGTTTGAAGCAAAACTCAATTTGGGAAAGATGAATGGATAAAGAAGTTGTATATGTACACAATGGAATATTACACAGCAATAAAAAAGAACTAAATTGCCATTTCAAACAACATGGATGGATCTAGAAGGTGCTATGCCAAGTGAAAAAGTCAGACAGAGAAAGACAAATACCATATCATTTCACTTGTATATAGAATTTAAAAACAAAATGAAATGAAACAAAAACAAACTCATAGAAACAGAGACCAAAGGGATGGTTACCAGAAGGGAGAGGTGGGGCTCAATAAGTGAAAATGAGATAAGGAATTTAGTCAACTGCATTTTGATAAATTTATACACTGACAAGTGGTTACTAGAATTAGTAGGGTGATCACATTGTAATGTATAAAACTATCAAATCACTATATTGTACCCCTGAAACTAATATAACCAACATAAGAGTATATACCAACTATACTTATATTAAGATATTACATGTAATTGAGTTTAGAGTTTTACAGTGTAAATAACTGGAATTTTAAAAGCCAAGAATAAGAAAAAAATTATTTTACAGTGACCAAAAACTATGAGAACTCACTGAAATTTTATCCATAGATGTGAAGATCAAGTTAAAATGCAGGTTTGAAAGTAGAATTGTATAAGGTTGTTTTTATTTGCATTCTGTGGAGTCCAGTTCATTCAATGAAAGTTAAGTTTCCCTATGGGGTTTAGTGTTGTGGAAAATTTTTAATTTTATCTGTTGCTTTTTTTTTTTCATTTTAAATTTTTATACAATTAAATATGTCAATAATATTTATTATGTGTGTATTTGTGCCATAGATTAAGTAATCCTTCCCTATCCAATGTCATATTTTATCCTATATTTTCTTTTCAAAATTTCAAAGTTTTATTTTTAACAGTTATAATTTAATGTACCAGGAACTTACTTATTTTATGTATATGAGAGATAATGAGCTCATATTTTATATGGGTAATAACCAATTATTTCAGCTTCATATATTATGTCGCCCATCATTTTCTCCCACTGATTAGTAATGTCACTTCTGCAATAAATCAAGTTTCCATATTTGCTTGGGTCTATCTGTGGGCTTTTGATTCTAATCCCTTGGTCAGTATCAATGTCTTCATACCTTAGATTTATAATTGTAAATAAATTAGAAAATCTTTTATCATAATATTGTATATCATGATAAAAAAAAAAAAACAATGGACAAATACTGTTGGTCATCTGAAACACAAAGAGTAAGTCATTTCTGGAAAAGGTATCAAATGTCAAAAATTAGTATTGCCTTGGCTGGTGTGGCTCAGTTAGTTGGAGCATCCTGCAAACAAAGGTTGCAGGTTTAATTCCTGGTCAAGGCACATACCTAGGTTGCAGGTTTGAACCCCGGGTAGAGCATGTACAGGAAGAAACCAATTGATGTTTCTCTTTTGCATTGATGTTTCTGTCATCAGAGTTGAGTTGAGATGGAAGAAGTATAAGGGGAATAAATGGTAGTAGAAAAATACTGTGAAAACAGAAATAGCCCTGGCTGGTGGCACAGTGGATAAGGCACCAGCCTGAGAACCCAAAGGTCTCTGGTTCAATTCCTAGCCAGGGCACAATAACCAGGTTGCAAGCCAGGTCTCCAGCCAGGTCTGTAGTTGGAGACAGGTGAAAGGCAACCATACATTGATTATTTCTCTCCCTATCTTCCTTCCTCCCTGCCCTTCTCTCTAAAAATAATAAATAAAATCTTTATTTAAAAAATTACTCAGGCCCTCGCTGCTGGCACAGTGGATAAGGCACCAGCCTGCGAACCCAAAGGTTGCTGGTTCTATTCCCCAGTCAGGGCACATAAACAGGTTGCAAGCTAGGTCTTCAGCCAGGTCCATAGCTGGAGGCAGGTGAAAGGCAACCATACATTGATGTCGCTCTCCCTCTCTGCCTCTCTCTCTTCCCCTCTCTAAAAATAATAAAATCTTAAAAAAAAAAAAAAAAAGACTCAAACCTCACATGTTCTAACCAATCATAAAGCAACTCATATCCACGTTCTGTAATCCCAGTTGTTACCATATGGTACCACTTTTCTTTGGGGTCTGAAAAATTATTGAAAATTTAGGAAGGTATAAAAGAAACATTATGAAACACTTAAGGGCAACTCCAGTATAAATAGGTATAATAATGAAGATAACAAAGAAATAATTTTAAAAACCTAGTTTAAATACTCCATACTCAGTTTTTCTAGTGAGTATCTAATCAGTTTTATAGTAATTATACTACACATACATTTTGACAGCTTTTTGAAAATTTAGAGCATTTGAGAGGCTCATATATTCAAAGGGATTCTAATTAAAGGTTTATAAGTATTTGATTAAGTTTGTAATCAATATTTAAATGTTTGGGGAAATTTAAGCTGTTAGTGCCTAAGTTTGATTTATCAGTTTATGTACATGCTGTGTAAATATTGAGTCAGATATTATTAATATTTAAATAAATTCTGGGTTCACATGATTAATAAATTAGAAAATAAACTACTTATAAATAATAAATGTTTATTCCTCTTCCTGCATAGAAATTATTTGGACACAGAATAATCTCACACCGTTAAGTCATATTTTTTCCCTGGTCATTTTCTACAAAATGACTTTTCTATTTTTGGCCCATAATTTCTCCATCAAAATTTTAGAATTAGCTCAGTAAATCTGTAAAAGTGCTCTGTAGTTATTTTAGTTGAAATTACTCTGAATCAATAGATTAATTTGGAATAAATTTTCCTCATTATGAGAGCACATGGCATTGCTTCTGTTCCTGTTTTAAAAGGAAATTCTTTGAGCATATTCCTAATTAGGATGATTCCTTTTGCATTCAGTGATGCTGATGAAAAACCCACTGTCAACATTTTTCTCATTCATCTGCATATGACTGAGATACTAGGCCCTCTTTAGAGATATGATTTGCAAATATTTTCTCCCATTCTATATATTTTTCTACTTTCTCTTAGTAACCTTTGAAACATAGAAGTTCCTTTTATTGTGATGAACTCTAATTTTTCTATTTTTATTGTTGGTTGCTTGTGCTTTAGGTGTCATATTTAAGAAAATATTACCTAATCCAAGGTCACAAGAATTGAGTGCTATGTTTTCTTCTAAAAGTTTTATAGATTTAGTTCTTACCTGTAGGTCTTTGGTTGATTTTCAGTTATTTTTTTATATAATATATATAAGGTACAGAGCCAAATTCATCCTTTTGTGTCCAAGCCCTATTAGTTAAAAAGACTTTTTGCCTATAGAATGATCTTGCTACCCATGGTGGAAATCAGTTGGTACACATACACAATGAAATACTACTCAAACAAACAAAAAAAAAAGAAATACTACTCAAACATAAAAAAGAAGGAAACTACCTTTTAATGGCAGCATGGATGGACCTAGTGGGTATTAAGTGAAATAAGATAAAGACATACCATATGATTTCACTTATATGTGGAATCTAAAGAACAAAATAAACAAACAAGCAAAATAGAAACAGACTCAGTGGGTGAAAAAGGTGAAGGGATTAAGAAGTACAAGTTGGTAGCTACAGAAGTCTTACATATGTAAACTATAACATAGGGAATACAGTTATTAATATAGTAATAACTATATGGGGCCAGGTATGTACTTGAAATACCAGGGGTACCACTCTGTAAAATACATGATTATCTAACCACTATGCTGTACATCTGAAACTAATACAGAATGATATTGAATGTAAACTGTAATTAAAGAAAAATAAATAAAAATAAAGTTGGCTATAGATATATGGCTTTATTTCTGGACTTTCAATTCTATTCCATTGGTTTATACATCTATCCTATTCCAGTACCAACCAGTTTTATGGTATTACATAGTTTTCAGTGTGTAAGTTTATATATATATGTATATATAATTATTTTTAGAGAGAAGGTCAGGGAGAGAGGAAGAAAGGGAGAGAAATATCCATGTATGGTTGCTTTTCACCTGCCTCCAGTTGGGGACCTGGCTGGAGACCTGGCTTGTAACCTGGTTATGTGCCCTGGCTGGGAATTGCACCAGCAACCCTTGGGTTCACAGGTCAGAGCTCAATCCACTAAGCTGTACCAGCCAGGGTCTTCTGTTATACTTATTCCTAAATATTATATCTTTTTGATGCTATGGAGAGTTTTCTTAATTTTCTTAATTTTATTTTCAGATTTTTCATTTGTAGTGTATAGAAATAAAATTAATTTTTGTACATTATACCTTGCAACTTCATTGAACTCATTTATTAGCTCTAAGAGTTTTGTGAGAAGGGGAGTTCTTAAATTTTTCAATAAATAAGCTCACACCATTTGTGAATAAAAATTGTTTTACTTCCTTTCTAAACTGCATGCCTTTTAATTCTTTTTCTTGCCTAATTTCCCTGACTAGAATCTCCAGTAAAATGTTGAATAAATATGGCAGGAGTAGACATTCTTTTCTTGTCTCCTCATCTTTTAGTTACACAAGTATACTTTTAAATCTTTGTCCTTATTCACTGTGAAATGTCTAGGTGTGGTGCATTATGTGTATCCTTTTCACATTCTAGGGGTGTACTTTCAGTCTAAGGGCTCATATATTTATTTGAGGTTAAAGATTTCAATTTTTTAATCTCCTCAGATACTTATCTTTCCTCTCTTAAATTCTTTTGCACTCCTATCAAATAAATATCCTTCATGCCCTTAAATGCCATTTCATAATGTATGTATTAGAGTTATCCCTTTTTATTGTGTCCACTATCCAAAACCGGTCATGCAGATCCCCACTTAACTACAAGAGTGCTAAGAATGTACGGGAACAGGTAAAACTTGTGGAGAGCCACCATGCCTCTGTCATGGCTCCAATAAATGTCTGTACCCTGACCATTCTGCTCCACTTTTCAACACAATCACATCACCCTTCACTTTTTAGGCTACCAGCCCCTAAAACCCTTTCTGGGTTATGCCCAATTCTGCCCTGGGCATAAGCCCATATAGGTTCTTCATCCACCAGGGCCCTGCATTGATTAATTGGTTGTACTGGCTTCATTCTGCTACTCACACTTTCCCTGGCCTCCTTCTGGGTAGCCTTGCTCCTCAATGTCGTTTGAAATTATCAGTACTCAAATGGCCCTCAGTGTTCAAAGACAAATTTGGCATTTATCCCAACACTCCCAAGTCCCACTTTGGCAAACAGGGCCTTGCCGGACTCTAAAGATGTAGTCTTCCAAAAAAGGTATGTTAAGTCCTCGCAACTATGTACATCCACAGCCTCTAAACCACACCATGACCTCAGTGAAAAGAAAACTGGATTTATACACAGAAGTTTCATTCTGACTTTGAATTTAACAATCACCCTTATAAATGATCCTTATGCTAATGTATTACTTGCCTGCAATGTGTTTATTTCTCTTCTAAGCACATCACACATATTCCTAACAAAGATTTTAATAAAGCATATATTAATGTTATGTTAACATGTAATGAGTTTATTTTCATAACTTAAAATAATTTTTTTTAAATTCTCAGCTTTTACTTCAGATATAGTATCTATAGATATAACTCACATACACAAAGCTACTTTTGAGGCCCTGGCTGATAGCTCAGTGGATTGGCACCGGCCTGCAGACCCAAAGGTCACTGGTTCAGTTCCCAGCCAGGGCACATAACCAGGTTGCAAGCCAGGTCTCCAGCCAGGTCCATAGCTAGAGGCAGGTGAAAGGCAATTATACATTGATGTTTCTCTCCCTCTCTGCCTCTCTCCCTTCTCCTCTCTCTGAAAATAATAAATACAATCTTTATTTAAAAAAAAAAAAAAGCTTCTCTTGGTCCTCAGTAAATTTTAAGGAGCCCTAAGACAAAGGAGCCCTAAGACAAAAAAAAACAACAAAACAAAACAGGAAAACCACTATCTTAGAGTAATACTCTCTAGCAATAAACACATTTGTGATTGCTTAAGTATCTCCTTTTTTTTTCACTAGACATACAAAGTAAAAGCATGTTTGTACACATATCTTTTCCCTTACAAATGGACATATACAAGCGAGCAAAACAGCACAAGTAACACAGAAATAAGGAACAAACTGACAATGACCTGAGAGGACAGGGAGGGGGATATTGCAGGTAAAAGTAGGAAGAAAGGGAAGGCTCTAGTCAAGGAACGAGTATAAAAGAACCATGGACAGGGACAACCAGGTGAGGATTGACTGTGGGAGCAGGGGAGAGGCATGGGCAGGGCAGGGGAGAGCAATGGGGGAAATACTGGGATAACTGTAACTGAACAATGAAATTTTAACGAAGAGCCCTATCTGATGTGGCTTAGTGGACTGAGTGCTGGCCTGTGAACTGAAAGGCTGCTGATTCGATTCCCAGTCAGAGCACATGCCTGAGTTGTGGGCCAGGTGGCCTTCTCCTCTCTCTAAATAAATAAAATCTTTTTAAAAAATTTTTAAGAGGAAAAAAGGAAATATACAGTAGATTTTAAGTGTTTTCTATTTTATATTCCATTTTCTATGTGTTTGGTGTGTTTTCTATGAATTCTTCAGGAAGCTCAGATGGCTGTACCAGAGGTAGACATGTAAGAATCAGAGACAGGAGAAAAAGTGGGGCTGGGACAGAGCAGTCAGAGAAGCATCCACATAGAAGCAGATCTCTTGAGCTTGTTTTATGACTTAAATCCTTGGAAAAACATTACAGGTGCAATTATTTGAATAATTATTATCTGGTATCCTATTGTTTGACTTTAATTAAATGTTTACTAATTTTTAATTTTTAATTTGAGGTGACAGATCCATATGCAGTTGTCAAAAATAACACAGAGATGTCATATACTCCTTTACCTAGTATTCTCTAATAATCTGTTGCAAAGTTATACTAAAATATCACAACCAGAGTATTGATATTGATATAGTCAAAATGCAGAAAAGTTGGTGGGGCTGCAAACTGGTGAAGCCCATATGAAAAACAGTAGGAGATTACAAAAAAAACTAAAGCTAGATATACCATAAGACCCATCAATTCCATATCTGGGGATTTATCCAAAGAAAATGAAAATACTAATTCAAAACTGTAAGTGCACCCTTATGTTCATGGCAGCATTATTTATGACAATCAAGATACGGAAGCAACCTAGGTGTCCATTAATAGATAAATGAATAAAGAAGATGTGATGCATCTATCCAATGGAATACTGCAACAGGGGTGGATCTAGAGGGTATTACACTCATTTATTCTTTGGCAATTCATTTTGGTGAGAGATATAAATTTAGCTTGTGTTGGATTTAAATTACTGGTTTCTCAAATTATTCCAGCTATCAACTTATCATTTAATAGCTTTTTTCAGTTCTTTAGTGATACTGATTATTTTGTTATACAGTTTTGAGAGGTCTATTATTTTCCAATGATCTCATATTCTATGGTAGAACCAGAAGTCAAATATCTAAACATGTACCATGTTCTAATGCTTAGTAGAAGAGGCCCCTTCACTGTTTTTGTGTAAATTCTGTGACTGTGTGACCTGTTTATTTTCCCTTTGAGGTTTAGAAGCACTGTTTTTCCCCCTAAAATAAAACCTTATTGGAGTCTCAAACAATTATTTGTAACTTTTAAATTAACTGTTGAAAAATAATTAGTGAGTTAGTTTGGCATTTGTAACAAGGGTGAATGTAGACTTCTGACTACATATAAAATGATTTGAATCAGTATTTATGGGAATCTCACCAGGTTCTGTCTTAACCTCCATGCATGGCCTCCCTCCACCCCAAGTCCATTCTCTTGCTTGTTTGAGTAAGAATTAATGTAGACCTTTGGTCTTGAACTTTGTTCTTTTCAATGTCTCTTTTTATATTGGTCACATCCTTTGGACAGTTGCCTTGGTTTCAGCCTACATTCCCTGCTATTTTTTCTTTCTATTGCTTTGATTCTGTTGTTAGCCTCTACTGTTTTCCTCTTCCAGCTGTAGATCCTAGAACTCCAGCCAGAATTTGCAGACATTTATTCTCTCATCTATTAATATACTTCACTATAGTTGCTCACAACTTTTATTTATATTTATCAAGGTTTCATTATTTTTCATTAAGAAGCCATGTATTGTTATTTCATCTTAATGCCTTTGTGTGTATGTGTATTGTGTGTGTGTGTGTGTTTTATATTGAGGAAAGGCCTTTCCTATTTAGAACTCTCCATTTATTATTAACACACTAGAATGTGACTGACTTTTTTGGTCTTGCAACTGACATGCCTTCGCCATTAAAAATTAATGCTATTAGTTTTTACTAAACCTTGGGAATTTCTAACTGTACAGTTATTATCTCAGAAATAATAAACTAATGTTTCAATATTAACAGTATTGATTGCCCTCATCAATGGGAGTAAGAGAACACAGTATCACTGTCCAGGGAGACATCATTTCCACAAGAACGAGC
The DNA here is from genome assembly GCA_004026585.1 of Noctilio leporinus. NCBI lineage: Eukaryota > Metazoa > Chordata > Mammalia > Chiroptera > Noctilionidae > Noctilio > Noctilio leporinus. Next base: position 101,963 of record PVIW01002029.1, on the reverse strand, counting down.
TCCAGTGCCACTGATGTTGACAATGCACCTTCGTTAGTGACATGGGCCCCAGTGGGCACAGGTACCCAGAAGACCTGAGAGACGAGTTTATGCACACATGTGGGATGCTCACTGGAGATGTCTAAAAACAATAAGAAGAGAATTTACAGAGTGGGAAATAGGAAATGGGAGGTGAGCTCCAGAGCCAGAAAAACCTAGTTTATTACCAGATCCTGTTCATAAGTGTTGATATGCTCCTTGACCTTTGTGATTGGAGGAATGTCAAGGAGACAGTATCGACTATGAAAGTACACAACTGGGGCCCTGGCTGGTAGCACAGTGGATAAGGTGCCGGCCTGTGAACCCAAAGGTCGCAGGTTTGATTCCCCAGTCAGGGCACATAACCAGGTTGCAAACCAGGTCTCCAGTCAGGTCTGTGGCTGGAGGCAGGTGAAATGCAACCATACATTGATGTCTCACTCCCTCTCTGCCTCTCTCCCTTCCCCTCTTTCTAAAAATAATGAAATAAAATATAATATATTTAAAAAAAGAAAGAAAGAAAGAAAGAAAGTACACAACTGAAGGATCTAGATGACAATGAAAAATAAATTATAAAAAATCTTGGAAAAAGCAAAGAAGAAGGCAAAAAGAGTCAGCAACTCAAAAGATAAAGCTGAAATCTCATTCCAAGAAAAATAATATAGACAGATTCAGGAACAAATAACAGGCCTAGATATGAACCTAGAAAACAATGTTAAAGATTTAGTGTCTTTAGGTCCTTAGTTCTTAATGGTGTTCCTTAGTGAAAAGTATACCTCACAATAGCACAGAGATGTAAATTGTGTACCTGTTTCAAAGGGAACAAGTTTCTTTGGCTATAGTTACTAAATAATTAAATTAATTTTCAAATCTTCACCACCACCCAACAGAGGCTCTCATGTACATTCAGAAAGAAATGTTCCTAGGTGGTGTTGAAAACAAATGAGAAAGGGCTACATTTATGTATTTTGAACAGCTGAATTTAAAACCAATCAAACCCTTGAGAATATTTCTAAATGTTGGAAAATTGTTTCTACATTTTAAGGTACGCAAACAGGGGAGTTTTATGGGTGACATATAATGTTTTCAGCAGTAAAATCACATAATAAAACTGTTTCCAATATATCATTTAAAAATGTTCACTTTATACTTGGACTTATTTCATTAATAAAACATCACATTTTCCTTGAAGGAGAAATCAAATGAGTTTATTTTTTCAAACATCCACTAGGTAGTATACCCACGGCCCACACATTGCACAGAAGATCAGTAAATGTGGAATGTTTACTTTCAAAAAAGAAAACTGTGTAATTCACCTTTGACGACGATTTTAAGTTTGACAATTATTTCAATATTCCTTGTCATGAAATAATACGTGGAGCTCAAAAGATTTTTAGAATGAGTTCTCATTTCATAAATAAGTATTGTAAAAATTCTGCTACATTAGAAAAAAAAAAATTCCACTTAACTAGGTTCATTAACTATAAAATACTACAAAAACCTGAAAGCAAAGAAAAACGTGAGACAAGCTCATGTACTCCACCACTTTTTCACTGGTTTCCGTCTGTGTCTAATTTGATTGCTTGGCAGTCAGACAGAGTGAAAAACTATCGTCAGTCCACATACTACACATTAGTCCAGGAAACATTCTACAGACGACAGATGGGAAAACGGAAAGGACTGAGGTCCTTGATGCCATTGCTGTGCTGCTGAGTTAAGCAAACCAGGCTCATCTCTCACCCGATTCTTCTGTGAAATGGCAAATCCCTCTTTTCAAGCCACTTTGTGTTGGGCACTGTTTTTACTGGCAGCCTGCTGCATTGTAATGTGTACTACATGTCGGGATTTTTGCCCTCTCTGTTCTTCCTGATTGGAGTGTTCTTACACTAGGGCTTTGTATAACTGACTGATTTTTAATCATCCAGGCCTCTGCTTAAATGCCACTTTCATCCGCTGGAGCTACGGTAGCCTTATTCCTACCTAAGTTACTCTCTTTCATGTTAGGCTCTGTAATTTCCTTCAAAGAATTTAGTTTCTGAAATGTTCTGATTTACTTGTTTTATAATACTTTCACTTTTTATCTTTCTTGTGGACAGAGACTTTACCTATTTGTTCACTGCTGTACCCAGTATAAAAAAACCCTGCCTAGAGCATGATGACATTCAGTATTTGTTGACTAACTGAATCTATCTTGAACTTTATTTCCTGAATCTGGTCCATATAATGCCTATGCTCTAATCTATACTCTAGCATGCCGAGTTTCTAACAAATCACAGAATGCAATCTGTTTTCTCTTGATACTCTGCCTTTGAATTTTCTATTCCTTTTTCCTATACAACCTTTTCCCCTTTCTCAGTTCTAAAATTTAAGGTACCCACTCTCTATGTCAGGTACTTCAGGTATATGAAGTTTTTAGTAAAACAAAGTTTCTACCACAATGAGTTACTACCACTAGGACAGCTATAATCAAAAGAAAAAAATGTGGCAAGGATGGGAAGAAACTAGAACCTCATATACTGCTGATTAAATATAAATAGATGCAGCCATTTTCAAAAACCTTTTGGCAGTTCCATAAACTATTAAACAAAGAGTTTTCAGATGAGTTAGCAACCCCTCTCTTAGGTACAGGAGAACAGAAAACATATGTCCACACAAAATCTTATACATTTATATTTACAGGAAGATTAGTCATAGTAGTCAAAGGGTGGAAACAACTCAAATGTCCAGAGAATTATGAATAAATGAAACATAGTATATCCATACAAATAAAATATAATTTTGCAATAAAATTAAAGTACTGATGCATGCTACATCATAAACCTCAAAAACATCCTACATGAAAGAAGTTAGCCATGAAGCATCATTTATTGTAGCATTCCATTTATATAAAATGTTCAGGATAGGCAAATATAAATATAGAGACAGAAAGACAATATAGAGACAGATATGTAGATTATTGGTTGTCTAGGGCTGGGAGAAAGATGAGGGTTTGGGGTCATGGTTAAAACATATGGGGTTTCTTTTGGGAATAAGAAAATGTTCTGAAATTGAATGTGGTCATCTATCCATACATCTGTGAATACAATAAAAGCCACTGTATTATATACTTTAAATGGGTTCATTATGTGATATGTGAATTATATATCCAAAAAGCTGTTAAAAATTATAAGTCACAAAAAAACACAATAAAATGTCTACCATTTCCGGGTATCTTCCAAAATTGAACTCTAGTTTTTTCCTCAAGGAAATCTTGGTTCTGTCTCTCTGCTCAGTATGACTGCAGAATTCTGCAGCTGCTTATATCATAGTTTGAATCACCTGCTCTTGTAAATTTTATTCCTTTGTCTCTTCCATGACACTGAAAATCCTTGGGAATAAGGATGGTGTCTTTCTATTCTGAATCCCAAGGTCCTAGAACATGCATAGTGCTGCTTTAGTAAATGTTGGTGAAGATATAATGGGGTTAACAACAAAGATAAAAGGAAAGATTTTGTTTTGTTTCAAAATAGGAAAAAAAATTTAAACAAACATAAATAAATAAAGTGTAGATGGAACAAATCTAGTTAGGGGGTATAAGAACAAAAGGTCAAGTGCTCCAGAGTAGAGAAGTTTTAAGATGATTATAGGGGGAAGTGATGGTCTTTCCTAATGTGGAGTTTCCTAATGTAAAGAGAAGGTCAAAGCAGCCTGACAGCGGGGTCTATGCTGTAGTTCTATCAAATGACCATTGGATAGAGCTGAAACTTGTCAGCTGAAGCTTTTCCAAGTGTTAATAGGAGAGTTCATAAAATAGACAACAACAAAAAAAGGCAAGTCCCAAAAATCTCAAGAAATGTGTGAGTGTGACAAGGATGGGAAGAGGACAATGTAGACAGTATGGATTTTAAGACAGTTCACAGGTATAGCCTTTTCAGGGCAGGAAATTTTTTCTTGGAGGTGTGTTAATCAAGTTTCAGAGCCGTTTCAGCAGTCTCTATGCTGCTTCCATAGTTCCCTCAGGTTTTGTCAAATGACCATTGGTCTTCTCTAATGTTTACACCACCTTTCAATGTGTCAAGAGAATTTCTACCAATATCTGCTGCTGTTTATCTTCTGTTGCCTTGCCCATTACATCAGGTGCCCTGAACCATTATAAACTGCATTTTAATACCCAGTATAAAAATAATCATTGGCAATTTTGTGGCACTACAAGCACCATCTTGGCCTATATTCTAAATAGCAGGAAGCGTCTAAAATAGTTCTTGAAAACAGTGACATGCCACAGAGCAGTAAACAAACATTTGCAAAGGTCATTCCAGCTGCAGCTTCTGCCAAGAGCAGAAGCTACTGCACTCTAGTACTCACGGGCTGAGAGAGTACAACCATAGGAACGATGAACTACCAAATTAACATTGATTGCAGGCTTTTTGCATGCCTACCACGTTCAAAGCATTTTATATGTTTCAAGTCTAATTCTCGTAACAACTCTTTGGTGGAAGGATACTATTATTAATTCTAGTCTTACTGAGGTGGAAATGGGGTGGTTAATATCAAGGCAGTCTGGCTCCCAGGCCTATCATATCCTAATTTCCTTACTATACCACTCTCTGATCTCTCCACTTTACTGATTGATTGGACATATGAATTATATATATATATATATATATATATATATATATATATATATATGTTACTGGTGACACAAAAAGCACTATAAAGAATTGGCACTCTATGTGGAAATAATAGGCAGAACTGTATTAAAAGAATGTATAAAAATGGGCTGGAAATGGCAGTAGAAATGTCTACATAAATGAACGCTATTATCTTGACACATTTGTGCTTCTACACAAGTTCTTTTCAATGCCTAGCCTGCCTTTTCCACCCTCAGATGCCTATTGAATAATAATTACTACTCATCCTTCAGGATAACATAATCTTGTAATCTTGTAACTTCCTCCATGGAAATTTCTCCAACTCTCTCAAGCAGAATTAGTCATGCACTTGGCTGGATTCTCAATTGCTTTGTTTATATACCTTTTATACCATCTGTAAATATTCAGTGTCGGAAACAGAAACCACACTAAGTGAATTAAGCAAAAGGAGATTTAGATGCTTACAAATATGTTGTAAGGGTTCTAGGCTAGGTCTCCTGAAATGATTCTCAGGGCACCATAGAAGTGATCTTACTACAAGAGCACACACCTTACCTATGATCCAGGGACCGAGAAAAATTGTCACTTCTTCAACTGAAATTGCTTCTTGGCAGTTACAAACTTGGGAGATGGCCTTGGAATGCTGAAGCACAATACCTATATTCCCCAGGACCTTGCTTGCCAACAGAAAACTACCAAAAAAACAGAACTTTGCCTTTCTGAATCACATGTGAGGGCATCAAACTGGTGGAACCTAACTTATTCAGAATCATGGCTGAAAGAGTGTAGAAAATAGATTTTTGCTTTTTAGCTTTTGTAAGCAGCAAGTCTTACTAGAAATAAGGCAACTGAAGCTGAGTAAGACAATTTCTATCACCTACTACAGCACTTTGCAGGCTATAATGTATCTGCTTTCATTAGTGGCTCATAAGGGGGCAGCAAAAAAAGCATCTTATTTGACTTTTCTAATTCCAAATGCTTAGCTAAGAAAAAATATACCAATACTTATTTGTGGAATGAAGAATAATTATTTACCATCTCTCATTTGTTTTGCTACTAAGGTCAAAGGAGAATACGAGGTACATTTGGGACTATTTTTAAATTGGCACACTCCATGCATACTGAGAAGCAAGCAGCTGAGACTGAAAAGGTTTAGTATGCGGACTGAGAAAGCAACAGGAACTTAATCCATATTAGGCCTAACTCAACTACTTCTCAAATGAGGAATAAGTGTGCTAACTAACCACTTTCTGTATTGGATATGCACAAACCCCAGATCCACATGTATGGAAATTTTCCTATTATTTGCCTATGCTTGGTTTGATCACAAAAGTTTGGGTTGGGGGAGCAAACTGGGTATTAGGAGAATAGCCCCTGGGTTTCAGGAAAAAATCCTCAGTGTCGCCACTTGAGCAGAAGACTTTCACATTAGCTTGGTTTTGCCAGAACCCTCTTACTGTTGTGGCCTTACTAAAAATCTTCAATGCTCCCATTTCCACAAAATAAAGCTAAGCATTCAAGACTCATTACCATAAGGTCCACACTACCTTTCCAAAAACACCCCTCATCCCTTACAACTGCTACTTCAGAGCATCCACTTGTTCCTTAGATAGGCCATAAGCTTGCCTACATGCTTTGCTCTTGCCATTTTCCTTTCTAGAATGCCTCCCCCCACCCTGCTCCTATTTTGAATAGGACCTTATTTTGTATGAGTTTTAGGTGCTCCCTTATTCCCTTTTATAATTTAGTCCTACCCTCTCTCTTCCATGAATCTCTCCAGACAACCACTTCTTTAATATTCTGCCCTCCTCCCACCTGCTAGTCCACTCTCTATTTCACTTAAGAAATGTGCACTGAACATATCTTGTTTTTGCCTACATAACACTGGTCTTGTTTCTTTTGTCCCCGTACTCCGGTCTGATAACTTATGTCTTTGTTAAATGTGGGATAAAGACATGATTATACATTTTCTCAGGTTTTCCTTAACGTGCTTTTGATAGTTAAAACAATATAATTTTGTTAGACACCTATTAGTCCCCTCTCTAACCATATATTCTGGAAATTTCTATATGTAAAATGTTAACGTCAGATATAACCTCTAGGAGATGTTCTCTGTATAGCAGCCATCCCTGGGAGGCTGGGTTTTATTATATTGGCCTATCACAGCCCTTTTTCCACCTTATCAGTTAGTTTCTGGTGCACTGAGAAGCCATTCCCAAACCTCAGCGGTTTAAAATATTATTTCTCATGACTGAGTGGGTCAGCAATCGGGGCTAAGTTTAGCGGGGACAGCTCATCTTTGCTCTACATGGTGCTAGGTTCACTCATGGAGGTGGCTGGAAAGGTCACTTGCAGTCCTCCTGCAGCACGAAGGTGGAACTGCTTATGGTTACCTGGGGCCAAGGTGGGTCATCCCTCCAGTTTCTGAAACAAGAGTTTTTTACATACATTGATTACTAACCTTATTAGCTGTTACCTGGAACTAAAAATTCCAACATTTGAGTCCCCTGTCACCAGTACCAGGAAAATAAGTCCCTACAACTTCATGCTACATATAAAACAAGGGGGGATTTGGTCTCCAGAAGAAAGTGCTACAGCCCCAAGCAGCTCCTCTTAGAGAACCACAGACTCACCTACTCAGACTCACTCCTGCTGAGTTTCAGAACCGGGTACACAGCTTGAAAGGCATCAGTGGTTTAGAGCGAGGAAATGAAGTAACTGGCATCAAGGCAACCAGAGGCTATTGTCCCTTTTCTAAACCCTCCCTCCACAGCTGGTGCCACATCTGACACTCTTATCAACCTAACATGGTTTGACCTGCTTCAGAGATCCCTAGACACTCTGCCACACCAAATTCATGGGCCCACCCAAGCTGCTTCTTCATATGAATGGCTGGTCTTGACTCAAGCTGCACAGCTTCCTAAATCCTATCAAATAAGCAACAGCTGCCCTCAAGTGAGCACCAGGCCCTGCACCAGCAGCAGCCACCCTATGTTCACAGCTTGGCTTCACTTGGGAATCTCCAAGCCAGCACCAGGAGAGATAGTAAGAAGCAAGTATGATGAGGGCCTAAACCTCATATTGGCAGTAAGAATGGACAAAATGAAGCCAAAAAAAAAAAAAAAAAAAAAGGGGGGGGG
>PVIW01002029.1:0-94074 GCA_004026585.1 Noctilio leporinus | reverse complement strand
TAAAGGTTGTATTCTGCTCTTCTCAGGACACAAAAACATTTTATTATCAAACTTTTATTTTACCACAAGTTTGTGTCAGGTCATCACCAAATGAGAAACTGATGGGGGACTCAAATGTTGGAAAATTTAGTTTCAGGTAACAGCTAATAAGCTTAGTAATCAATGTATGTAAAAAGCTCTTGTTTCAGGGACTGGAGGGATGACCCACCTTGGCTCCAGGTAACCATAAGCAGTTCCACCTTTGTGCCTCAAAAGCAATCAAGGTGGTATCTGAGCCATTATACACAAGGGTGAGAGGACCTCCGCCCAGGACACAGAGACCTCTGCCCAGGACGGAAAACCTCCACCCAGGACTCAAGGAAAAAATGCTACAGCTTTTATCTGAATAACTTTTCCCCTCATTTCTGAACCTCTTACCTACACCTTTCTTCTTTTTATAAAAGGGCCTATGTAGAATGAAATGTAAGACAGTCTGTTAGGGTGCAAACCTGCTGTCTTCTCAGATGGCTGACTATCTGAATAAAGCGCCCACAGAGATTCAATCCCTGTCTCTGCTTATTGGGTCTGGTAGGTGACAGGCAGCATGAACACCTGCTTTTCCGGTTTCAGAACAAGTCTCTAACATAATAAGACAGTGCCCCTGCCCTCTCTATTTCTGCTCATACAGTAGAGAAAAGAGCCACTTCAAACAAAATGCTAGAGAGTGAAGCAGAGGAGACAGAAAAAGGACTGAGCACAAAAGCATCAGCCACTAAGTTCCAACGTAAGCATTAAACATTCATTCAATATATATTTAGCACTTAATAAGTGTAAGCCCTGAGCAGGATGCTGGGAAGAAAGGATGAATCAAACACTATTCCTGTCTTTCAAAATAGTAGAGGAAATCAGTATATAACAAATAAAGGCAGTAACTCTTTCAAGGGAATTGATGGGATTCTGTAATACAGTAAACCTGGAGACAAATAAGAAGGGATTATTTCTTGCTGACGCATAGAAGAAAAGCTTCATAAAGGAGAACTTGGTCTGCATGTTGGTAGGCAAGAAGATGGCCGAGTAGTAGAAAAGGATAAGGAAGCTGTGAGTGATGTGGAGGGTAACAAGGAGGGTGCAACGCAGGGGATAAGGGTGCAGTTTCATTCACTGTGAGACAGTAATCACCAGGAAGAGAGAGACCAGATCTCACGGGAAGGGCAGTTTAACTAGAAGACACTAGAACAGCGAGGAAGAGGCTCTATTCTAGGGTCAGATAAGCTTCAAATCCCCGCCTGTACTTCCTCCCTTTGGGGCTTTAAACCAGTTGTCCAACTTTATTAAGCCTCTAGCTCCTCATCTGTAAACTTGAAATGGTAATGACAGCCTCCCCAAGTCTTTCCCAACTTCTGAACCCATGGCAGAGTAGACGGGGTCAAGTAGAAATCAGTCTACAGGCTTTGCTCTGATAAATCTGGACCCAAGTGTTTGGCTTGGATTTGAGATGGAAATGAGCTTTCTAACACTTTCTTTCAAGCCGGGGGGCGGGGGTGTGGGGGGGGGTGGGGGCTGCAACGGAGGACAGCCGGAGCTGCTGGAACAGTATTTGGCGTTACTCTGTGGACTCCTGTTACTCCGAGTATGGTCCACAGACCAGCCACACTGGCATTACCTGTGGGTTTAATGGACATGAAGACTCGTAGGCCACAGCAAAGACGTACTGGATCAGAGTCTGCATTTGAACGAGGTTCTCCAGCTGACTCCTGTGAACAGTAAGTTTGAGAAGTACAACCAGAGAGCACCAGAGAAACTGCACCTCTAGATGAGAGATTCTGCCTCTGGCCTCTAAGAACCATCACTCCTTCTCCTACATGGAAGAGCCCATGAGAAATGGAGAAAAATGGCAGAAGATTCCACTTGATGCCTCTGTGAAGGTTTAAGTCCTGCATGAGGATGGCAGGAATGCAGGATGGGCCGATACTATCTCCTATAAGTATAGTGGTGGAGGAGAAAGAAAACCTTGTGAATGTGACTACTGATTAGGTGCAAAATTCTGGAGATTATGAATGCAGAGCAAGGGAGAAATCTGAAAAGACAGACAGACAACTTGGGATATTTTATAGTTTCATATTTTATGTTTAAATCTTAGATCCATCTAGAATTTCTTCCATGTTTCTGTTCAAATATCATTTTATGGGATATAGCCTGAGCACCTTATAGAAACCCCTTAACATGCCACCACCACCTCCAACACTCACACACCCTGCTCCTTTACCTTCCCTCCCTTATAAAATATAAGTTCCATAAGGATTTTTATTTGTTTTATCCATCATTGTTTCCCCACTGCCTAGTACAAACTGGCACTAGAGACATATGGCAGGTACATGAAAATATCTGTTATTTGAATATGACTCTAAGATCCCTTGGGGCATCAGGAGGAGTTGTCCAATAATAGTGTTTATAATGTCTGGAGTTCAGGGAAAAATCTGAGGAAGAGGTGAAGACTGAGAGTCAGCAGCTATTGATGGGAACTGAAGCTAGGAGGTTGGATGTGATCACTTAGAGAGAGCTGTGCATTTCAGGGAAAGATGATTTGCTTGTTTGGTTGAGGTGATGAGGAATTCCAGAAAAAGCAGTGTCATCTCCAGTCACACCAGGTCAGAGGATAGGCAGGTCACCACGAATGCCATCAAAGGCAGGTGCCCCTTCTTCTTCTCCTTGGACAAAACTAGCAGCTTCTTGGAAAGTTTTATGAAGCAAAACAGCCAACAATAGCATTTATCATTTATGGGAAATACTTTAATAATTCACTGCTTCAATTAACATTTCCTGTTAATCAAGATTTCATTTCTAAAAGCATCATACCCAAGCTCAGCAGGTCAGCTCAGATTCAACTCCATCTGTCTGTCATGGAACCCAAATGGGATGAACACAGGGAGACAAATGCCACCTTCTAAAGCAGGGATGCGCCTGGGAGCCAAGCATCCCACGGAGTTAGAAAAAGGGAACTTCTGCCTCCAAAGGAGGCCTAGACTTTCCAAAGGAAATGTTTCTCTACATGAGAGGAAGTGATTACTAATTAGTTTAGGTCTCTCCCATGTACCCTTTCATACAAGATGATTTCTCTCTCCATTCTTTCCTTTCTTCTAAAGCTGGAAAGGCACCTACAAAGATAAAGCCTTGTTCCTATATTTAATAACTTATAATCTGTTCGTTTGCTGAGAACTCTTTCTGCCAAATGCTAACACTTCTCCCTGAACAGAAAAGACAAAACAATGCTTTTACCATTTATTGTTACTATTATTTCTATTGTCATAGGATGTATAAAATGAAATTATTTAAATTTTTAACTACAATAATCACACTTTACTGGGACGAAACCGTATTATCAAATCACTAGATCGCATCAAGTGACCAGAGATTCTGGATTCTGCCCTTTGACTGAAATAGCAGTTGCTGAATCTCTCTAGCCTCAATTCCTCCATCTATAAAGTGGAAATAATTTCAGAATGTTGTTGTATGCATTAAATGAAGCACTAAAAAAGCACTTTGCACATTGCTTGTCTCCTTGGAAACACTGAAACATTTTAATGATATGTAACAGGTGAGATATGCTTCATACTTTCAGGGAATAAAGGTGAGTACATCTCCCCCATCTTTTCAATTATTTGCTCAGACATTTCATTCATTCAACAAACATTTGTTGAATGGCTACTATACACTAAGCATTGTTCCAGGAGCTGAGGATTCAGCCAAAACCTCTGCTCCCATGGCACTTGCAAATGCTCCTGGAAGAAATACTAAATGAATGAATTCACAGCTAGCCACTCCTTCAATTATCCATCAATCACCACTCTTTCCCCTCCCCACCTTGAATTTAGGCTATAAACTGGCAGATTACTTAAATTAGAGAGATGATAGGCAGGCAGGCATACAAAAATAACTAAGAAAATATTAGGTGGTGATAACTGCTGACTTGGAAAGGTCAGTGAGATGGGAGTGAAAGCTATTTGAACTTCAGTGTCCAAGAAAAACAACTCTGACGCTGTGACATGAAAGCTAAGGGTGCCCAGGCCTTGAGGTGGAAATGAACACTTCTGTTCTGGAAACAGAGTCATGTAGGTGGAGGGCAGTGGGAAGGAGAAGAGGTATGACAAGGGCCTATAGTCCAGGGTAGGGAGGTTTGATATTTTTATGAGCAGAACACGGGGTGTTTTAGCAGGCAAAGGGCACGACTGCTGTAGTTTTAGAAGTTAACTGTGCAGAGAGTGAATTCTACATGAAGGAGGCTGAAATAGGAGTTAGGAGGCTAGAAAACCAGAAACACAATGTCAGGGACCCAAACTAACATCCTTTATTTCAAACCAGGAACAGAAATTTGAAAAATAGATGGATTCATTTAGATCTTAGAGGTAGCGTCATTAGGGATGTATGAAAGACTGGTAACAGAGAAAGGAAAACAGAAATGTCTGGCTTGAGCAACCTGGAGAAATCCAATCTTGACCTCTTGAAGCCCCCACCGTGCCCAAATGTGCAAGAACACCAGCAGCTTGCCCAATTTGGAGAGATTCACCCTGCTTCCAAAAATATATCAAAAGGATGAAATGATAAGCAAACCTCCTTTGTTCCCCCTGCTGTCTCATAATGTTCAAGCACAGGTTTCATGAGATGGGAGGGGTGCTTGTCCACAGCGGCAGCAGAGATCTCTGCGAAGATTCTTCACTGCTACAGCAGGGCTGTGCCCTTGGATTCTAAGCTTGTAACTTGGTCACTTTAAAAACACATGCTTAGCCTTTCCCCCAAAGTTACACACTATTGGGGTGGCTGAGCCTGCCGCATGCGCCAGCCTCAAGCACAGACTGAGTGAAAGCCCCCAACTCCACTCAAGGCCACGTATGCTGCACTTTTGGCTTCAGCCCAGCCCTACCCACAGAGAGCCCCTGTTTGGGGACCTTTGTGTCATTTCCATCCCTGGGCTCCAGTATGCCATGCAGATGGACTCCAGGACTTTTCCTATCATCAAATCTGCTTATACAAATCATTTCCTGTTCTTCCGAGCTCAGGACACTATGAGGACAGGATCAAGAGCTTTTGCTTAAAAGGAGGGAAAAATACCCTTTTAAACCCAACCCTAGGGCAACTTAGGCCTGCTAGTCAAACACTTAAAAAAATAACCATATAAATGTTTTGCACCCAATGAGGAAAATCTTCCCAATTCTATCTCCATCAGTAGAAATACAAGACTGCCATGAAGCCGAATATTTATTTCAAAAGTTATGCTTTTAGCCCTGGCAGAGTGGCTCAGTAGGTTGCAGTGTTGTCCCAGATACCAAGCGGTTGTGGGCTCGATTCCCAATAAGGGAACATACTTAGGTTGTGGGTTTGATCCCCTGTCAGGGCGTGTATAGGAGGCAGCCTATCGATATTTTTCTCTCTTGCATCAGTGTTTTCTATCTCTCCCCCTTCCTCTCTCTCTCTCTCAAATCAATAGACATACCATCCAGTGCAAGTTTAAAAAGATATATGTCTTTATATAAGGAAAACTGACCTTATATTTCTCCCCTAAAAAATGTGTATAAACTTATTTTGGAAAATACACGTAGCAGATGAGCCAAAGCAAATGTAGAGACTGACGATCTTCCAGGAACATAATTTGCCTTGGTGACAGGTGAGAGCATGCCTTTTTGAGGTGAGATGAATTGACTCTCAAGTGAATTGGAGCAGGCAGCTCCATTCCGCATAGCAAGGACAGGGCCTTTTTAGAGCTAGTATGGTTCCTTCTGTAAAGCTGGCCAGGCTCAGAGATGGCCAAATGCTCAGTAATATAGTGATGGTGAGGTTATTGTTTCAAAGTGGGAAAAGCTGAGTCATGCTGGTAACAAATTATTTCTCTGCTTGTAACAGGACCTTTTGGTGGTGGTGGTGGGGGGGGGTCCTTAGTTTTAATGGGCCATTTTGCCTGCTGCCAGGAATGACTCTTAATAATAGGGTTTGGTGAAGAGGAAAGGTATTTGGTTTATTTGAGGGGTATACAAATTTATAATAAAAGTGCAATTATGCTGTTAAATCCCACTCCCTTTAAAAACACCCAAACTATACAGTCCTGCCCAGTTAGGCTAGCTTTAAAAGAGAGAAGCAAAAGATATTGCCTTTTAGAAACACAACAGTTCACAACTTAGCATCCTAGTTATAAATTAAAAGTTCCTGGCAAATGCTATACCCAATTAGAGGAGGATTTTTTGCACACTCCCCAACTCTTACACCACAGGTAATTAATTTCCTATGTCTGTGCAAGCTGCATGTCTGTTTCCCTTTCTCCCCTTTGCTCCCCACTTCTCAAACCAGAAGAGTTCTCAGGCCACCTGAATGCCTGCAGGTTGCGGGGGCGGGGGGGGGGGGGTGTCTACCGTTGTTTTAAGCCATAATTATGGTCTGTGATAAAGTGGTGGGGTGACCAATAGTTGCTACTTGTGAAATCTGGTGTAGCTCTGTAAATTATTTCATCACTATTGTATGGTCAAAAACCTGGCAAGAGGTTAATCCAGTCATTTGCATAACCAAGACACTAGCTACCAGCCATAGATATGCAAAGTACCTCTCTTTCAGGAAAAATGGCCTACTTCAGTGTCCCACCTCCATCCTCAAACTGGGAAGAGTAGGGGATTTTGCCTTTTTCCCACTCTGTAACCTGGTAGCATATATTAAACTGTATTGTCTTTAACAAAAATAATGCTCACCTTGATGAGATGTGTTTGCATATTAGGTTAATTTTTCTTAGTCTAGTTTTCAGTTTTCTCTTTTGGAAATTAAAATGAAGCCTCAGCCCACCTCACTGCTCCCAACCTAACTGGGAATTGGGCAGAAGGAACCTGCAATAAGCACACGAAAGACACTTGAGACACTCAATGGAGTTTGTAAAATGCAAAGGACGAAACTTTTTATCCTAAAACATGAAGGGAGTTCCCTGAGTGAAGAGGTTGAGCACAGGAATGGTACAGAATGATTTCATGAGAGAGCTGCAAGAGGAAACAGGGAGAATAGTGGAGTCAGTTAGAGGGAATGCACACTAGCGTACATCTGTGCACAAACTAGACTTGAGTTGCGAGCTTCTTGCTCCCACGTCATGCTCCTATAAACAGATGACCTTATCCTTCCTTTCTATTATTATCGTTCTGTCTGTCTGACGGAAAACAGTAAAGCGCTGGCAGAGTGTCCAGAGGAAGGCTTTGTTGTCTCTGGTCCTGTCACAAGGCTCTGGCTGATAGATTTTTGAAGGGTTCTCAGCCCATGTGAATTATAAAATAACAACTGGTCTTGAGCAATGACTATCTCAACAAAAATCACACCCATCAAACATGGGAAATTCAATTGCCTCTCACAGATGAGCAGAACCTGAAAGAAAGGGCCCTGCCATCCCCAGGTTACAGTATGAAGAGGGTCTCCACTCATGTACGACCATATGGTAGGTTGGCAAGTCTCCTATTTTGCTGTTATTTCTTGGGTTATAAAGCACATGTGCTTTAGTAAAATCAGTTTGATAGTTAAGTTATGCAAAATGGATTCAAATTTCCCTTTCTTTTGTGATGTTAATGTAGATGTTATAAATCCAATGGAAGAATTTTCAAAAGAAGGTATTAGCACCAAATATAGAAGAGTTCTGAGTATTAAAAAAACCAATACAAAATTGAAAGGTAAATGATAAACTGGGGAAAATACGCAATATCATAGCAGATCAAGTGTTAATACATGTAGAATGAAAATTCAAATGACAACAATGAGTAATTTTTCACCTATCACACTTGCAAAGATTTTAAAATGAGAATGCTCAATGCTGGCAAGGGTATAATGATTTTTGAATAGCAATTTGATAATAGGTTTCAAGAGCTTTAAATATGTTCATATCCTCTGATCCATGAATTCTACTTTGGAACGGGTCTAAGGAAACAATATAAAATGGAATCAAAGATTCAAGCACACAGCGGTCCTTTGAAGCATAATTTACAAGAACAAGACAAATATCCAATTATTTGAAGAATGATTAGGGAAATTGTGGTAAGTTCATAAGTATAATCGAACATAATGATACTATTAAAATGATGCATATGAAAGTTATACCAGGAAAACTGGTATAAATTGTGGAGACCCCCGACCCACAGAGATCCCTCTGTTCCTAGAATGAAATTAATCCTTCCCAGGCAGCTTGTGCTAGGGAAGAGAGGGACAGCCAGTGTCTGATAGACAAAGATTAACAGTTGTTGGGGGTGCATGTACATGTTATTGTGAAAGAAGAATATTCTATAGAGCAGGAGTTAATATGTTTATACAATCAATCAAAGGAACGCTGAGGTCTTGCCCCTGGACACAGTCAGCGAGACAAGGAGACACCAAGGACTCCAGGTGGCTCATTAAAAATAGAGAGGGTGAGGTTACATACAGGTTAATGAAAACAAGTCAAGGAAGTTTGCTAGCTTCAAAGATTGTATCTCATGGCCAAATTCCCACCGGGGTGCCCTGATCACAGCATAGGGGCTTGTCTGCACCCAGCCTTCCTGTTTTTCCAGTTGGGTCTTACAGATGTGGCCTGGCCCCCATGGGGCTCCACACCCTGCTGCTGTTCCAGGAAGACCCCAACAATAAATGATATTTTTTAATGAAAAATGCAGGGGAGGAGGGGTCCATGGGATGGATGTAATACAACAACAATAAAATTAAATTAAAAAAAGAAAAATGCAAGATAGTTTATATACATAATGTGATTTTTAACTACATGGATCCTCATTGCAAATGAATAGGAAAGGAATATATTATATTATCAGTAGTTGCTTTAAAATGATAGGATTATCTTTCTGCTTCTTTACACTATTATGCTAGTCCCATACTGTGCAATGAGGATATATTTTTATAAGTAGCAAAGAATTAGCAAAAATATAATATAGACTCACATCAAAAGGAATCAAAACTCTTTGAAGAAATGACTGAATTTCAAGTTTGAGGTATACATTTATAAGGTGACCCTGCAGCATTTTATTGGTACCCCCAAACTAGGAAGCTTTCAAAGACTATTGGAATGGGTCAGGTCAAAAGTCACATGGAGTCAATTTGAAGAGGCTCCCATAGGCCAAAGATGGCATAACTTGAGCTCCAAATACAAAACAAAGAACTGCAAGTAACTAAAACACATTGAATACAATATGTTAAAACAAGGCTTGAGTTCATAGCGTTACGAAAATAAAATTCACCAATCACCACTGAAGGCTTCTAGAGAATTGAATTATTATTCAGAGAATTGGGAAATAAAAAGAAATCATGAAGGCTTCTCATCAAGATGGTGGCATACATAAATGTGGTCTTTGCTTTTCCCACAACCACATCAAAATTACAACTGAAGTGCAAAACAACCATCACTGAGAACTGCCTGAAATCTAGCTGAACAAAAGTCCTAGAATTAAGGATACAAAGAAGAAGCCATATCATGAAGAGGGGCAGAGACACAAAAGGGGATGGTTTCACACTCATTCATATTGAATAAAAACAAGGAAAGATATATCAGTGGCTGAGGTCCCCACCATGGAGCAAGGGGTCTCAGCCCCATACCAGGCCTCCTGGCTTGGAGTGCCAGTGCCAGGAGGAGACGCCCCATGGTTTCTGGCTGTAAAAGCCAGCAGGTCTTGCAGCAGAGTGAGACAGAAGGCTTCTAGAATCCCAAACTTTCTCTTAAAGGGCCCACACAGGGACTTACTCAGACTCTCTCACTCTGAGCTCCAGTGCTAGGATAGCAGCTCAGAAATCACCAGGGATATACAGAAAGAAACTGAATTGTCTTCATCGGGGCAACAGACAGAAGTTTGGGCAAAGACCACTATTCTTCTTCTGAGCCCTCCCTACACAGAGCTGCACATGGGCACCATACCTCAATCTCCATCAACCTAACATTGTTCGCCCTGCCTTAGTGATTCCCTGAGGCCCTGCCCGACTCAACTCCCCCACCCCACCCCCCACCCCTACCCCCAGCTATCTCCAGTGGCTTTTCCATACAAAGATCTGTTTGGCTCATGATTCAGACTTTTTAAAAGTTCTTCATCTGGCCCTGGCATATCCTGTACATCATGCTGAGTGGGCCCAGGCACAGCACAAGTGGCAGCTGGCCTTGGCTCACAGCTTGGCCTCTCCCCCAGCACAGGTAGCAGCCATCTGCAGATTGCTTTGGAACTCATGCTGGGTGGCCCCAGGAAGAACACAGGCAGGGAATGACCTGGGCTGGCCTGCACCTCCCAGGAGGCCCCAGAGCCAGTGAATCCAGTGGACAGCTTCAGATCATGTGGAAGCACCACCCAACCACCTGCACAGGAAACACACTCAAGGAGTGCACTCAGCAAGCATCACAGCCCCACTGAAGTAACTCCTACTCTCCTTCCTAGGGTAAACATCTGCACAGCTAAGCTCCCACAGTGGTGGCAGTCACTCCTTGCAGCAGATCAAGGACTGGGGGTAAATGGCTCCCATGGACATGCCAATAGCAATCAAGGGTCAACAGGACAATGCACACAGCCCACCCTGGGGGAGGGTGAATACACCTGTAGTGTCCAGCTCAAGTGAATGAGAAGTCTGTGCTACTGGACCCTACAGGAAACTTACAACATAAGGCCACTATACCAAGCACAAGAGACATAGCAGCTCTACCTACCACACAGAAACAAACATAGGGACGCTGCCAAAATGAGGAGATAAACAAACATGTCTTAAATGAAAGTAAAGAACAAAACTCCAGAAAAAAAAGAAAGAAAGAAAAAGAAACAAAATGGAGACAAGTAACCTAAAGTGCAGAGTTCAAACACTGATTATAAGAAGGCTCAATGAACTTAGGGGAAGAGTAGATGAACTTAGTGAGAACATCACCAAAGAAATAGGAAACATAAAAATGGAGATAGAAAACATAAAAAGAATAGTCAGAAATGAAGACTACATAAAATAAAGAATATATTACAGGGAATCAATAGTGGAGTAAATGAAGCAGGGGATCAGATCAGAGATTTTGAAGATAAAGAAGCAGGAAACACCCAATCAGAAGAGTAAAAAGAAAAGAATCCCCAAATGAGGATGGTATATGGAACCTCTGGGATAACTACAAGCATAGCAACATTTGCGTGATAGGGTGCCAAAAGAAGAGAGAAAACAAGGAATTCAAAACCTATGTGAAAAATAACAACAGAAAACTTCCCCAACCTGGGGAATGAAACAGACATTCAAGTCCAGAAAGCAGAGTCCCAAACAAAATGGACCCAAAGAGACCCATACGAAGGTTAAAGACAAAGAGACAGTTGCAAAAGCAGCCAAAGAAAAGCAATTAGTAACCTGACAGTGAGCTCCCATGAGAATGTTGGCTGATTTCTCAACAGAAACTTCACAGGCCAAAATGCGTTGGCAAGAAATATTCAAAGTGATGAAAAGCAAAGGCTTACAACCAAGACTACTCTAACCAGCAAAGCTATCATTTAGAATCAAAGGGCAGATAAGGAGTTTCCCACACAAGGAAGAGCTAAAGGAGTTCATCATCACCAAACCAGTATTACATGAAATGTTAAAGGGTCTTCCTTAAGAAGAAGAAGAAAAAAACCCAAAAATATAAATAGTAAAATGGCAATAAGTACAAATCTATCAACAGCTGGATGTAAATAACAAAATAAGTGATGAAATAGGACAAAAACAGACTCACAAATACAGAGTATACTTTGGTGATTGCAGATGGGAGGGAGGTTAGGGAATGGGAATGGAGATGGGTGGAAAAGGTGAAGGACTTAAGAAGTGTAAATTGATAGTTACAGAATTGTTATAGGGATGCAAAGCACAGTATGGGGAATATAGTCAACAATAAATACTATAATAAATATGGCATCAGATGGGTATGAAATTTATTGAGATTATCATTTAGTAAGTTATATAATGTCTAATCACTAGGTTATGCACTTGAAACAAATATAATATTGTATGTTAACTATAATTGAAAAAAATAGTAAAAAAAATGAATTTATGAAGCATTTGTTCTTTTTGTCTATACAAAATACACCTTAAGGCAATGTTTCTCAAAAGTGCTTTCAATGAACCAAGCAGCCTTACCTAAGAACTTGTTCAAAATGTTAAGTCCCAGGCTTCACTTCAGACTAAATCAAAATCCTAGGGATGGGCCTGCACATAAAAAGGCTAAGAAGTTCTATGAATATTACATCAAGTTCTAACACCTAAAAAAACCCTCTAACACATTTGTTTTTTGTTCTGTTATTTTTGCACCAACTACAAAGCTCTGGTTTGACCTTTCTTTATCAAAGAGATATAAAATCCCAGATTCTTGTTCCAGTTTAAGGGGGAGAGGCTAGGTGGGCATTTCAGCTTACTATTGACAAGAGCATACAGGCCAGTCTGGCCTGGATGAGAATACTTCAAATGCTCCTGAATGCTCCAACTAGAGGGTACACTGGAGAGGGGCGCCAAAGCCCTGGCTGGGATATTAATGCTCCTCTCTTGGCCATTGTCTAAGTGCACATAACTCCCCCTAAATTACATCAATTCAATCCAACTTCACAGGTCAGTTCTTTCAAACCAGTAAGTAAATCACTTCTATCCCTTTTAAACTGTTCCAGAGCTTATAGAAAGGTTTCGAAGCTGATATAACACTGAAAATGAAACAGGACAAAGACAGCAATAAACAGGATACTCCCAACTAGTACTGTGTATGAATAATGATTCAAAACCCCTACACTGCAGAAAACGAGTAAAGTCCAATTAAAGTGCAGAGTTTAATTAACATTTACCAGTGTTAGTTCCTTAGTTGCAACAAATATAACATAGTAAGGTAAGATATTAATCAGAAGGGAAACTGGGTAAGGAGTATATGGGAACTTCCTGTAGAATCTTTGTGATTTTTCTATAGAAATATTATAAAATCAAAAGGTTATTTAAAATTTTTAAAACCTACTTCCAAATTCATCATGCTACGCTTGCCTGGGGAGGGCTCAAGTTCATGCTCACCTAGACAAATGAACCACACTAAGGATCCTAGGGCAGTGGCTCTCCTTGTACCCATCTCACCTACCTGACTTCCTACTTGACCATAGATGAAATCTATACCTTTGATATTTCCTTCCTGGATTTCTAACTACCACTGTACCTTCTAATTCTCACATCTTAAGACAGGGACCAGACACCAGGGTGGGTGATAACTAATGAAAGTATGCCACACAACTCCCAACTGGAAGTTCTGACTACCTATTCCTAGTGCAACTAAGGCACATCAGAAAGTTCACCCAGAGAGATACAGACTCTACCTTCAGGTCTTCAGATCTGCCAAATAGGTGCAAGATCTTAACAAGCCTAAAAACAGACAATAGAGGCTACCCTGCCTGGTTCTCCAGCCCAAGCAATTTTCCCCAGCCTTCCTGTGACTGACAGGATGATCAGGCAGGGGGAAAACTGCGTGGGCTGGAGAACCAGGCAATTCCTGTGACTGACCAATAAGCCAGTGCCTGTACTCTGCCTGCAGTGCGGAAGGCCTCCTGTTCCAAGTAGCAAGTACATCTTCCACTTATACACAGTGTGAGTCTGTTGAGACATTATCATGTGGGCCATGTCAGATAATGCAAAACGTGAAGATGTTTTGTGGCATAAATCTAGCCTGGTACCCTGCCGTTCGTATGTACCTATGACGTATATGCCTCTGTCACCAATAGACCTGACAGAATCCTGAAAGTTTCCAGGGCATATGCCATGGATTGCACAATGGACCCCACTAACATTCAGAGGGTTAGGGAGTAAGGGTGCAGTTTCAAAAGTTTCCTTCTCATTGACTATAGACACCAAGACCAATGTCTAAATCCTCTTTCATCTCTGAATCTTCACTGCTGAGCACTGTTCTTGATAGACAATATGTTTAATAAGTGTCATCATTGAATATACCCATATTTGTTTATAGTTACTGTTTCCTAGGTTAGCTTTCCTGAACAGAAAATGCATTGGGACCAATTGTTATGGTAATAAATTTTGTATCTTCAGACCATGTAATTCCTCTGGGTAAGTGAACACATTAACACATGGGTATTTATAGTTGAGTAAGCTAGTCTTCCCAAAGTCTTGATCACCTTAAACTGACCTATAGGACTTCAAGTCCTTGTCCAGCCACAGGCCCTGCTTCAAGCAACTTCCAAGGATTTTGGCCCAAAATTAACTTAATTCCAGTTTGCATCATTTTTTGTTTACAATAAATTAGGAGAAATGTGAATTTCCCCACTCATCTACTTCTTCAGATGATCAGGGACCCTGGGAAAATGTTTCCATGCAGGAAGACTCTGAGGAAGATCAAACACATTTTGGAGAAAGAAGTCTACCAATTAGGACCTAAGATCCCTGAGACATCAAAGGAGAATGAAGTAGTCTAATTGGTTGCTCGAGAAGACAGCAGTTGGATCAGACATTGGCCTTCTACACCACCTGCCACTGTGTTGGCTCCCAGAGGCATCTATGAGCTGAGCAGGGAACTTCCTTCAAATAGCCCCTGCAGTCAGCATGAGCGCGAGTCACCCGCATTGTTCTCTCTGGCGTGGCTGCATTTATTCTGGGTCTGCTCTTTTCATGCTCTGTGAGCCATCCACATGTGCAAGGTCTATGCACTATTATCGGAGTGGAATCTTTTCACTTTTCAAAATAGCTTTTCTCTGGGGCCACAAAGCTTAAATAGGGCACTGGAGTGCTAATCAGCTCCTGTTTGTGTGTGGGAATGGCAAGCCATCTGTGTAACAGCCAAAACGGAATAGAAAAGCTATTGACCATGGGGTGCAGTAATGCCACCTACAGCTAATAGTCCAAAGACACTGGCCTGGGCTCCAATTAGTGTGAGGGGGAAGAAAGCAGCGGCAGGGCAGATGCGATGGGCTTCCCCTGTGGATAAACAGAACAGGCACCAACACACCTTCTTTTGCAGTCATTAGCCCACTGCTAGAATCAAGAGTTCCTGAGCTGCATTCATTCCCACAACAGGACGAAAAGATTTCTTCTGGATCATTTATCTTTTGACTTAATGTGGAAACATGGATGTTCTCCTCCTTGGTCAGGACTTATGTACCCATTTTCATTTTGTGATCAGCTAATCCCTAAACATTGATTCCTAAATCATGAAGAAAAAGTAAATAAAATGCTACGTTTCCATACACAGTTAATCTCATTTTTCCTTAGATTGATACACATTTTCAGGACATATAAGAAGTCATTTCACTTAAGTGTTTTTAAAAAACTTTTAAAAAAATATTTTATTGTTTATATTATTACAGTTGTCCCAATTTTTTCCCCTCTGACTACCTCCACCCAGCAACCTCCCTTAGGCAAAAACCAAATCCCACACCGTTGTCCATGTCTATGTATATGTTTTGTGGCTAATCCCTTTACCTTCTTTCAACCAGTTCCCACCTCCTTTCTCCCCTCTTACAGCTGTCAGTCTGTTCCATGTTTCTATGCTTCTGATTCTATTCTGCTTGTTAATTTTGTTCATTAGATTCCACATATAAGTGAAATCATATGGTATCTGTCTTTCACTGACTGATTCATTTCACTTAGCGTAATAATCTCTAAAATCTCTAGGCCCAATCATGCTGTTGCAAAAGGTAAGAGTTCCTTCTTTATTTACTGCTGTGTAGCATTCCATTGTGGAAACAGCACAGCTTTTAATTCACTCATCTACTGATGGGCACTCTGCATTCTCTCCTTTCTCTCCAGAGTCCTTGTGACCCTTCTCAGCCCAATAGTGGGTTTTGAAAGACAAGACCGAACAAAATCAGGACTAGACATTTACTTTCTCGTTGTCCCCATAAGAGTTAGAACATGGTCTTTAAGCAGAGTCTATTATTTCTTAGGATAGGATCTGTTCTTTTATAGCCTTTGGCTAAAAGTAATGCCCCTCCATTTCTTTGCCCAACAGCATTTCTGTAATTCTAGTATGTAATTCTACTTGGATGCAATTTTCCTGGACACAACTTTATATGTCTTATCATTTACTCATACAAATGTTTATTAAACCAATCCTCAATAAATGTGCATGCAAGGCAGTATTGGGTGTGTGCTCTTTTTTCATCTTGAAATTGTCCTTCAGTATTTGAGCTAATCAGATAGCTCCCTCTACAGTCTCCTTGGCATCTTCAAGTGCATTTTCCTTTTCTTTGTTAGTATATTTTGTCTTTTTTTTTTTTTTTAATATCAATGTATGGTTGCCCTTCACCTGCCTCCAGCCATGGACCTGGCTGGACACCTGGCTTGCAACCTGATTATGTGCCCTGGCCGGGGAATCGAACTAGCAACCTTTGGGTTTGCAGGCCGGTGCCTTATCCACTGTGCTATCAGCCAGGGCCTATTTTGTCTTTTTCAATCAGAATTTTCTTTTGTTTTTAAAAAGCCAACTATCCATTTAAAGTTTCACTTTGCAGAATATTAACTGTCTTTTTTTTCTTATGTTTAGTGGATCTACCATTTTCAAATCTAACACTACCCTTTCATTTTTTTCCCCCTCAATTTTTACATCACCACTTGTTGTTGGTTAGGCCCTTGTTGTTGGTTCTTGAGAGAAAAAGAACCAGCAGGAGATACATATCTATATCTAACATCTCTATCTAGAGACAGAGAGAAAAAAATGAATTAGAAGGAGACTGATTTATTACAGGGAATTTGCTAAAGTGATTATGCAGACTGAGAAATCCTAAGACTTGCAGTCAGCAAGCTAGAGATCCAGGAGAGCTGATGGTGTAGTTCCAGCCCATCCAAAAGCCAGCAGGCTTGAGGTCCAAGAAAAGCCCATGTTGCAGTTCAAGACAGAAGGAAGGAAAAGGCCAAAGGCCTATCTCAGCAGTCAGGCCAGAGGAGCTCCCTCTAACTCTAGGGAGAATCAGCTTTTTGTTCTATTCAAGCCTTGAAATGACTGGGTAAGGCTCACCCACATTCAGATAGATAATCTGCTTTACTCAGTCTACTGATTCAGATGCTAACCTCACCCAAAAACACCCTCTCAGACACACCCCAAAATAAGGTTAGACTAAATATCCGGCCATCCCTTAGCCCAGTCCAGTTAACACAAGATTAACCACTGCAGGCCCTTAGTTGCCTGGTCCCCTAGTTCTTTCTCTACTTGTGGAAAATAAAAATTTGCAGAGTAATCAAGGTCTTTCCAGACTCCACTTTCAACCAGAGGTTTCCTTTCGGTACCTAACTAATTCTTATTTCCTTTCAACATACTGTTCCCAACAATGTACTGATTCTGCCAAGCGTATGTTTTGCACGAAGTGCGCACCACTCTGCAAGCAAACGTTTTGAACGGATCACCTGTTATGCAGCAGGCACTGTGCCAGGAATCACCCACCTCCTTCACCTCACACAGTGGCCTGTGAATGTCCGTCATTGTTTCACGTCAATTTCTCTCTTCTGCTGGTTTTGCCCACAAGCTCTCAGGAGAGGGTCTGCTCTCAGTCCCTGTGTTTGCTAGTGGGCACCTACCTTCTTCATATGTAAGCAGTATTTTTCTCAGTTTCTGTCAGATTGATTACTTACATATTTATTATTTTGCACATCTATTATAGCTTATAATTCATCAGCAAAGCTAATGCAAGATAAATAGAGATAAGAAAAGAAATCACAACCTGGCAAGATAGCCAGCTAGCTGAACAGCGCAGAGAGAGACTAAGTGACCCTCTGGGCTGACTGTGTTTGTCTGAGAAGTACCAAATTTAGGCCAAAAGGACAGCATAGGAAGTGAGGTGGAGTGCAATGATGGAGAATTGACAGTGGGCAGAGCTTTGACATACTGGGAGAGAGATGGCTAGCACCCAAGACATTCATGTTTAGTTGGCCAGATAGTAGCTCAGGGATGAGACCACAGTTTCTGAAAAGAGAATTAGCAAGACCAAGCCTGACTCTGGTGGTTCAGAGCACAGGCTTTGACGTCAATGTCTGGTTTTAGACCCACTTTGGAGCAGACAAATCTTGGGCAAATTATTTAATTTCCTTACCCAGGTGTTTTCATCATAAAGTGGAAAAACTAAAAGTATTGCTGTACGGTTTAAAGGAATATATGTCAATTAGAATATAGCCTAACACATAAACATTTTAAATTAATTATTTTACAGTTTGTCTGAATGGGAACTAACACAGAAGAGTAATTATAGGAAGTAAATGGGGGTGAGAATTGGGAGTGTTTCCAGGTTTGAAAATTGAGTGAAGACTGTTTCCATCACAACAGGAGATTAAATGACTGTCAGGGTCCCCCTGGGAAGGAGTCAGGGCGTAGCCCCGCGCAAGCCAGGCCAAGCCAAGCCTGTAAGACCTGCCCAGAAAGCCGGGTGTATACAGGCCCAGATGCCGTAACCAGGGGGACCTGGTGGGAATCTGGCCTTGGGAATACTCCATACATCCTTTGAAGTCTGCCCTGTGACCTAAACTTCCTTGACTTGTGTATTGCACCCGCAGTTGATGTTAAACCTTAACCTCCAATGTAATCTCACCCTCCCTAAAATTCTACGGGCCACCTGGAGTTCTTGGTGTCATCTTGTCTAACAGGCCATAGCCTGAAGCAGATCATCACATTCCTTCCACTGTTACCTAAACTTAGCAATTCCCTTTCTTTTGAATATTCTTCTGTGGTAAAGATTTGTGGTGTGTACGTGCATTCCCAACCTTGTACAATCATTAAAAACCTATGGAGGTGTGCCATTTGTCTATCAGACACTGGCTGGCCTTCTCTTCACTAGCACAAGCTGCCTGGGAAGGATTTATTTCATCCACAGCACCAAGGGATCTCTGTGGGTCAGGGGTCCCCCACAAATGACTAACATGATAATAAGTGTGGGAGTGAAAAAGTCACCCTGGTACATTTGGTCCCAGGCCTGAAAGGCCTTGCTGAGCTGACAGCAGACCTTAGAAATAAGCCCAACCTTATGATCAGATGCCTCAGAATCTCAGGTGGGGAGGAAACTGCCACCAGCTTTGGGGATTCACACAATTCAGTCTCAAAAGTGTGTTTAACCTCTTTTTCTATACAAATATTTGGTCATTTTCATTATGAAATACTATATATAGACAAGTGTAAATAAAGGAATGTAGAGACTGAGTAATATTAATAAAATATACGCTCATACATTTACCAACCACCATAAGATACAGAACATTACAAGAAACTTTGAAGCCCCTTAAGTATTCTTCCCTAATCATGACCCTTTCCCTTCCCCCAAGAGTGACAACTATGCCAAATTTTCTAACACATTTTTATCATCTATATCAGGTGTCTCTAAACAACACATTTTGGTTCCTCAAAGTGTTGAACTGTATGTGTACTTCTCTGTAATTTGCATATTTTTCTCAGCATTGTCTTTGTGATTTATCCATGTGATGCATGGACTTGAAGACCTTTCCTTTTCACTGTGCTTTGGCGTGGTTAATAAAAGTTCCAATTCACCAGGAAAACATTTAAAAACTTAAATAGTAGGTACTTAATAACTTAGTTTTAAAATTTATTGAAACTAGCCCTGGCTGGTGGCTCAGTGGATAGGCACCGGCCTGCGAACCCAAAAGCTGCTGGTTCAATGCCCAGTCAGGGCACATAACCAGGTTGCAAGCCAGCTCTCCAGCCAGGTCTGTAGCTGGAGGCAGGTGAAAGGCAACCTTACAATGATGATTCTCTCCCTTTCTTCCTCCTTCCTTGCCCTTCTCTAAAAGTAATAAAAATCTTTTAAAAATTATTGAAACTATAGGAAGAAATCAACAAGTTCTGTATGATGAGGGGAGATTTAATCTAATTCTATTAAGATAATACATGCAGGGGAAAAGATCAGTAATAATAGAAAAGACAGAAACAACGAAATGGTTATATAGGTAGCAAGATGAAATTGGTGAGCAAAGTATTATCAAGAAAAGTAGCATCTTTTAAAGTGAGATTATAAACAACCCAACCTAAAAGAACAATAAACAAACAAAATCTAGCATTCTTCAGAATATCCTTTTAATCTATGCTCCTTGCTAGACTAGGAATAGAACTTTAAAAATTATAAAATTTGTGAAACATCTCTCATACCACCACTGCCTTTTAAAATTATTTTTCTGCTGAGGAGGAACACTGTTTTGCTTAGTTGGATCCAGACCACTAATTGGGCCACATTTCATCATGATAAAAGGTCAGCATAAATTTAAAGATTGTCCATATAAGGGGTTCTGGCATCTCTCTTTTCTGTTTCTTCAGCAAAATGGTGAATGAACAATTTTGAGGTTAAAGTTTTGGGCTTCTAAGAAGGAACATGAAAAAGAGTCCCCTAAACTGTGTCCACTGGCATAATAAGAATTCTAATGGGTAGGTGGGTAGGGGGACAGAGGGGAGCAAAAAGGGGATGGACGTAATACAACAACAATAAAATTATTTAAATAAAAAAAAAAAAAAAGAATTCTCAGCATTAGGGCTTAGGGCCCTAAACTTAGGAAACAAGTCATATTTTGATTTCCATTATTCATCATTCCTTGTAGGCAGATTTTTCCTGATGGTATGTAACTATGATCTAGTATTAATTCAGCCATTCCTAGGTCCCCTGAAAATAGTAACAGCTATAATGTACCAAATGCCCTCCTTTTTTTTCTGACAAGGATACATTCTTTGCTCTGAGTATTCACCCCCAGAATCTGTCTTCCCCTCCATAGGAATCATCCTGATTGTGTATCTCCAGTCGTTCAGAGTTTCTCTTCATCTTCACCTCCTCTATGCACCTTTCTCCACACACTTAACTTTTGATCAGGTTTTAATTCGTCATCAGGTCATTAGAACCCTGTACTTTCAGATTTACTACTTGTGGTATTTCCTCACTTTCTCTGTGAACTCTCCCTCCTGCCCATAAGCCAAAGAATAGAGGAGTTCTTCTTAAATCCCTTACTCCCCATGAAACAGAATGACCATCTGCTTATATATCACTGGCCCCTCAATGAGGGAAGAACTCACCTGTTACTGTATGTGTGTAACCCAGTTGTAAGGACAGTGTATTTGCCATTTCAATGAGATGGCTAAGTTTCTAAGCCTGAAATATAAAGCCACGGGTCTGTAGAGAGGGAGCTGGGTCAAAGTCGCACCTGAAAATTATTCTTGGTGTCAGTCACATAAGGAATAAGCTCATTTTTTTAGACTGAAAAACCAGAATTTAAAATGTAGACAACAAATATGCATATGATTCATATGCAACAGATGCGCAAAATCTCTGTTTCAGTCTACACTGAAAAGTGACAAGATTTTTATGGAGTTCATCAGGAAGAGGCGAGACCAAGTTAATCAAAATTAGCTTATACAACCCAGCACCAGGAAGACAAACAACCCAATTTAAAAATTGGCAACTAAATAGACACATCTCTAAAGAGGTCATACAGATGGCCTATAGACATAAGAAAAAATGCTCAGCATCACTAATGATAGAGAAACGCAAGTTACAACCACAGTGAGCTATCACCTCACACCTGCCAGTATGGCTATCATCAATAAATCAATAAGCAAGTGCTGGCAAGGATGCAGAGAAAAAGGAACCCTAGTGCACCACTGGTGGGAATGCAGACTGGTGCAGCCACTATGAAAACAGTTTAGTTTCCTCGAAAAATTTAAAATGTTACTGCCTTATTTTATTTTTTAAAGATTTTATTCATTATTTCCAGAGAGAAGGGCAGGGAGGGAGGAAGAAAGGAAGAGAAGCATCAATGTATAGTTGCCTTTCACCTGCCTCCAGCTAAGGACCTGGCTGGAGACCTGGCTTGCAACCTGGTTATATTCCCTGGCTGGGAATTGAACCAGTGACCTCTGGGTTCACAGGCCAGAACCTATCCACTGAGCCACCAGCTAGAACCTGTTACTGCCTTATGACTCCCACTTCTGGGAGTATATCCTAATAATCCTGAAACACAAATTTGAAAGAATTTATGCACCCCGTGTTCATCGCAGCATTATTTACAATAGCCAAGATCTGGGAACAGCCCAAGTACCCATCAGCAAATAAGTGGATAAAAAAGTTGTGGCACATTTGCATAATGGAATCTTACGTGGTTGTAAATAAAAAGAAGAAACTCTTTCCTTTTGTGACAGCATGGATGGACCAGGAGATTATTATGCTAAGTGAATTCAGACAGAGAAAAATAAATACCGTATGATCTTACTTATATGTGAAATCTAATGAATAAAATAAACTGTCAAACAAAATAGAAACAAAAACATGGATACACAGAACAGACTGACAGCTGTCAAGGGGAAGGGGAAGGGGGACTGGATGAAAGAAGGTACAGAGATTAGCCAAAGCACATAAACTATAACCCATAGACACAGACAACAGTGTGGTAATGGCCAGAGGGAAGCGGGGGGGAGGCAGTGGGGGACAAAGCAAGCAATGGGAACATCTGTAATAATGTCAACAATAAAAATAAAGTTTAGAAAACTGATACATAGAGATTGTCCAGAAGCTAGAAAGGGACACAGATAAGATTTCACTGAAGCAGAGCCAGACGTAGAAATCTCAACAAACTAGGTATGATGGATTTAGATACGTGCATTTTGTTAAATGAAATGTTTTGATATTCCATCTACTTACGGATTATCTTCCAATGCTTTATCTTCATATCTAACAGTCTTTGGAAGTTTCAGTCTGTCTTAGGCCCACTAAGAGCAAAGGTCTGGTGCTTCCCAGGCCCAGAGGGGTGGGCTGCACTGAAGTTGGACTGAGAGAGCCCTTCAAAGAGTGGATGAAACTTGGAGTACAGGGCCAACACTGTTTTTAAGTAGCCCTTCCAAGCCTAGCAATTCTTCCTGCAGTGATAAACCATACTAAGTTTGTAGTTTGCTTTATTTAATGAGGTTAAATTCTTTAAAACTTGACTGAAGCAGGAAGAAAAGCATAGTATACCTG
Source organism: Noctilio leporinus (assembly GCA_004026585.1). NCBI lineage: Eukaryota > Metazoa > Chordata > Mammalia > Chiroptera > Noctilionidae > Noctilio > Noctilio leporinus. The sequence continues at coordinate 71,170 of PVIW01002029.1, read as the reverse complement.
TTTTACGTGGCCTGACTTGGGCATTTTCTCAAGGTTTTGGTAAAACTGAAGTCCCCGAGCTCTTGAGGTCCTGCCCTGTGACCTGTCTCATCCCCCGTTCCCGTTCTGGAACTGAGACTCTGTCACTTTCTTGGGAAGCTCATTATTAGAGTTAATTCCTTAAATGAATCCCCCAAATGGGACTCTACCTCTCTGTTCAAATCTTCCAAATGTGGAAACATGCTCAGATACCTCCCAATGTCATTTGCATTTATTCTTCAGTGCTATACTCTGTCTCCATGTTAGAATATCACACCACTCTCTTAGATTGTTTTTTCACTGGCTGCTCACATGAAATACACTTTTTCTTGTCAACGTAATGATAACTAAAAACACAGACTCAAATTTTAAAATGATGACTCTGCTGTTGGAGAACGGAGAAACCAGTTGTTACACTGATTGGTATCCTTAGATACATTTTATAAGCAGCAAGAAGGAGTGATGGACCAAAAGAAGATGGAAGATGGCAAAAAAGAAGAGGGTTTGAAAACAGCACTGCAGTAGATTAAGACATGCACAAGTGATGCTTCTATTCCAAGGTGGCCTAGACAGTGGGGTACCAACTATCCAGCTCTCAGAATTGACTTGAGCTCTGTGTTTGACTGCTGGAAGGGAATGCTAAAGAGATGTTGCACTTCTTCAGTCTCAACTTAATGTCTGTGTCTTGTTGGGGTCCCCCTGGAACAGCAGTGGGGTGTGAAGTCCTGAGCAGGCCAGGTCAAGCCTGTAAGACCTAACTTGAAAACCAGGAAAGCTGGGTGCATACAAGCCCCTATGCAGTAACTAGGGGACCATGAGAATTTTCTATAGTCTTTGTTGCTAGCAAATTTCCTTGACTTGTTTACTGTAACCAAAGCAGATGTTAAACTTTAACCCGCATGTAACCTTACCCTCCCTGTTTTTATGAGCCACCTGGAATACTTGTCATCTTATCCAGCAGACCATACCCTGGGGCAAGACCTCCACATTCCTTCTGTTGTGGTTTAAACATAACAACTCTTATTCTTTAAAGGATTCACCGTTCACCATGATATATGATGTATACATGCACCCCCTACCTTGGTTACCCAATAAAGACCTTTGGAGAGAGGTGCTCAAGGCATTTGTCTATCAGACACTGGCCAACCTTCTCTCTCCTAGCACAAGCTGCCTGGGAAGGTTCATTTCATCTGTGGCACCAAGGGATCTCTGCAGGTCAGGGGTCCCCCACAGTGTCTGATGGTGTTTGTTCTAAGCCCCTTCCTGGTAGTCCTGAATAGCTACAATTGGAATTGCTGTTCATTTTACTTCATTGGGTGTATTATTAGAATACAAAAGCATGTTGACTCCATATCTGAAGTTGCATTTGTAACACAACCAAGAGTTCGACACTGAGGATATCTTACTACTTTTCATATTTAAAGCTACTTCTCCTTTTTCTGAAGATCTATTCACATCATTTGAGCTCCACTTCAAAGTCTATTTCTTTCTTTGTGCAAATTCTGAAAACGGATGTACACTCGATGTGGCACTAGGTGCTGAAACTCTAATAATGAGCAAAACATAGAGCTTACAATATACAGAGTAGGCAGGTAATTTTCACTACCTTATAAAAAAAAGGCTTGTGTGATGGCAAATACAAGGAGTTATGGTTATATCAGAGTTCCAAACCCAATCCTTGGAGTATGTTCTCAAGAAGAGAACATACCTCCCTCTCTACTTGATTTTGCTTCCTAAGTATCTCTAGGGTCTAACCCAACCTCATTTCTACCATAAAATGAGGTGAGGCCAAGCTATTATGATCAATTGCTCAGACTATATCAATACACAGATAAATAAGTAGGTTCCACTTTTGTCCCTTTTCAATCTGTTTTTCACATAGCAGCCAGGGTATTGTTTTTGGAAACATGTATTTCATTATGTCACTGTTCTGCTTGAAACATTTCACTGGATTCCCATTGTTCTTATAACAAAGAAAAACTGCTTTAAGTGATTCATTCCATTCCTATCTTTCTAGTTATATCCAAATTGAACATGATTCACTTTACTCAAGCCATACCGGTCTTTTGTGTGCTTCAGTCCGCACTCTTGCTATACGCTTTTGAACATATCACTTCCTCCTGGCGTCAATGTTTGCCTTTCCCTTCTTTGCCTTGTTAACTCCACCTCTACCTTAGGATCGCAACTCATCATTTCCTCAGAGGAGGCTTTCTTGATCTCTTACATCCGTGATAACAAGGATATCCTTGATATCCTTATGTTCTTACAGTAAGCTTTCCTCCTTTATCACGTTTGTTACAATTATGGTATTTCTTAAGTTTCTATGATTGTTTGAATAATGTCTCTCTTCCACACTAGACACAAGCTCCCTAAAGTTAAGAACTCTCTTAGGAGCAGAGAAAATGAGGAGAGATGAGGCTTGGAAGTTAAGAAAGAGCTATGTCATAAAGACTTGCAGTTTGGACTAGGGAACTTAAATTTGATCCTAGAAGTAGCACTTTTCCTATGGGCAGTGGACTGTAATTTTACAATTTTATTCAAAGCTTTTTTTGTGACAGAAACTGATTCAAGATGATCAGATTAACCATCAGTGCAAGAAGTTGCTAGTGAACAAAGAAAACAAAGAAAAGAATTTGAATTTCTTCCCTGAAATGAGAAAATTTGAATTTTCCCCCTAAAAGGAAACACATTTAAACTGAATCCTTAGATAAATGATAAGAAGTCACTTTGTTGTGTTACAACTATGCATGATAAATATCTGACTAGAGGAACCAATTCATCCAGCACATACTAAAGGAAATCTTCCAGCTCCCGTAAAGGCAATCCATAATCCTCCACAGACAGCTCCTGAGAATGTCTACAAAGGGAAGGTTACACCTCACAGCCAACCTTCTGCCCCTCCAAACACCTTTCCCCAAAGCACCCAAATCAGAGATACACACATGAAACCAAACTCACTCTCTCCCACACCAGTCTTCCTTATTTCCTAAAAATAGTGCCAGTAACAAGTCTACATAATCTCTTCCAGATAACAAAAGATGAAAGATCACTTTCCATTTTATGAAGCTAATGTTACCCTGATGCCAAAACAAAAACAGTTATTAAAAGTAATGCAAAAGGTCAATATCTCTTATGAATATAGCTGGAAAAAATCCTTAACAAAATATTAGCAAATACAATACAGCAACCTATAAAAAGAACTGTATACACCATGACCAAGTTGGGATTATTCCAGAGATGCAAAACTGATGTGATATGCAAAAATAAATTGATGTAATTCACCATGTTAACACATAATATGGAAGAAAAATCACATGATTGTAACAATCAATACAGAAAAACTTCATCACCCATTCACAGTAAAAACTCTCAGAAACATAGGAATAGAAGGGAACTTCCTCAACAGAGCATCTATAAAAACCTATGATAACATTACGCTTGATGCTTTCCCCCGAGTACTGGGTCAAGGCACTCACCACTCATACTCAACATGGTGCCATAAGTTCCAGCTAGGGCAATAAGGCAAGAGAAAGAAACAAAAACTATGAGGGCAGAAAAGGAAGAAAGAAAACTGTCCTTATATGCAGATTCCATGATTGTCTAGGCAGAAAATATCAAGGAATCCATCAAAAACTCCAAGAACTAGTAAACAGGTTCAGCAAGGTAATGGGATAAAAGATAAACATAAATATTGCACTAGTAATGACTACCTGGGAAATAAAATTAAAAATACAATACCATATACAATCACTTGAAAAATGGTACACTTAAGTGTAAATCTAACAAAATGCATGTAAGACATGTATGCTAAAAACTAAAAAATGCTGATGAAAGAAATCAAAGATCAAAATAAATGGAGCCATGTTGGGTCCATGGATTGGAGAACTCAGTATGGTAAAAACGTCAATTCTCTCCAAGTTGATGTGCAACTTAACAGCTCCGACAAAATTCCCAACATGACCTTTTGTAGCTATAGATGAGACTATTTTAAAATTTATGTGGGAAAGCAAAGGAGCTATAATAGTTAAAATGATTTTCAAAAATAAGAATCAGAAGGAAACAGTCTAGCTGATTTAAAGACTTATTACATAGTTATAATAAGTGTGTATCAGCAGAGGGATGAAGAAACAAAACAATGGAACACAAGAGGAAACTCAGAAGTTGACTCAGACAAATATTCCTACTAGATTGTTGACAAAGGTTCAAAGGCAACACAGTTAATTCAATGGAGGAAAGAGCCTTTTCAACAACTGGACATCCACAAGCAAAATCCTTGATCTGAGTTTCACATCTTACACAAAATTAGTTCAAAATAGAGCATAGACTTGAATGTAAAATGTAAAACTATGATTTAAAATTTAAATATAGTTAGCATTCCAGGTGTATAATAAAGTGATTCAACATTTATATACTTTATGATATGATCAGTCTAGTAACCATCAAAATAAAGTCAAATAAAATAAAATAAAGTCAGAAAAACAATCTTACCTTCATCTTCAAAGATAAGTAGAAATGTTTTCTTCCCAATTGCTTTATTCTTCCTATCAGAATAAGAACAATATTTATTGAACATATTACGTGACAGCCATTCCAATTTTACCCAATTTGATTGTCACATAACATTGTTTTCTTCATTTTAGATCTGCAGTATTTAAGACTTAGAGAGGTTAAGTAACTTACACGAGATCAATCATACTATTAGATATCAAGTTATAAAATCAAGATTCACCCGAAAGACTTCTCTGCCTCTAAAACCAGTGCTCTCAACCATTATAACATCTTTCAAAGACAATTTGTGCTGAGCATCACTTGAGCAGGACTTTATTTTTGACTGAGAGCTGGCAGCATGAGATTTTAATTGTTTTCCCTTCAACCAGTTGTGTTATTTTTCCCCTCAGATCTCCTTTTTGACACTCCTCCTCCACTCTCTTGTGCAAATACATTTCTTGTATTCCAGAAGCATCACAGGCAAGCTGAGCTTTTTCTGCTTCACTAACTGACCCGATAAAATCCAATATTTCTTAAAATAAGCTTCTAAATAGCTCATGGAATCATTCTCAGGCATTGCCTGCAGTACTCAGGGTTTGCTCTTCTTCTGAATCTCTCAGCAACAGTAGCTGCCGCACCCCCTCCAACTTCCCTACTTTCTGGGCAGTGGTTTTTAAGTTATGTTAACATGGAAGCCCACTCATTATTATAATTAATTAAAAACCTCAGACAGGGTTGACTAATTCCACAGCCTGTGATACTAAATGCCTTGCATTTTCATGGCTTGGAGATACTGAATTAAATCAGTATTGAATTAATTCTATTTGAATTCAATTAATTCATAATAGATATGGGGAATTCTTTAGAACTGTCAGCCATACACGGCTCTACAGAGATTTCAGTAAACAAAATGCCACACAAACCAGCCTATTCTTTAGCAGTAATCTCTTTTAATAGTCTTTTTGGGGAAAAAAATGAATGTACACTAATTTAATTATGATGTTCTGGGCACTATGCTGAGTATTATAAATGTGTAAAATAATTTAATCCTCCCCAAACCATCATGACATGAGTCATCTTATCATTCTCATTTGACAAAAGAGAAAAGAGATCCGAGAGGTGAGATGGCTTGCCTCAGAGCCACACTTGGAATGAGGTTCTGAACTCAGTCTGATCAATCAAGAGCCCAGAAGCTCAATCTTCATGTTTATCCTACTCCTTCATTTTTAATTTATTTGTTTCTGTATTTCACTAATTTGCTTCCATGTGCCTTTGGAGATCATTAGATGAAAGTTGAAGTTAGGAAGAAAACAGAAGTAGAGACAGTATCAGAGAAAGTGATTTTTAAAAGAACTCTCAAGGAAGAATAGTAAAAAGAATTCTAGTATGCCATCAGTCATATTTCCCAATTGTTAACTTTTGACACATTTTCTTTCTCTTTGTGTGTGTGTGTGTGTGTGTGTGTGTGTGTGTGTAGATGCGTATTTTTTTCTAAATTAATTGAGAATAGGTTTCCAGCATAATGACCCATCACTGCTATTTCCTAAAGAAAATGACACTCCTACATAATCACAAAATTGAGAAAATACTGAGATCATATAATCCAGAAGCTCCACTTAAATTTCACAAATTATCCCAATAATGAATTTTATAGGAAAGGAAAGTAACAAGATCTCTGGCTCAAGATCCATCTGGGGATCAAGTGTTACACTTCATTGTCATTTGTATTTTTAGTCTGGACCAACCTTTCTTGGTTTGTGATCTTGGTGTTTTTGAGAAGCACAGATGGGTGTTTTGTAGAATTCCCTTCAATTTGATTTTACTCATATTCCCCTTAATATTAGATTCAGGTTATACATTTTTGGCAGGAATGTCACCGAAGCAATGCTGTGTTCTTCCCAGGGTATCTCAGCAAGAAAACAATGTTGATTTGCAGCATTCCTAGTGATGTTAACTTTTGTCACTGGGTTAAGGTGGTGCTTATCAGAGTTCTTCACTATAAACTTAGTCTTCCTTTGTAATTAGTATCTTGTGGAAAGATTCTTTGAGATGTTACTATCTTATTTCTCATCGAATTTTTACCCACTAGCTTAATACTCTATTGGTGATTCCTGGTGAAATAATTACTATGTTTGCTAATCATAACTTCCTAACATTATTCTTTCTACACTTATTCAGTGGTGCTATGAGAAAGAGCTTTTCCTTTTCCTATATTTAATCACACATTCATTTATAGGTTCATTGATCCTTATATAATCAATAAATTCTAACCCATTACAGTCATTATTTATTTTAATGATGAATTCAGTGTGTAATCTACTGAGCCTAAGTTGTCTGCTGGATATGCACTAAGATGCTCAACACTAAGATGCTGAGTAGTAAGAGCTTTGACCATTGAACAAGACTGAAGATAAATATCTGAGAGTGGAATCGACAATAATACATCATACAGCCTAGGGAGGTTCGTTCTGTGAAAAGAGATGTCAGTGACAGAGCCCGTAAACAAAAACATCCAAGGGATGCTCAAAAGTAGGAGTTGCAAAAGGGCCTCTCTGGTCTTTTTATTTCCCTTTTGATGACTCTTTCTACCTCATTATACTCTCTGCTCCTTTCTTCTGCCCCACTGTGCATTCTTACTTTTATGCTGGTATTCCTTAATGCACTGTCTCCCTTATTTGATTCTTATCCCACCAAAATTTTTTTTTGCTCCTTCATCTGAGGTCAACTTTACATTAGAAAGGCCAGCTGGGTAAATCAAGCCACACACAGGTTAGTATATGAGAGCCAATACATGTTGGGGTGTTTGTTCATTCGGTCTCTCTGGAAAGAGGTTTGGGGAGAGAGGTTTTCTTCTCTCCCCAAACCAACTGGCATCACTGGGCAAGACGAGGCTAGTAGACCGAAAGCTATGTACAAGAGGATGGACTTCCAAGACCCTCAAACTTCCCCTTTGAGGCTTTGCTCTTTCAAATTTCTCTTTCTCTAATCACTTCCTAGGGCTTGAGCCTTAAAAATCCCAGTCATTCAGCCCTGGCTGGTGGCACAGTGGATGGGGCACTGGCCTGCAAACCCAAGGGTCGCTGGTTTGATTCCCCAGCCAGGGTACATGGCCATGTTGCAAGCCAGGTCTCCAGCCAGGTCTACGGCTGGAGGCAGGTGAAAGGCAACCATGCATAGATGTTTCTCTCCCTCTCTGCCTCTCTCCCTTCCTCTCTCTCTGGAATAATAAAAATCTTAAAAATAAAAACCCCAGTCATTCAGAAAGAGGATGTGAGGATTATAGAGATTATAGTTTATAGACCCAAAAATTGGACAGTGTCATAAGGACACAGAACATTTGAAAATGTGACAGAGAAAATTCTAGAGCTCTGCAATGTGAAAATTCAACAGTTCAGACCTCACTCAGGTATTACCTGTGCAGTCATTAGAAGTTAGTTTTCTTAGAGTATTATGCTTAGTGAAATAAGCCAGTCAGTGAAGGACAAATATCATATGATCTCACCCATTATGGGACAATAATGAACAAAACTAACAACAAGCAAAACAGAACCAAGTATATGAATACAAGGAATAGGCCTTTAGTGGTCAGGGGAACGGGGTAGGGGGCAGGGAGAGGTAGAGGCAAAGAAGGGGAGCAGCTTAGACAAGAATCTAGTATAAAGGAACCATGGACATGGACAACAGGTAGGATTGACTTTGGGGGGAATGGGTGGGTGGGTGGGGGGACAGAGGGGAGCAAAAAGGGGATGGATGTAATACAACAACAATAAAATTAAAAAGAAGTTAGTTTTCTTAAACCTTAGTTTTTTAACCCCCATACAAATCTTCAAAGAGTGATAACCATAATTAAATCCTCAAAATTCCATATCATATAAAATCCAGAATCAACTCCCTAATCCTTTACAATAGGATTGCATTTACTGTTCACAAGAATCTATATGCTGGGTGCTATTTCTTACTACAACTTGACAGATGAGAAAATGAACAAAAAGTTTCAGTAATTTATTCAGGGTTACACAGCTTGGATGTGTAGAACTCAGGCAGTCTGATTGCAGAGCCTGCAGTTTCTAACTACCACATTATTCTATTTCTGGCAGAGTACCATATAGTATTTTTCCTGGACCCAAAGCAAACAGCCAGTGGTTTCCAGCATGGTAAGCCTAAGCATCCTGAGGGCAGAGTTTACACTGGATTTATTTTTGTGCACCTCCCCAACCTTGTGCTGTGCTAATTACTTGGCTTATTTTAGTTAAATAAAATGCAAACTCGATAGTAAATGACAAACTGTTTTGAATGGAGAAATGTAGACCTTGGCCACTAAAATAATTCTTAAAGGAACAGAATTTTATTTTAGTACTAAGTATGCCAAAAAATAATATTCAAGCTAATTCTTCTGTTCAACTCTTCCATCAAAGGCTCAGAATTTACCAATCTTAAAGCACAAATCCCCAGTAACACTAGAGTTCAAACTACAAAAGTCTGTGATTGGTTCTAATTATTCCTTAAAAGCACAGAGCCAATTATAATAAAGTATTTGTTCTTGGCCTCATTCTGTCTTACTACTCTAAAAAACAAGGGAAGATATGAAGGAATTGACACTTTATTTCTATGCAATTCTAAAAATGTTCTAGGACAACAATGCAAAAGCAACAAAGACAGCACCCTACCATCAAACCCTGTCTCAGGAGTACATGGCGCTCCTGCTCTCAAGAATTAAAACTTGCCATCATTCTGTCAGCCACCTCAATATTCTGTGGTTGTGTGGTAACACTCTCACCTGTAGACAATGTGGAGAAAGAGTCACAGGTGACTAATCCACCAACAAAGCAGAATTTCCCAATGTGGGTTCCATTCTAGAATAATTATCTAATTTTCCATAAGCCCAGAAGACCAATAAGGACACTAATTTTTGACTTAGAACTTACATTGTAGAACTCACAGTTATGAGATTAGGAAAGATTACTATGTGTAAGAGTTAGACTTGCTTTCTGTTTCCAGAATTACCTGTTTCCCAAGGGAGCAGTTTTCAGTATGTTCACCTTGGTCACGCTACAGACATTCCTTAAATATCTGATGACTCATAGTTGTCCACTTGTATTTAACAACAAGGGGATAAGACTGGCTAGAAGCTGTATAGGTGTGGGTGGAACTTAACAACTGGCAGACTTCACATCTTTTCAAATATATTAAATCACTGGTCCAGGATCCAAATCGAGACTTACATAGTAATTTATGTTTTATAAATTATATTGCACTTAAAATTGGGCTATTACACAGAAATTATACTCAAGCTTCTTTTGAAAAATAAAACCTATCTAGTAACAATAAGGCCACATTCACCAATTCCAGTTGGTCAAGAATTGGTGGCTTTTCTACTTGCATTTTACACGTACGTATGTGTGTGTGTGTATGTGTGTGTGTGTGCGTTTTTTCCTATAACATTGGAACTTAACTACTTGAGAGTGAACAGTCAGGAGGCTAGACCCCCTTCTGGAGAATCCTTACATATTCAAAAAAAGAGGATTTTATTCTGAAATATCAGACTGTGCAGTAGCTGCTCCTGCTCTTTCTGGACACAATATTGTTTCTTTGCATCAGTACAAAAATTAAACCCCAGGTGCAGGGAATTGAGTTGATCATGCTCCATAGGCTATAATCATTTTATGCCAGGTGCTTCTCATGTTATAGTTTATTCTGTTTTGTTTCTTAATATCCTATCCACCCCCCTACTCCATTTTCTTTCACGGGCGCCCGAACCTCTTCTCTAAGGGCTTGAACAAATATTGTATGGAAATTATCACTTTACCACAAGTAACATCCAGACTTAGAGAATAGTAGCATTATATCAGGCTTGCCTAACCCTGATTCCTAAACTAGAAAAGCAAACAAACACAAACTACAGATTAGACAACTTTTGAACACAAATTTAAAAAAAAAAAAAAGGTATAAATGAGTATTAGAACATCAAATCTAGGAGTGCATTAGAAAAAAATACATCATGGAAGGAACTGGAAGTATTATGCTTAGTGAAACAGGTCAGACAGCGAAAGACAAATACCATGTGATTTCACCTAATACAGGAAACTAATGAACAAAACAAATGAGCAAAATAGAACCAAAACAAGGAATAGACTGACAGGGACCAGAGGGGGAAAGGGGGAAAAGAGGAAAGGAGAAGAGTTTAGTCAAGGAACTAAGATAAATGACCCATGGATATGGACAACAAGATGGAGATTGACTGTGAGAGAGGGGTTAGGGTGAATGGGGCAGGGGAGAGCAGTGTGTGTGTGTGGGGACAACTATAATACAACAATAATAAATTAAAAATATAAAAAGAGCCCTCACTGGTGGCACAGTGGATAAGGCACCAGCCTACAAACCCAGGAGTCACTGGTTTGATTCCCCAGCCAGGGCACATGATGAGGTTGCAAGCGAGGTCTCTAGCCAGGTCCATAGCTGGAGGCAGCTATAATTGGGTGTCTCTCCCTCTCTGCCTCTCTCCCTTCCCCTCTCTGGGAATAATAAATAAAATCTTAAAAAAAAAAAGAAAAAAGAAAAGAAAGAAAGAGGAGGGAAGAGAGGAAGAAAGAAAGAAAAAGAAAAAAGTTCAAAAACAAAAAAATTACATTTTGATTATAGGTTTATCTGAAGATATTTGTACATTAGAAGTTTAAAGGAAAACATACAGTTGTTAATATTCAACAAATAGTCTTGATTAAAATGATCAAATAAAACCCCACAACTAGTAGCAAACTAGGAATAAAGTAAACCCCACAGCAATACCATGCCTCATGTTAAATGTTAGAAGCAAGCTGAACAACTACCACAAAGTGAAAGAGGACTCTCGTTATCACTGCTACTACTAAAAAGTGTATTAAGTTGTATTCACTTCAATAATAAAAGAAAACATAAATAGATACAGTATTAGAGGGAAAGGACAAAAAATGCTATATTGCAAACTACATAACTATCTCCTTGGAATATATAATAGAAGCAACAGGAAAACAATTAGAGGTTATGAGTGTTAAGAAAGTTAAGATCAATAGCTTCCTATACCAACCAGTAATAGTAATTAGGAAAGACTGAGAAGGAAAAACATTCACTGAAGGAAGTAAAATTATTAAACACATTGGAATAAACTTAACAAAATTTTTATGAAACAACTCAATTTTACGTAAGGATCTGAAAGGAACTTTATTAAATAGAAAAGTAAACTGTATGTTTGGATGAGAAAACTAATATTATCTGCAAGTAGTTTTAAAACACCAATTCATACACACACACACACAAACAATTCACACCAATTTTATCTATAATTCAGGTGTATTCTCGATTAAAATAAATAATTTTTTAAGGAACTTGACAAATTGATTTCTAATTTTATCATCCATGGGAAAACCCCACAAGAATTAGGAGATAGGAAAATAGAGACAAATTTCATTGTGAAGGGAATGAGAGTCATAGGGTGATAGCTAGAGAAGGTTTGGTGATCAGGAAAATTTTTTTAGGGACTCGAGCAGTTAAATGCTATGGAAAAAAGCCAGTAGAAATTGAAATTGAAATACATTACAGCATAAAGTTTCCTATACAGCCAAGCAGTATGGTATGTTACCAATAAAGTTATAATAAAATGAATATTTACACACTGAATTCTTGTTCAGGGTGGCTTCATGAACATATTAGTTTAAATCCTATCTTCAATCCCTTCTGAATTCTCACTGAAAGGGTCAAAAGGATATAATAAAGGAAGAACAAACCAGTGAGGATACTATGGAATGTTGTATTTTACTTGTCAGTTATATGGAGAATATACTGAAAGATACAATGGGTAAAAATATTTTCCCAAACTGTAATTTCCTGTAAAAGACAGAAAAGCCTGTCTGGGAATAAATGGAAAGCAATGTCAAGGTAATTCTTAACTAATCATAGCTGTCCCCTAGTCACCTCCCTGAGCCTTTATTTGATGCTGCAAAGAGGGCAAACTGGAGTATTTACTGGGAAAGAGACCTATTTATATCCTACTTGAAAATAAGGAGAAATGGCATTATCAAAACAAAGACTTCAGAACCATTGCACAGATTACCATCTAATTCAAGGGAAAAGGGTAGGCTTAAGGCTATCTGAAGCCACTCAATATGCTCTATAGAGATTAGGGGGAAAAAAACTCTACATTTTGTATATTTGTATATTCTTCTTAAATGAATCAAAGATCTGACAAAATAGTAAGAAATTATCAGGCCAGAATGTAAGGGAAGAAACTTTTCCTAGGACATGTACCAAATTCTCTGAACTTTAAACAGCAATTTGCAAGGCTTGCTTTTTCTTGGGTGATGAGACCAAATCCAGAGTTCATCTGCATGAAAATTTTACTAGGAGAGCCTCCCTCCAAAGAGTTGCACCCTCAATAATACAGGCAAGATGGACATGAAGCTGCCTGCTCTACCTCACATACCCAGAGGGTTACTCTGGTACTGAGTCAAGCACCCATCAAAATGATTGGTAAATGAATGTGATGGTATCCAAAGTTTAAAGGAGGTGAAAAAACAGGTATTCGCAAACATGACTATGCTTACCTTATATTGAGGGCATGGAGTTTCAAAGGCAGTTTGGCATTATTTATTTAATATTCTAGTTCCAGAGATACAAGGACGTGGAGAGTAGCATTGTTCAAAATTGTTCCAAGAAAGGTAAATAAATTACGGTTACTCGAACTTGAAATGAAACTTAAAACAGCAATGAAAATGAACAATATACCACCTCATTCAAGAACGTGGATAAATCTTACAAATAGGATATTCATCCCTGGCCAGGTGGCTCAGTTTCTTGGAGTGTTGTCCAGTGCACCAAAAACTTGCAGGTTCATTCCCTGGTCATGGCACATATCTAGGTTTTGGGCTCAATCCCAGATTGGGACATGAATGGGAGGCAACCAACCAACGTTTCCTTCTCACATCAATGTTTCTCTCTCTCTCTCTGTTTCTCTCCCTGCACTTCCCTCTCTCTAAAATAAACAAACATACCCTCAGGTTAAAAATTTTAAAAATACGATATTGCGCTAAAGGAGGAAGTAACAAAAGAAAACAAATAGTATTAACTTCTTTCGTATAAAATACCCAGCCGAAGCACATCATATTGTTTAAGAATATATTTAGGTTATTAAAATGTAAATAAAAGCAAGAACATTATTGCTCAAAAGTCAAGGAAGTGGTTACTGCCAGGAGAGGAAGAGGAGTTACATCTGGGGAGAGGCCATGGAAGACTGACTTCTTGTGCCCTGTCTTACCTAGTTAGTAATTATGTGTGTGCCCACTTCATAATTTTTCTCTGTATAGATAATTCTCTACTCTTTTCTGCATGTATATTTTGCAATAAACATTTAAGAAGGAATCCAAGACAGAAAGTAAATAAAACTCTAGAAGGGGAGGATGACAGCAGAGCAAGAAGAAATAAAACATAACTGAGATAAAGTAAACACATGCTCAAGAAAAGTTCTTAAACCTCAAAAAAAGAAAAAGTGACCCAATATAAGCAGAACTGATGAGAGAAAATATTAGATGCATGGAAGACAAATCAAGCACATGAAATATGCACATAAAAAGCATTCTAAAGAGTTTGTATCACAAATGGGTATTGAATTTTTATTATTTGTATTATCCATTAGAATCTATGGATATAATCATGTGACTTTCATTTTGATCTAACATAAAAGATATTAATAGATTTTATAAAACCACATCCCTATTTGTTCACAGTGTATTATTCTTTAAATGTGCTGTATAGTTCAAAATCAATTAAATAAAAGCAAAACATGCCTTGAATTAAAGAACTACTTGAGTTTTCAGATTGAAATGTTTCATTTTACTCACAGCAAATATAATGGAAAAGAAATGGTAGATCTTCATAGAACCTGTGAATTACAAGGATTGAAAAGTAAATTCAAAACATTACTTAAGTAAAAAATAAATAAATAAATAATCCACAAAGGAAAAATAGAATCCTGGTGAGCTCAGATTTATGCTCCATAACAATAAATGCTAGAAAATCAACTCAGCATTAGTTACAGAATCTCGATAATGGTACACACACCAACCTGTTTTGTCTTCCAAGTATCCATTCCACAATCCACTAAAAGATATACCCAACCACAGAACAACTCAGAAAATCTACTCACCACATTGCCATCCTTAAAAGCCATTCCATATTCTACTTTAGCTGTCCACAAAACGAATTTAATGAAAAGGAGGATGTATAAAAATTGGCAGTTAATATTAAAAACAAAACTTATACTACATAATTTTAAATATTTTATTTATTATTTTTAGAGAGAAGGGAAGAGAGATGGGCACAGAGGGAGAGAGACATCAATGTGTGGTTGCCTTTTACCTGCCTCCAGCTATAGAGCTGGCTGGAGACCTGACTTGCAACCTGGTTATGTGCCCTGGCTGGGAATTGAACCAGAGAGCTTTCGGTTTGCAGGCTGGCACCTTATCCACTGTGCCACCAGCCAGGGCTCACATAATTTTAAATATCTTAGGGAAATTTGATGAAATCATCAGTAATTACTTTTAATAGACAGCTATAAAACAACAAATTATAAAAACCTAAAATCCCAGTGATTTTATTACAAACTGCAATGGGTAATAGGCAGAAATTAGAGAGAAAAAACATTCTAATTTTCTCTTTTGGAAAAATGGAGGGGGCGGAGAATCAAAAATACTGTTTCATTCTTGATGTTGACAGTATTTCTCCTCCCTCATTTATGAACAGTTAAATGTAAATAATCATGTTAACAGCACATATTTAATTCCTTTTAAGCAGCTTTTTACAATATGTTGACATTCTAGAACAATATTGGATAATTGTAGTTAAGTAACATCCCCATCTTATTTCTTGCCTCATTGGATTCCTTCAATTTTAGTATTAAGAATGTTGTTAGGTGATATTTTGAAATACATTTTATCACATTATATTTTTGGTTTGCCAAGAGTTTGCATCAAAAATGGATATTTAATTTTTATTAACTCTTCATTGGAATTTATGGAGAGGTTGTGACCTCTTTTTCTTTTGGCCTACTGTATAAAAGATTAATAGATTTTATAAAACTACATTCCTATTTGTTCATTGTGCATTATTCTTTAAATGTTGTGTGGCTCAGTTTACCATTACAGAGAATATATTTTCATCCACATGTACCGGTGAAAGGTGCCTGTAATTTTCATTTTTGCATTTTTCTCAGATCTTGGTAGTAGATTTACACTGGCTTGTAAAATGAATTTAGACATTACCTATCTTTTAAAATATTCTTTAATGATTTATATAGCATGAGAATTATTTTTTTTAAATCCGGGCAAAACAAGTATACTCTGAGAGTTCACTCTTTCACAGGTTTTTAAATTGCTTCCATGGTTATTAGTCTATTTATATATTCCATGTATTCTGAATCTATTTCTATCAGTTATATTTTACTTCTAAAATGCCCATTTTACTGAGACCAGATGGAGGAATGTAAGCAGGGCCTGGCCTTAACTAAGCCCTAAATTGAGACTACAGACCCAAGAGTCCAGAGAATGGAACAAGGCCACTACCACACATAGAGCCAAGGAGCAGAAGAGTGCTGCACAAAGACAGAACTCCAGGCATTGGCAGAGCATCTACCTAGAGCACCCACCAAGCCCTGCACAGTGCATGCATGCAAAAAAATGGGGCTGGGCAAAGTACCATCCAAAAGGGTTAGGAGGGGACAGTACCAGGACCTCACGCCAGGCCAGGAATAGCACCTGTTGCCACAGCATTGGTTAGCCCTTCCCTGAGTACTGCCCCACTGCTCTTCTTAATGGGAGTTACTTTCTGGTTAGCCCAGAGTTACACTCTAAAGAGCTGAGCCCTGGTGAATTTCATCTCTCCTGGGTTTCATTTTGGGTCTCTGAACATGGTTGTTTACAAACATGTATAATGTTTACAAACATGTATAAAATCAGATGAGTGTTTCAGCTCATCCCTCCCCCCAAAATTCATAAATCTAGCTTTGTTACTAATCCTTCCCAGAACAAATGAAGCACAGGAGTTAATCCAGATATATTAGTTACATGTAGAATGTGTTCTCCACTGGAAATAATGAAAATAAAAGTGTTATATTAGCGAGGCTATAAAATCCATTTGGTGAGAACTAATCTTCTTAGTTTGCTATTTTAGTTTTGCCAAAATGCTCATGTTTATGACTTCCTTATATCAGAGAAATGGTATTTCTTCACATCAATTTTATACTCATTCTTATGAGATATTTTTTGGTGTTCTGTCAATATTTTACTGGACATAAAAGAGGAAACATAACAGCTTTATCCAGACCCTACTTCCCTTCAGCCTTTTACTCAGGTTCATTTCTTCAATTTTCCTTCTGTTGCAAAGCAGAAGCTTATTTTCCACTGCTAGCTTGAAGTGTTTTCATCTGTACTCTACATGAGAGTTTGGTTGCAATTGCTGGGTTGTTTTTTTTTTTCCACAGAACTCACCTGAGAGAGAAATAATTAAAAGAAAGAGACCATAATCCGTGTCATACATCGACATTTTCACCCTTCAGAACCATGCTTGGCCAGGAGTAAGTGTTGAATTAATCTGTGCTGAGTGACAGGAAGGCTGAATACAACCACAGCATGAAGTGGTTCCCTTTCACATGCCCTAAGCCCCTTCATTCTTCTCCAATGGGCTGGCCATTTTCTGGGAAACCACTGAGCATCTAAAACATGGAACTGCATTTCTAGGCTG
The DNA here is from genome assembly GCA_004026585.1 of Noctilio leporinus. Taxonomy (NCBI): domain Eukaryota; kingdom Metazoa; phylum Chordata; class Mammalia; order Chiroptera; family Noctilionidae; genus Noctilio; species Noctilio leporinus. The sequence continues at coordinate 53,902 of PVIW01002029.1, read as the reverse complement.
TTGAAATGCCCAATGATAACTATCCCAAGATGGTTGCCACCTCCCCCTCTACACACACACACACACACACACACACACACACACTCTAATTAAATAGAATACAAGTAGTTCTTTTTCCAAGTCTCTAATTTTGATCTAATCGGCCATAAAAGTATCAACTATGGAAGATATAGAGGCTTACCCAAACACAGAATATGCTCTGGAGAAAAAGGCTTACAACAAATTTTCAGGCTAAAAGGAAGGCTAGAACCATCCACTTCTACATGTGGCCTCAATAATAAAGCACACACACAAAAAGCAAACAAACAAACAAACAAAAACAAATTGCAATAGCACAGACTGGAGAGAGACTTATTATGTATCTTGATGTTATTGAAAAAACAGAGGTAGACAGTAACATAATGTAATGGGGGAAATTAGGCCATCTAACAGTTTGCAATCTCAAACCAAACCAGAGTCCATGGGTTGCTATCTCTGAGGTAGTAGGGGGTTTAGGTGAGGGTGTGATTAAGCTAAGGAATGGAATACTAAGGAGAATTTATCTCAAGTTGCATCCACACAATTGCCACCAAGAACCTGTCTGCATGAAAGTAGTGTGTGCCCCAAGATTCTGACAAAGCTGCACTTGACCAGATTTGATATGAAAAATGACTGTAGTTTTTTTTTTTAAAAACATACATTGCCAATCCCAATTCAATATTCATTATAAGATTTCTTGGTTCAAAACAACTGTCATGATTGGGGGATATGGTGCGAACTATAAAATGTTATTGATTAAAGGTAATTAAGAATAGGTAGTAGCCAGCAGAATGCCACAGCAGCCAACCAGAACATCTTTCTGCTCTATCCTTATATTGTTTTCCATGAAGGAAGTGAGATGCGTGAGTTATAAAATGGTATTAACTGGGTTAAACTAGGGATTGAGTTTATTTTGTTAAGTAATCTACATCCCAATTTTTTCCCCACTCCTCTACATTATAATTTTTAATGTCTTCTCATTAAATATTTTCTATAATTCTGAAATATGAATGCTTATTAAATAGGAGATAGAACATTCCTCATTTAGTAATTTTTCCTAGAATTTACAGGTGAGAACTGAGGCACCTGGATTAACAGCATAGAGATTTGGGTTCATGCTATAGTGCTGGGGCCCACCTGAGCAAACATCAAAACTTGGAGTCCCTCTCAGACCAGGCTAAGTCTGTAAGACCCAAACAGAAAACCAGTAAGGCTGGGTACATACATATTTCCATGTGATAGCTGTGGACCCCAGGGAGAGGGGGAATTAGGCTCTGAGAAATTATTTTAGCCTTTATGAAGCCCAACCTGTTTTCTCACCTCACAGAATCCTTTGTTGTATCAATAGCAGTTTTTAAGATTTAAATGCACATCCTGACCTGAGTGAGGTCTCCCTGCCCCTTCACTTGTTCTTTCTGTTTCCCTGTAATTAGCATTGTTTAGCATTGATTGACAAGCTATATGCCTTTAAAGTCTGCCCCTTTCAATAAGATCTTTGGGAAATGCAAACACAGCGTTTGGCCTCAAACCACTGGTCTTCTCTTCCCCTCCCACATACACACACCAGGAAAGGTTCATTTCATCCACAGCACCCAGGTGATTTATGCAGGTTAGGGGCCCCCTACACTATGGCCCGCTTGGCACAGGAAACATTTTTTCAGGCAGTATAACCTAGTAAGTAAAACCTTGGGCTCTAGAGGCAACTAAATTGGATTAAAATATTACTCCATCAAATGTCTATTTCTGTAACTTTCAGCAAATGACTTACCTACCATAAGGCTCAGTTTCTTCATTTGTAATACGGGTATAAAAAGGCATCTATGTCATAGAGTCATTGGGAAGACTGAATGAGGTAAATTAACTCCATGTCTGCTCAGAGAAATCACTCAAAAATATTAGTTATCTCTATTACTATCATTAAAGAAGAAAAGTTAGAAATCATACAGGTCAAAATGATCTTAACCCCTGTCAACCCTAGTTTTGAATTTGAAGACTATTAGGCTAAACAAACTAAATGTTTACATAATTTCTACGAATATTGATATCTACCCTAGGTATATGAAATCTCTTTTTTTAACTGTATAGTTTTTTAGCTATACATTCCAATACAAAATTAGGCTTTAAGTTTATTTAAAAATAAAGTACAATTGTAGTCTAATACATTACTTATCAAAGCCCCACAAACCCCTATTCTCACTCCAGTTATTAGTATCTTCTTAAAACTCACTCCATGTGATGAATATACATGGGGGTTATTCCCTTGCTTAGGTTTCATTATGTGGCAAAGGTGACAGGATGTCACCTCCATGATTATGGAAAAGCTATGCAGATCTTATATAAGACCTTGCTCTGTTTTGCTTAGCTGTTATTAGAGTCTCCGTTGACAGACTGGAGAGGCTCTCTCTTGCAGGCTTTGAAAAAATAAGCTGCCATATCATGAAAGGGCTCATGAGAGGGTCACATGGCAAGGAAATGGGGGATGGCCACAGCCAGCCCTAGCTAACAGCCAGCAAGGAAACTGGAACCTCAGTGCTATAGCTCTCTAACCATATGAAGATGAATTCTGTCAAGAGAATAAATGTATGTGTATAAATATGTATGATAAATTAGTAAATTTGTTTAGTTATTTAGAAACAAAGTTTTAGTCTTTACGCAATCAAATAACTTCTGCTACCTCTGCTACTAGGCCTAAAAAAAAATTCTTCTCAAATTCAAGATTGTATATATATATATACATATATATATATATATATATATACACACACACACACACACACACACAAAAATCTGTATCTTCTTCTAAGCTTTTTGCAGTTTCTATTTTTCACACTTAAAAAGTTGCCCTGGCTGGTGTGGCTCAGTGGACTGAGTACCAACCTGCAAATCAAAGAGTCCCAGGTTGATTCCCAGTCAGGGCACAGGCCCAGGTTGCTGGCCCGATCCCCAGCTGGGGTGTGCGTTAGGCAACCACATGTTGATGTTTCCCTCTCTTTCTCTCCCTCTCTTCCCCTCTCTCTAAAAATAAGTAAATAAAAATGTAAAGCTAATCCACTATTTAACAAGATGGAAAGAGTTATGTGGATAGCTGGTGATGATGGTAGGACAACAGTGTGGATGTGCTTAATGCCCTTGAATTTGATGTACTGTTAAAAATGGGAAAGATGGTAAACCTAAAAATTGTATTTTATCCAAAATTTTAAAAGTTTTTATAGACTTTACCCAAAAAAGTTCATCTGGAATTTATTTTGAAGTGTAACTATAAGAATTTACATATTGTTTTTTCTCAAAGTACTTAGCCAGTGAATCAGCATTACTTATTATTTGTTTTTATCTACCCGTCTGAATACTTGAACACAGTTGGATATACTTCTTTCTAGTCTTTCCAACTACACACAATCCTCAGTATCTGTTTATATGAATGTTTCCAGTTGACTTTATTTCATTTTCATCACGTACCAAAGTAATAGCACAAGCACCACCCAGTCATGAAACCCCAGTCCAGAGCTCAAGTTCTAGGTGACAGGTAAAGGAACTATGAAGCCACAATCCTTAAGCTTTTGGTGCCATCTAGTGGAAAGTCTCATGAGTTAAACTCTGTTCAGAGTCAGGCTAGAGAAGCAAACCTTGGTTCTCAAGTATTTCCCATCTTGAACGATTTGGTTCTAGACCAAGTTGTTCACGGAAAAAGAAATGTCTTGGTTGTCGAACAACACTCTGATTCTCAACCCAACAACCCTTTCATGCTGATACCCCTGTGACCAGTCACACCGTCTCCCAGGTGACAAACAAAAGAGAGAATGCGCATGAACAAATAGCTTCTTTGAATCGCTTTCCTGAATGAATTAAGTTAGAGTACTGAGGGTCCACTGTACTTTCTCCAACCAGTTTCTTAACTCACTAGGGCAATTCTGAATATAAAAAATGGAGGGCTTATCATGTACGGAATGGCCTTCTATGGAGCTACAACCTTTCTCTGTGGTCTGTATTTTGGATGCCAGAGATATAATTAATAGTCAAGTGCAGCTTAGATCACCACTCCTCTGTTCAGAAGTTTCAATGGCTCCTAATTGGCAATAGAATAAAGTACCCATAAATGAATAAAGAGGGAAATAAAGTCAACAAAGATGAAAACAATCCTAAAATTATCTACAAATATAAACAAAAGGCGCTGTCTTTAAAATGGGCAACATACACACACTAAAGATGAGCTGCCTTGTTTCAGGGAAAACCTTGAAATTCACACCCTCTGGTAAGCCCTTCTCTAATCAGAATGCATTCTGGTAGCACACCATCCATGCCTGTCTAACAGCACTTCTCTATCCGTTTTGCATCCTAGTTTGATGCAGAACAGTCTTGTCACTCACGCTAGATTTTAAGTGCCTTGAGGATAAAGACAGCATTTGATTCATCCCAAATAGCACTAACCCATCAGGAAGAGCGACTTCCTCTGTAAAGGTGGCTCAGACTTTAAAGTACCAGTGAACATGCAGTTCATTCCAGAACATTAATCTAAACAATCCATGCCTGTTTCTCAGTTTCAATACTTCACCTATTATTCATTTTATTCCATTTGTTTGACCTCAGGTTGTTCTCGTATTTTCCGCTTCTCTTATTTATTGATTCATTTTGGCATTCTTCATTTTTGGTCTCCTCGTAATCAACCTCAGGGTATTCCTTCTTTAATTAATATGTTTGTGATTCACCTGTGTTTCTTCACTGTTATCTATAGTTTAAGCTTCCAGCAAAAAAAACTATCTTGATGTTAGAAAATAGCAATAAAAAAAATCACAGCCTCTAATTACTGAGATTATGTGCTACATGCTTTAACATATTGTCTCACTCATTTTCACAGCAACCTAGTTTTTATTTACCCTTGATATCTTTTTTCTTTTCTTTTATCCTTTATATCTTAATTCAACCATCACTTCCTTAAAGATGCATTCTCTGACATCCTAAACTATACCAAACCTTTAGTAATACATAGTAGCTCATAGTGCTATGCAACTCTTTCATGCTTATAATAGTTAAAATTTCACATTTTTTAAACCAAAATCAAGCTTCCCTTTTGAAAAGTGATACCTTTGAGGAGTATCTCCATTGCTTGGCTAAGAGAGAAATAGCTTGTCCAAAATTAATCCCCAGCAAAGGAGCCTCTGGGAAAAGTACTGGCTTCATACAAAGTTCGGTGGAAACTGGTTAAGGCTGTTTTGTGGGCCATCATTTGTGGTCAGCTGCACAGCCTGGACCAGTTGCCCCTACAGCTATGATGTTAGAATGGGGCTAGTGCTTCCCCAGTCATGAATGCTGATACAGCAAATCCTGCCACTAGTTTGCTATGTCACAGGGCTCCAAATGCAAGTTTGACCCCATCTCCCACACCTTAAAAGATGTGTTATTCAGGGTAACATCTTCATTACCCCCACTCAAATTCTAACTCTGTAACTATCAATTCTAACTCTATAACTATCAATTCTACTCTCTCTGCCTTCTCCTGTTCTTGACAGCTGGGCTGGCCAAAATCTTGCACTAGGAGTCTCAGTGTCCTATGTTTTGGGGGTGAGGGTGGGGGCAGGGAACGAGGTGGGCAAGGGGAGGCGGCAAAAATATGGAATACTTCACGAATTTGCATGTTATCCTTGCACAGGACCCATGCTAATCTTCTCTGTATCATTCCAATTTTAGTATATATGCTGCCAAAGTGAGCACTCAGTGCCCCATTTTTGGTAAGTCTGAAGACAGACAGATTTCATTATCAATGCCTAACTCCTTCAAATCCTAACCATGAGCACTGGCTCACAAGAGAGTTAGAGCTAAGGCTCTGTTGTGATGTACTACTATTATATCTAATTATTCTGGAAGCGGGGCTGGCACCTCCTGTATTATGCAACTCAAAAGCCCCAGACCCCAAATACAGCTCTCTCCAAAAGCTGATGTCCCATCCTGCATCTCTGTAATTCCCCTGGAATGCATCTGGGCTACCACCAACAGCTGCTGCTCTGTCTCTGTGGATCTGTCACAACAAATGAATCAGCAGCCACGCCCGTGTGCTACTTTGCTGCTTGCCTTGTTAGCATGGCATTAGCACAGTGCTTGACATGTAGTGGGAACTACATATACACCTGCTCAACACTGGATCTAATTAATAAAGAAACAGAAGGACAAACCACCACATGAGGTGAGAATCCTTGTCTCTATTTTGTAAGTGAGAGAAATAAAACATAGAACTATTAAGTAACCTGACCAAGATCACACAATTAGTGGAGGATGCAGAATTTGAATTCAGGTCTTTCAGATCTCACATTACTTACTCCAGATCACTCCACTCCACTGTAACTCAGGGACTTCCCTAGGTGCACCAGGCCCTAGTTCAATTGTAAAGAACAATAACAGTAATAGCGTCACTTTTAAAATTCCAGGCACTGTAGTAGGTACTTTATTTATGGGGTGAAATAAATTCCCTCTAAGCCAATTATGCCACAGTAATAATTCTAAACCCTGTAAGATTTGCAGGACTCAAGGTCTAGACAATAACATCTACATACCTCACCTCAGACTGGTTAGGAATGGGGCACTGAGTTTGCTGGTGGAGATTTTGGATCACTTTTGCTGGCAAGAAGTAGAGAAGGCAGCAGCAGCAATAGCAGAATATAAATGAAGGCTGTAAAGAGTCAAATATGTCTCCAAGAGTTCAAGCTAGAGGAATATAAATTGAATGAATGCAATAAAACTTTCAATTTGAACTTTTCTGAAGACTTTTAGTACAAAAGCAATTTTGCTGGTAAGTGGAAAATATAAATTCCAAAGGAAAGTCTGAGCTACTGCTGTGTATAGAATGCTGTGGTACTACCACTTAATAAATCCCATTGCATTCCAGATACTATGCTGAATGCTTTATATGCATTACTTTAGTTTTCATGTTCAAAAATTTTATAAGATGATCATCACTATCACACATAAAAATCTGAAGGTCAAAAATTTTAAGAAAACAGCCCAAGCCACATAAAGAACAGAATGAGGACTCAAGCCCATAACTGGAAAGTTACCTTTCTACTATACTAAACAGCCTTCAAACTTATGGGGAAGCCTCAATACTTTTTCATCAGTAATTTTCCCTAAAAACTTTATAATAGACACTCATAATTTTAGTCTCCTGGAGTATTGTAATAAATGACAGTGGAATATATTCAAAGGGGCCATCATTGCTCTCTGTGCATCCTCCAGAGTTATTTTTTGCCCTTGATACTCATGCTCAATGTCACTCAAAAATACTAAGACTCAGAAAAATTTTTTGAGTCCTTCAATGTGCTACACTGCAAGAGTAATCAACTTCAGAAGGAATGTCAGTACAAACAGAACACAAATTCTGAAAGGAATTCCCACTACCACTGGATTCCATGTGCGCACAGCAAAAGCAGCCAAGTCTGATTCTGCCTGGTGAGTTCTCAAATGTGCCCAAACAGGAAGACAAAAGGAAATTTTTATTTATTTTGTGGCAGAAGAGAAAAATCATATTACCTTTAAGGTAAAGGATAAAAGGCAGGTACGACTACCTAACAGAATCTAAAAGTTGAGAAATTAGGCCCCAGGTGGGAGTAACATGGACAAAAAAGTCTTCCCATATTATCTGGTCTGAGGCAATGGAAAAGGGGGAGCTAAAAAAGGGTAGGGGGAAGTCTACCTCGAGTATTTAAAGAGAGCCCCAGGATGCACATTAGGGTTCAGGGTGCAGGCAGAGATAAAAGATACCCAGGCCTCACCTGGTGGGGAAATATTCAGTCATGCTGTCAGTTGCCCCATGGACAGCTTGGATGCTCCTAGAACCGTTTTTGGACAGAAGGAATGCGAAGATAGGGGTCTCGGGTATAAGCTGAGTAGGTAAGCTCAAGAACATTAAGGTTTTGGTTAAATTATACCTAAGGGGTAAGTCTTGCAAAACACCTGATTTGGCCCCCATCCTTCTTGCTCATCATTATGAAAGTAATTACAAATAAGAATTCTCAATTGACTAGATCTTTTTCACATCTTCCTGGAAAGATTTAATACATTAATATTCAGTGAAGAAATATTGGAACTGTAAATTTATGTACATGAGTAATTCATAGCCTTTGTATGCTATGACCTTTGGAACTTATCTAACCTCTGAGTCTGTATTTCCAAATGTTTACAACTCAGTTATTTTAAAAATTAATAGTTAAGTTTTAATATTCAGGAGATTACTCTTCAGAAATAGCTTTTCTGTTTCAAAAAGAATGTCAAAAGTGCACTTTCTAACATTAGTTTCTGAGATTTGCAATTTCCACTCTGGAGGTCATGGTGAGCTAGCTATGAGAACAGTCTAGAAGAGAAAGGTTCTATAAACTGAGTCAAATAGAATGAGGCATCCCTCATATTGACGAGAGAATAAGGCTGGGAGAATCACTGTCAAGATTAAGAGTGTTGCAGCCCTGGCTGGTGGCACAGAGGATAAGGCATCAGCCTGCAAACCCAAAGGTGGCTGGTTTGATTCCCAGCCAGGGAAACATAACTAGGTTGCAAGCCAGGTCTCTAGCCAGGTCCGTAGCTGGAGGCAGGTGAAAGGCAACCATACACTGATGTTTCTCTCCCTCTCTCTCTTCCCCTCTCTCTGAAAAATAATAAATAAAATCTCAAAAAAAAAAAAAAAAAAGATTAAGAGTTGCAACTGAGACCATTTCAGAATACTATTTTGGGTAGCCATTACGTGCTGGTGCTTTGCTAAGCTCTATTTTTCACATTAAAATTTGTGTTACGAAGTTATCTTAAAATCAGAGTAACAAGATGCCAATACATACATCACAGAAATTTAACTGTCACTTTTGCTTTAAATCCCTTAAGAAACAGAACATTATAGACTAAGCTGAAATCCACTACTCCTATTTCATTTCCTCCTCACGTAAAATATCCTAAGTTTTGTGTATCACTCCAATCATATTTCTGTACTTTTGTTAATTATAACTCTACTTACGCAATTTGTCTTTTTCCTCCAAACATATTTTGGTATTTACCTATGGCGATGCATGTCCGTCTGGTTGATTCATTTTAGCTTCTACACGGAGCTCCATGAGAAGAGTAAATCTGTTGATCCTCTCCAGGTAGGCTGTTTGTATTTTTTAAACATTCAAAGAATGCTGTAAAGCCCAATCTTGTGTATATCTCCTTGTGTACATGTGAAACTTTCTCTAGATTCTCTCCTTGAAGTGAAAGTTTTGGATCATTGGGTATGTACCCTCCAACAATACTAGGCATTGCCAGTTATTTTTCTTGTTTTTTTCTTAAATTGATTTCTAAGCGTTCTTTTGGAAGTTATTTTAATGCAAATAAATTCTTGCAATCTGTGGTTTTATATTTAACTTATAACAGTGTCTTGTATCATAAAACTATCTTAATAATAATGTGAAAGATCATAGAAATGTTTTTCTTCTAGGTTTGTGCTTTTTGTCTTAAACAGGAATTCTCTACCCCAGTGTGATACATTTCTTCTTTTTCTTCTAAGTATTTAAAAAATTTCCTCTTCACATTTACATGTTCAAACCATCTAGAATATATTATTGTGAATGCTGTAAATTAGGTAATCTCATCTTAAACTTTTTCAAAGAGGCATTTAAAAGATCCATCCTCTCACCAATACCTTTTAAAGCTATCTCTGTCATATATCATGTTTTCATATCCAAGTGGGCTTGCTTCTAGGCTATTTTGGTCTACTGTCTATAATACGCAAATTACTAGACCTTTGTAGGAAGTCAAAGGGTATATGCATGTTCCAACATCACTAAGCATTGCTTATTTTTTCTTGGTGTTTTTCTTAAATTGATTTTTTAAAGCATTCTTTTGGAAGAGCAAATAAGTAGAGCAAGTCCTGATTGTTTTTCAGAATTGCTTTGGCTCTTCTTGCTCTTTATATCACCATGTTTCAGGATTAGCTAAATTTCCCATTATTCATTTTTTAATGTTTCTTAATAATGTTGATAGTGAAATGAAGCTATTGTTTTTTAGTTTTGTGGTTGGTTGGCCAAATCTTTTATTTAGTACTCCATCGCTGATCAATACAAGTAAATGGTGTTATTAGGAAAGGGGAGAAAAGCTATGTGGAAAAAATCATGTATTATCACTTGAAGTTGTATTCATTTTCCAAATTAATTTGGTGAGGTTGGCAACAGTTATGATAAAAAGTCTCCCCAACCATTTCATGGTATGACTCTCCATTTATTTATAGTCTTCTCTTATGTCCTTTAATAAAGATTAAAAATTGTTTCCATAAAGGTCTTAACCATTTTTGCTAGATTCCAGGATTTTTTGTTTTTTCAGCTATTTCTTACATTTGTTCTTCTAGGCCACTAATGCAGTCTTTCCTGTAATTCACCTACTTTATTATGTTGTCAAAAAAATCATGTTTTTAGAGTTGTGTATGTCATGTGTTACATTCAGATTTCTTAAGTATTTTGTTGTTCAAGTATTGGTCTGCTTCCTCCAATAATTATTATGCTGAACATGGATCTTAATATTTTAACCTAATCCTTCTTTCTCTGGTTGCTATTGTCCCTTGACTGTACAATTACCTCCTCTTGGATGTACAGGCGAATTCCACAGGTGTTGAGTGGAAAGGTGTTTCTCAGGCTGAGCTTGAAGTGAAAAAAGGAGACTGTTCTATTCTTTTCTGCCCTTTGTCTGCTCAAGCCCCTTCCCCATTTTAAGGTATGGAACACTCAACCCATCCCCTTGGCTATGTTGAATTGCCAAGCTCTCTGTGATTCTCTGAGCTTCTGATGCTGCTCACATTTAATTCCTCCACTCTTAGAATAAGCCCAGTTCTTTCCACAGAAGCCATTAAGACCCCCAAATCCACCATTAGTATATTTTCTACCAGATGCTTAATAATTTGGAGTTGGTGAACATATATGCTATAAACTGATGTTGTCTGGTTTTAGTTTTCCAGCTTTGTAGTTGTTTGGCCAAATCTTTTATTTGGTATTCCATCCATACCTAACACATATGAATGGTATTTTGGGGAACAAGGGAACGAAAAATTTTGCAGGTGCCCAAAGAAAAGGCAACACATAGCCAGCATTATCCATTTGCTTTTTTTTTTTTTTTTTTTTTTGATTTAAGAATAGAGCTTTCTTTACATAAGCCTCTGATTTAAGTGGTTTGTGTTGTTGCTGGTCGTTTGGTTTTTAATACTGGCAACACTGAGATTCAGATCAAAGATCCCCTGAAATCTCAAAAAGAGTTGCATACACCAATCCCTGCAAACTCAACCCAAACCCACACCCAAAAAAATCTAGATTTGGACAGATTGATCCATTTTTCCACTTAGGTGGGCAGATACTTGTAATCGATCTTAAGACCGTTCGCCTCATTTACCAGGAAAAATGTCCTAAGAGGGACTAAGACGTTAGCAGAATTTCTACTTGGAAATACAAAAAGACCAGTACGCAGATTCGAGTCATATACTTTTAAACTGAGCTTGTTGAAAAGAAACGTTAACAATTCCAAAACAAAATTAAACGAGTTTCAACTTTTTCCTCTCCAAGTCACAAAAATTATGGGAGAGGAAGCTAACAGGAAAGTCTCAACAGGTGAAAACAACTCTTCCTCCTTGGGTGGTTAGTTACCATGAACAGGATCATCTTCTCGCTCGTTTCTGGAGGACGCACTTCGCTCCCACGCCGGGCGGAGCTTAGTACCTGCTCCGGCCTCCCCCTCTCTCCGGGCGGCTGGCGAGGCGGCCTCCACCTCTGGGAACCCGGCGGCTGGAGCGGCTGTAAGAATCGCGCGGCGGAGGGCACCCCCTTTCCAGGGACTGGGGGAGCCCGCGGTCGGCGCGGTCGACCCGGTCGCGGCCCCTCGAGTAGCGGTCGCTGCGGCCGCCGCTGTAACTGTCGCGGCCGCCGTAGGCGTCGGGCGAGCAGCCCCGGTACTCGTCGTAGCGGCCTCGGCTGCCGTACGAAGGCGGAGGGCCCCGCGCGGGGGTGCCGCTGTGCGGGTCCCCGTAGCTCTCAAACGGCTCTCGGTAGGAGCCTCCGCTCGGGTGCTCCGCGTAATCCCGGCCGCGACCCCCGTAGCCGTCCCGGTCGCCGTAGCCTCTGGACGGAAAGTCGTCGCGGGCGCTGGAGTGGCCGTAGTCGCGGTAGGTGTACTCCCGGGGCGACGGGGCGAAATCGCGGGAGTCGCGGGCGCTCGCGTAGTCGCGGCTCGAGTAGCTGTCCCTGGGCGAGTAGCCCTCCTCCCAGGGGCCCGGGTAGGGGTCCCGGCGCGGGGGCGCGGGCTCCCGGCGCAGGGGCCCCGCGTAGCCCTCTCGCCCGCGCGGGGCCGGAGGCCGCCCGCGCATCCCCCCGCCGCTGCCGCTGCGCGGCGGGCCCGACGGCGCGGCCCTCTTGGGGGATGGGCCCGACCTGCGCGGCGGCGGCCCGCGCTTCAGGGCCATCTGGGCCCTGGAGGACCGCAGGTCTAGATCCTCCGCATAACCGCCTCCGTTGGGGGACCCACCCCGGGACGGGGACCGCCGCAGGCCGACGCCACCCCCGCGGGCCCCGCGCAGGCCCCTCGGGCGACCGCGGCTGCGGGACGGCGGCAGAGGGCCCCGCCGGCCGCTCTCAAACGCCGGCTTGGTGGCCTGGGCTACCTTGATGGCCTTACCATCCAGGGACTTGCCGTTCATGTCTCTGACGGCGGCCTTGGCGTCGGCGGGGCTTTCGAAGGTGACGAAAGCGAAGCCCCTGGACTTGCTGGTTTCTCGGTCCTTCATCAGGAGCACCTCGATGATGCGGCCATACTTGCCGAACTCGGCCTCGAGGGTTTTCTCGTCGATTTCGGGGCTGAGACCGCCGATGAAGAGCTTCCCGGGGCGATCCGCTTCCACCATGTCGACGGGTGCAGCGGCCTGAGGCGGCGGGAACCGAAGCGGCAGCGTTGGTCGTGGAGTTCGAGCCTGCTAGCCTGGCGGGGCTCCTACCGGTGGGGCGGTGGCGCCTCGTGGAGTCGAGAGCGGCCGTCTGGACCCCCGGAGCGCAGGCGGAATGCTCCGGATTGCGCCGCTTGGGGCTGGTTCCCACAGGTTGGCGGGGCCCCTGCTGGCTGTGATTGGTTGGCAGGCTCGCAGGCTCCTGCTAGCTGTGATTGGTTGGCGGCTAGCAGGGTTCTGCTAGTTGTGATTGGTTGGCAGGGCTTCGGCTAGTTGTGATTGGTTGATTGCCCCAGGGCGGGGTGAGCCTGCTGTAGGGGGAGGGAGATGTGCAGGTTGGTGACTTTCTTTATCCCTGTTCTAAACTTTATTAACCTGGCCTTCATGTAAGGTTTTTAAGGTTTTCCCCGAAAGGTCAAATGCGGAATGAAAAACGGTTGGGTCAAAAAAAAAAAAAATTGTTTTGCCCATTACTCTGAATGAAAATTGTAATGCAATACGAGGTTATTACGCAAGCCATTTTTAAACACAAAAAAAAGTTCTTTGGAAAGTGGAATCATAAAAATGTAAAAGTTTTAAAGTGCAGTTCGTATGAAAAATGTATTTCAACTTTTGTTAAAGGTCAAGAGATGGCTTGATAGTGAGCTGTTGGTTGGTGGAATAGAAAGTGGGAATTGTTCTTTGGAATGTACTGTTTTCATTTTTCAACCTTCAAAGGGCTCAGCTAGGTAGCATTGAAACTACCCGTTCACATAAAGGTATCGTTGCACAGAAAACCACTTTACGACAAAATAAAGGCAAAACATGGAAGCACTTGGACACTCATCAAAGTAGCAACTGAGCACACATAACAAACTGAAGACTTCTCCAAAGAGTTATACTCCACATAAAAATCTATTTCAGGTTCATTTTAAAAATTACACAAATTTGTTACTTGCAATATTCTCTTAAGTGTAAAAAATAAGTTGGTGAATGTACCTTTGCTTGAGGCTTTAATGCTTAAAAACACTTTAAAAACTATATATATAATGAGGTTTAGGGATGTGTTTTAAAATGTAGTGTACTTTTTTCAAATGTTGCTATGGTGAAAATAGTCAAGAAGTCTGTGTGTTGTGTGTATGTGTACATGTGTTACATTGGTGTATTGCAATAGCTAAGTAATGTTGAGACAGGTAGTGAAAGTAAATATTTTTACGATTTCTCTGACTGCACTGGACATGTTTTTAAGGTTTTAATTTTTTTTTACCGTGTATGAATGGAAGTTAAAGCTATATGCATCACTTCAGTTCATGTGATAAATCGCAGTACTAGATTTTAAAAATTAAATCATTGTATTTCTAAGGTAAGCCTTAGAAATGGATTCATTTATAAATATATAGATGGTTTTTATGTGCTCATACTTAGAAATTTTACATTTCTGAGCATAAAATATTATTTTATGATTTTCTCATACTGAGCTGGGGAGATTTTTGCATGATTTTTAAAGTTTTTCCAATTAAAAAAATTTCTTGATTTTTGTGAACTTTTCTAAGAGATATGAATTTAATTTAAAATTTTATTTAAAGCATAGTTTTGCTATCTTTTTTTAATCAGAAGTTTATTTTTTTAAAGAACAAGCTTTTTTCTTTATTGCTTCTGTTTCAATTTTATTTGCTGCTCTTGCCTTCCTTCTTTTCATATCATTTGGATTAACAACTTGACTATTTTTGTTCTAAGTTTTTAGGTAAAAGCAGCACACTGAGTTTCTTTCTAATGTTTCTTCTAATTGTTGTTTCTAAGTTTAAATTTTATTCTGTATGGACTAGTTAATAACTTGTCCTCAGCTGGCATACATAGTGGGCTTTTTGTTTATTTTAACTTGCACTTAACTTAGTAAACAGACATGACTTTATTTTTAATTGATTTTCTTTTGGTTCAGTTTAGTCATACACAAATCCAGAAATTAATATGTAGACAAAGATAAGCAATTTAGTGTATTCTAATTGTTTTTAAAATAATATGTTTAAATTCTAAGTTGTAGTAAGACTGTTCTTCAGTCCAAACCATAGTGCTGTTATATTGCTTATAGCCCCTGACCTCTTTTTCAATTTGTCATGTACACTTTTGAGTACAGTGGTACCTCAGTATTCCCCGTTAATTCTTTATAAAACTCCTGACCAGTGGCAGAATTGACAAATACCAAATGATGGATCATCTTCTCTTCTGGAACATAGCTGGGACTCATAATGTAAGTTTTAGCAAGTGCAATGAGTCCTGAGCAAGAGCTGAGTACTGAAACGTTTTTTCTTTTCTCGTCAAAATGCAATGAGTACAGGGTTTGATGAGTTCTGAAGCCTATGAGTACTGGGGTATGACTATATTTATCCAAAGAAATCCGAAACACTCATGCAAAACAATAACATGTGTTTCTGCGCTTATTTCAGTGTCAACAACCAAGATGTGAAAGTAACCGAAGTGCCATCAATAGACAAATGGATAAAAAAGCTGTGGTACATGAAAAAGAATGACTGTTACCTTTTGCAACTGCATGGATGGGGCTACAGGGCATTATGCCAAGTGAAATAGGTCAGAGAAAGACAAATACCATGTGATTTCAATTTTATATGGGATCTAAAGAATAACATAGATAAAGCAGAAAGATATTCATAGATATAGGAAACAGACTGAGGGTTGTCACTGGGAAGGGGGAATGTGAAAATGGTGAAGGGATTAAGAAGTACAAATTGGTAGTTACAAAATAGGCATTTTTTAATAACATGGGACTAAATGGATTGATAAGAATGATAATTTTTTATTATTTTTATATAAAATATTACTGATGTTTGATCTTTGTTTTCCAGACAAGAAATTATTTTCTGTCTTAACTTATCTATAACCTATGGCAATTTGGTAAGTTATACCCTTGTAAGCAAAATTAAAACATTTATCCCTTCCTTCCTACGTGTTCCCTTCGAAAGTTCAGGCACTCTTAACTAATCCATATATGACCAAGTTTAAAGTTGTTGACTCTTAGATTCATGTTTCTCATGTAAAGAAAGCTCTTACATCTAACAGCTAACTGGATTGCTCAACCAACAGATTTTTTAAATGACTAGGAAATGAAGTAGGCAACATCTGTTTGTGGACTATTCCATGATTCCAGACCAAGCCTGTGTAATCTACACCTTCATTTTTCCTTTTTCCCTCACTTCAGTCCTTCCTATCTCACAAATAACCTGAGAGGCCAACCAGTCACTATCATAGTTATTGCTTCCTTTTATCCCATACTTTCTGATCAGAAAGATAACTCAACATTGGGCATCATATTTAAACCTACTTCACAGGTCAAAATGTGTAACTAGTCATATAGGTAGCCAAGGATGATTAACGTTTTAAGTTTATAAATTCACAAGTATAGTTGTGACATATGGGTCAGAGGAAAAAAAACTTCCAATGTAAATCAGAAAATACTTGGACTGGATGCTAATGAAAATACTCCATATTCAAGCATGGGGATTCGGCTAAAATATACATAAAGGGAAATTTATATCCTTAATCCTTATGATTAAAGACAAAAATGGCTAGAAATCAAGATGGAAAATATCTTACAAGAAATTAGCATATTGACAGGACAGATTCAAAGGTAACAATAAAACATTAATATTCCACAAAACAAATTTAATTTTTTAAAGGGTAAAATGTGGCCCTGGCTGGTGGCTCAGTGAATAAGGCACCAACCTGGGAACCCAAAGATCACTGGTTCAATTCCTAGTCTGGGCAGATAACCAGGTTGCAAGCCAGGTCTCCAACTGGAGGCAGGTGAAAGGCAACCATACACTGATGTTTCTCTCCCTTCCTTCCTCCCTCCCTGCCCTTCTCTCTAAAAAATAATGAATAAACTTTTTAAATTAAATAAGTAAGTATTTAAAATAAAAACTGATAGCAAAACTTTTTAAAAATAATTTAAAATAAAGGGTAAAATGTAAAAAATCAATGAATCTAAAATTTGTTTCGACCACCCTACTGGAGTCTTTGGCTGTGCTATTTGATTCTTAACTGCACTATTTAAAATTTCAAACACTTCCTAATCCAGGACTGTGTTTAGGATGAGGGGAGTGATTTACCTGATAAACAAAATTTAAGGAGATGCTGTCAAAAACTCAGAAATCAAGATAAGTAGTATTTCAGTACAACATTTTTAAAAATCAAAATGCTAAAATATCAAAATTTTTAATAAAGACAGTATCCAACACTAAAGTGGCACAGCCCTGAGAACAGTGCCCCACTTTCCTCACCCTCGTGGATTATCCAATAGCATTGATTCCAGGCATGTTTTTAAAATTTAAAAACATGTTGTTGGTTTAAACATTCTTCCTCATATTGTAAAAGTACTTGACAATACTCTGGTTTCTCTTCAGATTGTGTAAATCTTTTACCTTTTACTAAAAGTACTTGACAAAAAAGACAATTTTATTGAAAGTCTTTTCAATATATGTTGAAGTGATTATTTGGTCTTTCTCCATCAATAACTAGTGTCATGAATTGTAACATTCCTAATAGTTGTCCTCTCTGGTACTTCTGTTATAAATCATAATAGTCATGGTATATTTTAAGGAAATGTTGGAATTACATATATATACTAATGGCATTCAACTGTAACTCTTTCATAGTGCTGTCTTTGTGATGTTCTATTATCAGTGTTTTTCTAGCTTTATAAAATAAAACGGGAAGGTCATCTTCCTCTATTATGCTCTGAAATGGTTTACAGAAGAAGTTTCCTGTATGTGAAAGTTTGGTAGAAATTACCTTGATAAGCAGCATGTATCAATTCCTTCAAGCTCTGGAAATACTGGCATCTGCATATGAAAGATGCTTACTGCAGCTCAAGACGGCCATGTGAAAGGAATGTCACTTCTCTTATGCGTACAGTCATCCCCCCAGTCCACAATTTAAAATCCTGTAGTTTCATTTACTAAAGTCAACTATGGTCCAAACATATTACTACATGGATAATTCCAGAAACAAGCAATTTGTATGTCTTAAATTGTGTGCTGTTCTGAGAGACTAAATCTCACACTGTCCTGCTCCATCTTGCATGGAACATGTATCGTCCCTTTGTCCACACTTTGTCCTTGGTGTATACACTCCCCATTCTCAGTCACTTAGTAGCCTAGCCCTCTCAGTTACCAGATCATCGACTAAAGTGGTACCACAGTGCTTGGATTCAAGTAACTCTCACTAGCTCCAAAGTGTGAGAGAAGTGATACTGGCAATTCAAATACCACACAATTCCTTTAAGTGAAAAGGTATGTATGGACGGGAAAAAACAGAGTGTATAGGGTTCAGTGCTATCTGCAGTTTCAAGCATCCATCCACTGAACATCTTGCAAGGTATCTCCTATGGACAAAGAGTGACTACTATACTTACTTTCTAAGTCTGTTCCAGGGGAAAGCCAGACTTTCTAAGTCTGTAAGGCTAGCTTTCGCTGGCCAGCATGACTGCCATCAGTGGGCATCAACCTCAGTAGCACCTCTCTTCTAGGTTTCGTCTACGACAAATGTTGGCCATCTCCCTGTTCTGTGTCGGTATCAGCTCCAGTAACATTACCTATACATTTTCAAATGATTGCCATCTGTCTCCTTCTAACTGCATGGTCCACTCTTGTCTCCATCCCTCAGGGGCTATTATACCAGCCAAGAGGCTTTCTTGTCTCCTACAGACAGGGAATAAAAAATGGTAAGAGTTTGCAGTGGACTAAAGAATGTCATAAAAATTTTGAGACCACTTCCATCAAGCATCAAGAAGTAACTGCCCTTGAATCTGGCCGGCCTGTGTTGTTTTGACCAATGGAGTAAGGCAGAGAGATTTTATGCCAGTTTGAGCCTAGCTTTTAAGAGAATAGGCAGCTTCCACTTGGCCTCTTCAAACTTTAAACTCCCATCAAAAACATTATTTTCTTGGCTGGAGAGACCCTGTGGAACGGCTCTAAGACTAGAGGGAGGAGGGGTCCAACCCAACCCAGCCTTCCAGCTATCCTCTCCAAATCACCAGGTGTGTGACCACAGTCATCTTGAGGCTTCCAGAGCAATCTGGCTGTCAGCTGAATACCACCAAGGGATCCCAGGTGATGTTCATGTGGAGCATAAGAAATGCTTAGCTGAGCCCTTTCTGAATTCTAAGTCACCAAGTCATGACATAAAATGAAGTGGTTATTACTTGAAGCATGAAGTTTTAGGATTGTTACATAGCAATAAATTACCAAAACATTTTTCACAGAAAATCTTACTGCACCCTGTTTCTAACAGACAGAGGAACCTGTTTTTCATTCTAACCCCAAAAATCTTTGTCTCCTTTTATCTTCATAATAGGCTACAGAAAATGTTCACTGCAGAAGTGGAGTGGACTCCCATTTCTAATGAGACTAGTGATTCTCAAATACTAGTGCATCAAAGAATTGCCTGGGAAGTATTAAAAATCCAAGTTCCAAGCCCTGGCTGGTGGCACAGAGGATAGGCACTGGCCTGTGAACCCAAAGGTCCCTGGTTCAATTCCCCAGCCAGGGCATATAACCAGTTGCAAGCCAGGCCTCCAGTCAGGTCTGCAGCTGGAGGCAGGTGAAAGACAACCATACATTGGTGTCCCTCTCCCTCTCTGCCTCTCTCCCTTCCCCTCTTCCTGAGAATAATAAATAAAATCTTAAAAAAAGAAATGCCGAGGCTCCGGCTCAGGTTATGGCTCTCGAGCTCCCTCTAAGGCTCTTCTTCCTTGAAGATGCCTAGATGATGGTGAAGAACTGCCTGGATTTCCCAACAGATGATATAAAGTATTAAATTCTGAGAGCAATCATCATGTTGAAGGAATACAATGTTAGAGCAACCATGATTTCTGACTGCATGCAGGACAAATTGCTAAGGAAATTGTGGACTGCAATAACATTCCTTTACGTACAGTTGACAACATGAAGGTGTATGATGCTGATCCTGATGTCATCACACCAACAAGGAAAACACTTAAGGTATGCAAGGATTGCACAAGTCCAGATATTGTACACAGAATCCAAGAGATCATCAATGAAGATCCAGGAAAGTCAATGTGCTCCATAGCAAGAGAACTGCAAATGTTGGATGCAACAGCTTGCAAAATTATTGCTGAAGATATCAGATGCAGGTTGTATGTTCTTAGAAGAGGCCAGTTTATGACACAACAGACAAAGGAAAGGCAATTTGAAAGCAAGGACACTGCTAACAAAATTGAAAACTCCCAAAGGAAAAAACCCTCTGATTTTCTTCCCAATGCAAATAAGTTTCAGCAGGATCAGATAGTCAACAGAAGAAACAACAGGTGGCTCTGTGAGAATCTTAATGAAGTCCCAATGGTCATGAAAATGAAATTTCATTTTCATTACTGCTACAGTAATGGTGTTAGATGTTGTCAGTAATGAAGGAGATATAACCCTACACATTTTCCACAAGGCATGAAGGTGACTGCTGATGTTTACCTTGACATTTTGAGAATAGTTGTACTGTGAATGAAGCAAGTTGTAAATGGATGTCCTTTTATCTGCCAACAAAATGGTGCACCAGCACAGAATGCCAAAAAAGGTGCAAGAACTTCCCAGTGTCAATGTTCCTGAATTCTGGTCAAAGGAAATCTTGCTGCCTAGTTCACCAGATGCAAATCCCTTAGACTTTTATGTATGTAGCATTTGTGAGAGAGAGGTTAATAAATAACCCCATTCCAATAAAAAGGCTGTTAAAGCTAAGATTGAAAACACGATGATGTCCATGGATAAAGAAAAGTTAATGAAAGCTGCTCAAGATTCCGAAGTTGAATTGAGTCTCTTATTGCAGCAAATGGAGACTTTTTTGAACAATTTAAATAATAATGACTATGTTTATGTATTTACATATAAGAGTAAGTTTATTTCAAAATATAACACTTATCGTATGTTGTTTATTTTACTAAAATTTTGCCACTTTATCTCATGCACCCTGTATATTTTGCAACTCAGTATTAATGTATAATCCATGGTATAAATTATAATCCTATTCTACTGAAATATCAGAATACTTAAAATGACATTCTGAATATAGCCTGCTAGTGCTTGAAGACTGTCTCTACTACTCACCAGTTGAATAAACTCAAACAAAATTTAAAACTGTCTTCTTATGTATAAAATGGAAATATTAGTTATACCTTATTCTGAAGGTTATTTTGATGATGAAATTAGAAAATATAAAATTGGAGCAATATTATTAGATATTATTATTAGTTTTTATACCTTTGAAGTGATTATGTAGCATGTGAAAATTCCTCCAGTTCCTTGGCACCTAGGAGAATAAGGAAAATGGAAACCCCAGTTTAGACCCTCCACACAATCCACAAGCAGAATAAAAGTCTGGGTTAGGAATCAAATAGATGGTGACTTTGAAGAGAAGAAAAGTTGACTTTGGATGTTGGGCACGCAATGCAACATACAGACAATGTATCACAGAATTGTATACTTGAAACCTGTGTAATTTTATTAACCAACGTTACCCCAATAAACTTAATTTTTAAAATCCAAAAAAAAAAGAAATGCCAGTTCTTAGAAACCCTCACCACCTAGATAAGTCTAGTATGCAGCTCAGGAATCTGCATTTCAAGAAACACCCAAGTGACAGTGATACCAGTAATCCCAAGGATGGGCACAGAACAGCACTCAGTAAGAGACCAGAGAGGGCGAGGCAGTAAACTAAGCCATGGCGGTGGGGATGGAGAGGAAGGAAAACAAGGTGCTCTTCCTTGGCCCCAACCACTGGATGAATTTCTAGGCATCTCACATCTGGATTCTTAAGCTCTGCATCCAATTAAAAATATCATGGAACACTTTTCATAGTGCTTTGTATTTTTCCTTTATTTTAACCTCTCAAACTCCTATGTGAAATAGAATAGACATTTTACACATAAGTGATTAACCTATATCTAACAGACATCAAATGAAATATGTCTGGGCCCTGGGTATCTAAAGCTGAGTGCCCCAGGCCTTGTCACTCTGAGGTCTTTTTATTTTTTCAAAGAATATCAAGTTCTTCACATCAGAAACACTGCCACCAGGAGCCATCCTCTTCGTTACCGTCATTAAAATCATGTGTAATGGCTAGATGTGGATTGCTAACTCCCACAGCTTCCAGAAGCTTCTGGGCGTCCTCATCAAATGCCTCTTTGCACAACCTGAGAAAACAAGAAGACATCTCTTCTTGCACTCAATTTTCCCACAGCCCTTTACTTTCTCTGGGAAATATGTTTCAATGGAGTGGGGGAACTGTTCTGTCAGAGTAGATAGAGAATATCAACATGTCCGGGGAGTAGAAAAGGACATAGGGACAGGCTGAGGAGGATACTGCAGTTGGAAAAAAATGGGCCATAGAAGAAAAAGGGAGACACAAATTTAAAATTTAAATGGATCCTCCAAGAGCTTTCTTTTTCAGTCAAGCAAAATAGTTAAGACTAATGATGGTGAAAACAGCTAACATATACACTGTTTATTATGCTAGTCCTGTTTTGAAGATCATCTATACTGGGCCAATCCTTACAATAAGCCTATGTGCAGATTTCATTTCACCTGTCTGACAGATATGGTAACTGAAACAGAGAGGTTGGGGACTAGCACAAGTTCAAATAAGCAGTTAGTGGCAAGGCCAGAATTCAAACTCCGGTAGTCTGGCTGTAGAGTTTGTGGCTCTTAACCATTATGCTACCTCTGTCTCTCAAAATTCAGTGTTCTATGAGCGAAAAATATTTAAGGGCCTAGAAGAGACCCAAAGATCCATAGTCAGGTTGATCCTGAAACCTGCAGTAAATGAGTGGCTCCCCCAATCCCTCATTTCAGGAAACTTTCTTCTTAAGAAGTCAGTGAAGCCATGGCTGGTGGCTCAGTAGATAGGTGCCGGCCTGCGGACCCAAAGGTCTCTAGTTCCATTCCCAGCCAGGGCACATAACCAGGTTGCACGCCAGGTCTCCAGCCAGGTACCCAGCAGGAGGCAGGTGAAAGGCGACAATACATTGATATTTCTCTTCCTCTCTGCCTCTTTTCCTTCCCCTCTCTCTAAAAATAATAAAATCTTCAAAAAAAAAAAAAAAAAGAAGTCAATGAAGACTTACCCTAGAACTTGTAGTTTACATTTAGTAGACCTCAAGACTTCACATAACTTCGTAATTCCTTCACAACCTAAAGTATTCTGTGCCAGGTTCATTTTTATCAGGCTTTGGTTGTTGCTAAGAGTGGAGGAGAGATCCTGACAACTGAGAGAGGTCAAACCACAGTATTCCAGCCTGCAGGGAAGACAGATTACAGATAAAATTAACATGACAGCAGGCAAGCACACAAGAGATCTGTGTACTGGAAGTAGAGGATAACTCTAGAACCTTAAAAAGACTAACACAATTAGGGGAAATTAAGAAATACAAGTACTTAAAACAGGCATTATTCTAGATATTTACAGGCTGAATATATCCCTTTGAATATCATGATTCATAATTACAGTCTAGGAAACAAAATATGGAAGCACACTAAGAAAAGCTATAAAGTAGTTGGTACTTAAACAGCATTAAAAATATAGATTTTAGACCCTGGCTGGTAGTACAGTGGATAAGGCGCCGGCTTGCGAACTCAAAGGTCGCAGGTTCGATTCCTCAGCCAGGGCACATAACCAGGTTGCAAACCAAGTTTCCATTCAGGTCTGTGGCTGGAGGCAGGTGAAACGCAACCGTACATTGATGAAAAAAAAAAAAGAAAAAAAAAATATATAGATTTTAGAAATACCGTATTGTTTAAAAAGTGAGGTACATACTGAAGTCTCTTGCATCATTCTGTTTATGCAAAAAAAAAAAAAAAAAAATGCATGCACCAAAAAACAACATCACATCTTTTTACAAGGCTACACACAATTCTATGGCATATTTCAAGCACATTAGATCAGTTGCCTACAAGTGTGAAAGAATAGTTAGTGGAGATAAATTAACCAACTAACCAACCAACGATCAATGGGCCCTCGCATAAACCAACTTCATGGCAGAGGAAGAGCACACCACCAACACCTGGGGAGGAGGAACACTTCAGAACCTGAGGGGTGCCAGGGCTGGGAAGAACAACTAAGACTTTTTTCAACAATAGCTCCAACAATGCCACCTGGCAAAATAATTGTGTGATCTGCTTTAGTCACACAACAGCAGTGGTTGGCAACCTAACCCCCTACGCCAGTTGTCGTGCTGTCCACAAGCTATGAAAACATAACATCTCATGTGGACGTGGCAGGCCTTAACTTTTCTGCCATGCTTGAAAGCATCGATGGTAGCCCCCCAATAGGGACCCTTCTCATAAATTTACAAACACAACAACAGGTACCACACCTTGTTTCAGCCTCACTGATACAAACTCCCGAGTTTCCCAATGCCAGGACAGCCTGGGCAAGGCCATGTGTGGCAAACAGGCAGCTGCTCACACTGCTCAGGGCACTGCCCCCCTGATACAACCCCATCAACACAGCAGTGACCCAAGTCAAATACAACAACAGATCCCGCACTGCAGTGACCAGTGCTACATGTTACATGTTTGCAGGCAGGAAAGTGTGGCCCATGGAATGTCTCTTTATTGGGGATGGGATTGGATTGCTGGTGGCCCATCTTTTGCCCCCTTTATTTACTGATAATGACACCAAGATCAGCAGATCATTCTGAACTCCCTATTATTAGTTGTAAAAGGTATTAAGACATGTTATTCCTCCCTAGGTCTGACTTAATTGGCTGAGTCCAGAATCCTGACCACCGCATAATTCAAATCAAGACTGTAATATGTTCTCATCCTGTGCTCGGATTCCTATTGATAGTGGCTTTAATTAAATGGTGCATGAGACAAATTGAACAAATTTGGTCTCAGCCTTTGTTTATTAATCAGAATGGCCAATCCTTGTGAAAACACACAGGAAGCCAAGACTGCACTGTGTAGAAAAAAGGAGTGGATATTGTTGGGAGACATTCTTCTGTAGGTCCTTAGCCCTCCTACATTTTTGCTGATGAAAATGACAACTCTTTACCTGAGCCATTTTCTAGGGTAGATGTACGATGAGCAACCTGGAGAAATGAGGTAACGTCTCTCCTTCCAGGACAAAGAGCAGGCTTGCTCACTGCTTACTATAAAATGGTGAGTCTCTGAACTCAATGCTCCTCTCTGAGGATGCCAACCACTGCATGTGTGGGCATCCACTGGGTCTCTCCACAACAACCCTGTGGACTGAGGGCACAAGGGATATGGACACAAACACACCTAACGTTTGGACGGCTATGGGTTTCCTGCCATGAGTGTCCATGAGACAGAAACAGGCTAACTTATTAGATGATAAGTAGGATCAAATGAAATTTCAGACCCAACAGTTAACAGCATCTTCATTGTTGTGATAAACATATATGAACAGCTAATGGGAACATAGGAAAAAGAAACAGTTTCTTAGAAGATTCAGAGAGGCAACTCAAAATTTTTTACCAGGAAATCAATAATTCATGCTGGATGACTAAAAATGTACTCTCCAATATTTAAGATTTTAAAAGGCAAATAAAATTCTAAACAGTATCTGATTGAATGTTAAGTATTCAGAACATAGGATAAAATTTTATTAGATTGCAAGCTCCTTAGGAGCATCAAAAGCATCTTTCTAGATAAAAGATGAGTAGTAAAATCTCAGATTTAGTAAGAATTATTAATATAAGGCCAGGTGGGGTATATCTGAA
Source organism: Noctilio leporinus (assembly GCA_004026585.1). Taxonomy (NCBI): domain Eukaryota; kingdom Metazoa; phylum Chordata; class Mammalia; order Chiroptera; family Noctilionidae; genus Noctilio; species Noctilio leporinus. Next base: position 28,220 of record PVIW01002029.1, on the reverse strand, counting down.
GGATGATAGCATGTGGAAGACCCAAATTAAGTACCACTTATGGTACCGAGAAGGATGCAAAGAAATGTCAACTACGGCTTTATACTAACAATATACATTACACATTGATCCATATATTTGAAAGATATCAGATTCTCATTGCTGAGTATAACTTACCTTCTAACCCCATCTCTTTTCCATTCTCTCTATATGTACTAAAGTTCTTCTAGCTATACTAACCGCCATATAGCTGTCATTTTCCTAATGGAAAACTAAACTCACCCAAGACTCTGAACGTTACAGTTTGGATGTCTCAAAGCTTCACACAGAATTTTGACTCCATCATCCTTTAAGTCATTGTTCCCCACGTCCAGGCCCCGCAGGTTCGGGTTGTTCACAACAGCAGAAGCCAGATCCAGGCAGCATGCACTCGTGAGAACACAACCCATCAGCCTGCACAAAATACAAAAGAAAAGTAAGACCTTAGTTGTGAGGCTTAGTTTATTCCTGGGAGAGATTCTCAGGTATTTCAGCTTTTTTTTCTGACCCTTTTCTATCTGTAGTCCAGGATGCACATGGAAAGTTCTAACATTACCAGAAAGAACAGATGGGATTTCTTAAGAAGCAGAAAAAGACAGCAGATAAAACTGCTTTCTTCTACAAACAGGTTGCTACCTATCAAGCTTCCCAAATCAAAGATATAAACACATTCCTGTTAATACTAAACAATATTATAAGCTTTCCCAAGGAGCTGGTATCCAGACTTTCAGTTTCTAGTACAATTTTTATGTAAAAATGCTTTTCAGGAACCTATCTCAATGTGTTATCTCCAAAAGAATCAAGAAGCTACTACATATAAGTTTATTTTGTAGGACATTTAAGAGCATTTACAATCTGGCTTCAAGCATTCTTTTTTTTTTTCTTTTGTCCCCACCCAATTTTCCAAACCTACAACATATTATTTTCCAAATATACCACCATCTATCCTTGTTCCCCTTCTTTTCTTCTGCTTAGAATATCTATACATAGCAAAACCTTCTTCCTCTCTCAAGCTTAAACTGACTCATGTCTCCTCCATCCCATTCCTTGCCCCTTGACACTCCTGTCATACCCTCATAACAAAATGTGGAATAGATTATAGAGTTGGCATTAATTTCTCTACTATCAGCATTTTGTGAGTTACTTGAGCACATCCTAGTAATAACCTTTAGCTGCTTCAACAACTAGCTCATGTTTGTTGTAAACATTAGTTGAGAGAATTGGCATGGCCTAAAGAGACTATGAAGGTAGCTAAGAAAGCACAAATTAGTTTATGTGTTTACAGCAATGCTAAGGAGAGAAACTGGGCTAAACAAATATCTTGTGCAGATAGGTCACTTAGAAATTATATCTCTAGAACTGAAATAAAGGGATTAGATTTTATGGTAACTTCCATTAAATAAAATTTTATCTTCCAATTGAATAATCATCAAGGAAGTGTCAGAGAATCACATTGTAACCCATTTCATAAATTTTCCTAAAGGAAGTACAGGTGCTTACTGAATCCAGTACTTGAATCACTTTAGTGTTTACAAATGTGACAAGTAAACTCATTTGGAAATTTGGTTATCCTGAGTCAGTCCAGTCAAACCAACCACCTCTATGTATACCAACAATCTTGAGTTTATGGTTCTAGAAAAAATAATGCTAGGATTAGACCTATAATGACTCATCCAGGCTACTAGTCCGTCCCATGGTGGGGCCCTAGTGGGAAAGTGAACTGAGATTGCTAAGTGACACCTATGTCTTGCTTCACTCTAGCTACAATATTTAACAAAATAGTAAATATCGTGCAAACATTAAAATAAGGAAATTGTATGTATTTAAATGTGTTTTTGAAATACTATCACATAAAAGGAAACCTCAAAGTGGTGTCTACACAGTAATCACAATTACACATACAGACATCATGTGTAAGTATGCATACCGATTCACAGAGTAAGAGAGAATAAGAATAAACACAGTTGTTGTTAAAGAATGATTGGATTGTTGGATATATATTTTTAATTCCCTTCCCAGTTTCTTTAAAAGTTAACCCAATTATAAAACTGAATTTTAGAAAGAAAAACAAGTAGAGCCTAATTTCAGCCTCATGGATGTGAGACAAAGGACAGACAAGAGTCACTGGGGCACTATCAAGGGAAAAATAGAGTGTCTACTCTTAAGCCTAATGGCTCTCGTCCTCCCTGCCTGAGGGACATTGACTGTAATTACTATATTAATTGTTCAAGAAAAATCTGATGAAAGAACCTCCCCAGCTAGACTCAGGCAGAATGACAGAGAGGGAATCAGTGGTATACTCTTCTTTTCTGGTGAGATACTCAGCCTTTCTTTCCATGCCTCCCCTGCCCTCATAGTAGTAGTTAAAGCTACACAAAACTAAGGTGAAAGAAGACCTACTCCAGGTCCTGAAGGTTAGAGCGTGGATGCCGAAACACATCACACAGAAGCTTTACTCCCTCATCCTGTAGCCAGTTGGACCCTAGATCCAGATGTGTCAGGCTCTTGTTGCTTAGGAGAGAAGATGACAAATGTTCACTGCTCACGGAAGTGAAATGGCAACGTCTCAGTCTGCAGGATGAACAATGTGAGAAAAAAATGGAATCACTGCTCTACTGACCAAATATTTTTATCTTCGGAAAAGATTTCATGTTATGGTCCCTATCTACTTGCCAATACTCCATCTCAGGTCAAATAGCCTCTTCCCTCATTGCCTCTTTGGTTGTATCCCTTGAGAGTCATAGGTTTACACCAAACTGGGCTACAAACTGGATGTACATTCTCCGGAATTTTTATTACTATAATAAAATGTTAATCTCTATAGTTACATTGCATATAAAAATAGTACTCTGTTGCAGAGGCAGCTACTTGGAGTAGAGCAACAGGCATATGGAGTAGAATGGGAGTAATTATAATAAAGTACTTTTTGTACATAATAAAAGTAGCATTTCCAATCAAAGATATATTACATCATAAATGATTTGGGGACAACAGCCTTCTAGCAGTCATGAGGGGGAAGGTAATTGGACTTCACACAAATATTAAACTTCTATATCTGAAAAAATGACCATGAAAAAAATAATATAAACTAGTAAGTTTAAATATGATATTAGTAACCATAATATATAACATAAAGAAAACAGCCAGAAGAAAATCGAGCTTATGAAGAGACAATTCCTAGAATATTAAAGGCCAAAAACATTAGAAAAGGTGCTCAACACTGAATCCTTTTTTAATTATATAATTTTTCAATTATGTAATTAACATTGATCAAAAAGATTCCAGATACCCAGTGAGGATATCAAAATGCAGGCTCCTAAACTGCTGATGAAATATAAACAATCTGTCTGGATGCAATTTAACCATATCTGGTAAAAGTTTTGGTTCATCAATTTAATGTCTATGAAATTATCTAATGTCAACTAACAGAATAATCACAGTGGGATCCAGCCATACCATGCAATGTTATACTTACATTTAATGGTACTCCTATATATTTACCTGTTCTCAGCCCAGAATGTGGAGCTGGACAGGTGGACCTTAGTTCTGAATCCATCAGTTTCTTGTGAGCATTAGGGAAGGTGCATAAACTTTCTAAGCCTCACATTCCTCACCTGTACAATGAGGCACTTAGAACTCAGGTTGCCAATTTGACACCAACAGGTACTTTTGTACAGGTTAAAAACAAAGTAGCACAAGGCCCAGCACATAGGAAGGACACGAAAAAATGGCAATTATTAATATCATCATCCTCATCATCTTCATTATCATTAAGCCAACAAGTAGGGACAAAGCAAGGGACAGAATGTGTTCACATTATTGTCTCATTTTAAAATATTTCAGTGTAGGTTATGGTGGAAGACACTCACACAAGACTCTGTAGAGTGCACTGTGGATGTTTCAAGACATCACTCATAAGCTTTACTCCACCATCTCCCAAGATGTTGTCTGCTAAGCACAAATGTGTCAGCCTTTTATTGCAGATGAGAGCCATGGAGAGATCCTTGCAACCAGCCACTGTGAGTCCACAGCTTTCTAAGCTGAAAAAGAAACACAGATGGGAAGGGACCAGTCAAATCCTAAAGTTCATACTTCTCTTCCTCACAAGGAAGAGTTATCTGGTACTTAACAACCCCTACACCTCAATGACAGACTCAGCCTCATCAAAGGTACTTAAATTATGGATTCCATTTCAGCCATGTACAGGGTGTAATAACACACCAAAAAGGATGGGAGAGGAGAAGCCTAAAATAAATGAAAATGAAGTCAATCATGAAAAGCAGAAGTGTCTAAAAGTCAAGGAAAAGGGTAAGTGCAGGGGAGGAAGGCAAGGAGGAGCTCTACCATCATTGACAAATGAGCTGATGGGTGTCAAGACCCAGGCAGTGTGCCCATCCACGTCATAACTCAGCTATCCAAGACTGAACAGGAAACTGAAAACAAAGCCAAAAGACTCACGACAGTCTCTCTAGGTGACACTTTGGATGTCTTAAGGCCTCGCACAACAGCTCCACTCCATCGTCCAATAGATTATTGGTCGACAGATTCAGAAATATCAGGCTCTGGCTTCTGACAAGAGCCTTAGAGATATTCAGACAACAAAGTGAAGTAAGGTCGCAGGATTCCAAGCTGAAAAACAATACAAAAAAAAGAGAAATGACCCCTTGTTAGAGAAGAATTATAACCACTGCTCACTCAAGCCAAATCATTTAGTCATGTGGGTCTGGGCCTGTGGCACCTTTTCTGAAAATTCAGCATACCTATGTGGAATGGGAGTTAACTCAATGGCAAGGCTCTGACAGAGAGGAAGGAGGGGGTGGAAAGCTTGTCTTTTTCATCCCTACATCCCCAATTCCCTACGAAAATATTAAAAAATACTTTAAAATGGTCATTTCTTGATCATTTAAAAATGATCTAACTACAACATGGATGAAGGTGGACTGAAGGAGGGCCGCACACCCTTGCACACTTCGACTTCTGAAACAGATGGGCGGGAAACCTAGAGCGAAAGCCGTGACTCTCACTACCACCTGCTAAGAGCTCATTTACAAATAGGAGTCAACCCATGCTTCCTGAGGAATCCAATCCTTCAGAGTGAAAAAAAAAAAGAAGTCAGTTGGAACTTCCAGTTCTAAAAAGTAAAAGTAAAAGAAGGGAAGCAGCAGAAGAAAAGAAGTGCATGCATAGCCTCTATGTTTGGAGACATGTTAGAGACCACTTGTGTGCTGAATTGACTGGGTCAGCTATTTGTAGGAATAGTCCAGCAGCAGCAGTGTTCCTGGAACTTGGAATTGTTTGGGTTCTTCTTTTTAATCAAGGTCTTATTAACTTGAGTCCCTTGGGAATTTGTTCTCTTCATCAAAACCAGTACATGTAGAGGTAGGTACAGGATTAGACCTCCATGGATGACCTAGAACCTGGCTTAAGGCTAAAAACCTCAACTTGCCCTGAAAAGGCAATAGAAATAGACTGAGTAGAGCTCCCCAAAATTTCTCTGATGAATCCCGAATTCCCAATGTGACTGTATTTGGAAATAGAGCCTTTCAAGAGGCAATTCAGTTAAATGAGGTCACAAGAGCGGACCCCTAGTCCAGCAGGACTGGTATCCTTATGGAAGGACAAGATGCTGGGAATGTGCAAACACACAGAAGGCCATGTGGGGACACAGTGAGAAAGCAGCCATTGCAAGCCAAGGAGAAATGCCTCACCAGACACCACCCTGCCAGCACCCTCATTTGGAACTTCCAGCCTCCACAATCCATATGTCACCACAATTGTGAGAAATAAATTTCTGTAGCCTAAGCTACCTAGCCTGTGGCATTCTGTAAGGCAGCCCAAGTAGACTAATACTAAAGGGTGTTACATCAGCAGCCAGAAAGGCAGAGAAACAAAGGAAATCTCTTATATTGTGTTTGGAGAGAGCTCTTCTAGACAGAAAAATGATCCAATATTATTGGTCTATGGACAAATTATTAAAGTTTAACAAAGCAAACATTAATGGGGTAGAAAATAAGCACACGTATAACACGGCCGGCCAACTGTCTGTATGTAGTTCTTAAAGCATGGGACCTAAAATAAACTTCAAACTGGAAACTCTCCTACATGAAATATCAATAGTATATCTATAAGACTCTTGATTACTCCTTAGAAGCCACTCATAATAGGGCGATATCCAGTCCTACATAATGGAGTGTTTCATTATTACAAAGTTCTTATGACTTCTGCTATCAGAACATTCTATTCACTGGGGCAAGGAGCCCTACTAGTTCACCCAGAAGACGATTTCTTGTCTAACTGCCTAGTTACTGGGCCTACATGAATGAAGGTTTATCAAACCTCAAATGATGAAAGAGATCTTGTCAAGTCCAGCCACTCTGGTGTCTTGGATCCACAGCTACCAGTGTTTTTAAAAAAAATCTTTCCCTCCACTTAGTAGCTTTTTTGCCACTAATATGTTTTACTTTTAGACAGAGGAACCAATGACCTACTTCTCACTTGGGTTCCAGACCAGAGACTGCAGGTTACAGAAAATTTTGAGAAATGTCCTAAAACTACTTCTTAGATTACTAAAACTAATACCCTAACTTGACTTGCTGATAACTGAGCTCAACACTTGTTCAAGAATTACCCAACAACTTCTCAAACACACTGTAAGCGAATTTCATCTGTACTAGTCAGACCTAAAAATAAATCCCCAGTGGTAATAGAATCCTTATATCTATTATCAAAAAGAAGATCTTATGCCCTGGCTGGTGGCACAATGAATAAGGCACCAGCCTGTGAACCCAAAGGTCACGGGCTCAATTCCCAGCCAGGGCACATGGCCAGATTGCAAGCTGAGTCTCTAGCCAGGTTCTTGGCTGGAAGCAGGTTAGCGACAACCATGCATTGAGTCTCTCTCCCTCTCTGCCTCTCTCTCTTTCCCTCTCTCTAAGGATAATAAATAAAATCTTTAAAAAAAGAAAAAAGAATTTAAGAAGGTCTTATCTCAGATTTTACTTGTTTCTTTTTTCTACACACAAATTATTACTTGCTTTCCATGAATACACACCTATCATGGCCTTTCGTACATCACACTTCATTTTTGCACACTCCCACCCCAAACCGAGTCCAGAAATTGTAAAAATTTCTAAGGTAAAATTTACTGCAATGATTTTTAAATTTTGCTCTTGTTTGTTTCTGGTTGTTATTTGTCAAAAACTGACAAATTTTCATTGGAAAATAAGATCTTTCTTGAAATCTGTCATACAATTTGCAGACCAAGTACGGCTGTTAAGCCTCTCCCTTTCATAAAGAAAATCAGTCCCACCAGGAGGATCAATAGTGTGTGACAGCGAGCAAGCACAGTGGCTACATGATTCTTCCTCAATTTCCTGTACTGGTCCTGAGTTGCAATTATAAGGTGAGGGGGATGCCTTATCAAAAATTAAGTAAAATTGAGCCTGTCCCAGCACTGACCCCAGTTACCATTAGTGCACATTCTTTTCCAAGTAGTCAAAGATACAATGAAGATGCACATTCCTTAATTTAAATATGTAAAAGCATAAATCTTTATAAATTCTGGGTCTACTTTTTTTTCAGGTTTAGGAGATGGATACACAGACAACTCTACAATGAGGTGGCGGGGGAATGGGAGGAGTCAGAAGTCCTATCTGAAGTTAAATCAGCCTGAATCTACTGATGTCCAACTATTCCCTATCATAAAAGTAGATTTAAGCAATTACTGGCTGGACAAAAGTTTCAATTATAATAAAAAAATCACAACTTACCTCAGATTCTGAAGTTTACAATCTGGGTGTCTCAAGGCTTCACATAATGACTTGACTCCACTGTCCCCTATATCACTTCCTTTCAGGTCTAGATGCTGCAAATTCTGGTTGTGAGTCAAAGAACTAGCAATATTCAAACAACCATCAGGAAAAGGAAAAAATCTCAACCTTCAGGAGAAAAAATATGCAGAAGGGATTACAAAATCATCTCTGTCCCTGGCTACAGCAACTCCTTCTTTTCAAACCCAACTCTTGAATAGTATCTAAATATTCTTGCCATCTCTTACCCTGCTTTGGGTTTCTCTTTTCTAGGACAGGTCATGAACCTCAGTTTCAGATATGGCTTAGAAAAAAATTTGGCTTATAGCTTAGGTGACAACTAGTACTATCAACATTTTTGGGTTCTTTTTTCCTTTCTGCATGCGTGTGTGTATGTGTGTATGTGTGTGTGTGTGTGACCTTAAAGGAAAAGAAGGTACTAACATTAGGAAAAGCAAGAGAGGAGTTTTCAACCTCTTAATCCCAGGAATGACTACCAAAAATTATTGGGACTATTCCAAATATTGCAATTACTACATTCATTCACAATATTTAATTCTTTCAACAACCCAAGGTGAGTTCAGTATTAGTATCAACTGTTTAAGGTGCATTGCAGAATATATTATTGCAAAATGTGCCTATCATCGCATGGATCTGCCTAGAATGTCTTACCTCTGGGTTCTTCTCCACCTAGAAAATTCCTAATCAGGCCTCAAAATCTCCAGTCAACAGCTACTATGTTCTGTATAATCTTTCCCAGAACAGGTTACTTATGATTCCACATTCCCAGAGCTTTCCACTGTTTGTGTTCTTGAGAGTGTCTTATACAGTGAATTTTGGTCTCCCTTAATAAGTAGGAGTAGGAAGTAGGACAAAGAAAGAAATTGGAACAACTCTATTAAATTTTCTTATGCCAGACTTACAGTAGTTTCTGTAGTTTACAGTTTGGGTGCCTTAGTTCCTGATAAAAAATCTTCATTGCTAATTCATCAAGGTTGCTATGACACAGGTCCAATTCTCTCAAGTGTTCATTTGTGTGAAGCACAGAGCAAAGATCTTGCCAGCAGTAATAAGCATCCCTTTGCCTACATAATTGGGAAAAGAAAAGACCAATGAATCTCTTTCATCTTAGGTAACCCAGAAGATGACAGTGGATGACACTAAGCAGACTCTGGAAATGGCGAGAGCGTCCAGTGCAGGTCTAGTGTAGGCACAGTCCACCAGGATGTCTTCCTCTTGGCACTCCAGAGGTGTTCTTTGCCCAACAGCACCCCCTGCCTGCACCCCACAAGACATCCCTTCAACGCACAAAATAAAAACCAGAGAGACTTCACTTGGAGGGAAGACTTCTCTCTCGTCTAGCAGGGTAAGAAAGAAGTCTTCAAATATCAAAAGAGCCAATATCCAGGAGAAAAATAATATACAACCACTAAGAGTAGTATTAGGAACAGTGACTACACATTAGGGGACCATAGGTTTGAGCCCCAGTCCTACCATTTACTAGCTAATAGTACTTAAGCAAACCCCATTAATTCTATGAGCTCAGAGTTTTCTTCATCTATCAAATGGGAATGCTGCCCTAGCTGGTGGCTCAGTGGATGGGCGCCAGCCTGAGAGCCCAAGGGTCACTGGTTCCATTCCCAGTCGGGGCACATGGCTGGGTTGCTAGGCAGTGCCTCCAGCCAGGTCCATGGCTGGAGGCAGGTAAAAGGCAACAATGCATTGGTGTTTCTCTCCCTTTCTTCATTAAAAAAAAAAAAGGGGGGGGGGATGCCATCTCCCATCATAGGTTGTGAGTATTTAATAGTCAATTTTAGCTGGTACATAAAAGCACTTTGTAAACCTTAAAATGCTATATAGTTTAATTTAGTGATTATAAGCATAAGCTCTAGAACACAATAGTCCTGAGTCCCAACTGCTACTCATTAAACTGGGTGATTCTAGTAACACTACTAACCTATGTGAGCCTCACCTTCTTAATCTTAGAAAATAAACATAACAGTATTTACTTTTTAGGATTACTGTGAATATTCAGTAAGAAAAGCTATTCCAAATGGTTAGCAAATGTTTCACATTGTAAATAGTCCTACCAATGAGTAGCTGTTTATATTGAAATGTACGTTAAGTCTAACATGTTACCTTGAGTATCATAGCTACTGGTAGGACAAGAAAAAAATATCTTTTTCCCTCTGTCCTCCTAGGTTGATTCCCTGGCTGGCACCCTGTAAAGTTAGACTGACAAGAAACAGATTAATGTGAGGAAAGCATATAAATTTAATTAGCATGTGCATCACAGGTACACATGGGAAAAATTCAGCTATGGGTCAAGGGGATGGTTAGAATTTGGGGTCAACAGCCTAGCCAGTGTGGCTCAGTTGGTTGGAGTACCATCCCATAACTGAAAGGCTATAGGTTCAATTCCTGGTTAGGTACATGCCTAGGTTATGGGTGCATGTGACTCCCAGTCCAGACCTATATGGGAGGCAACCAATTGACACTTCTCTCTCACATCAACATTTCTCTCTTTCTCTTCCTCTCTAAAAGCAACATGGAAAAAAATGTTCCCGGGTGAGGATAAAAAAAGCTGGTGGTCTACACACCTAATTTAGTAGGGGAAAGGTAGAAGGAGAAAGGGCACTTAGGATAAGGTGCCAGCCTGCAAACCCAAAGGTCGCTGGTTTGATTCCCCAGCCAGGGCACATAACCAGGTTGTAAGCCAGGTCTGTAGCTGGAGGCAGGTGAAAGGCAACCATCCACTGATGTCTCTCTCCCTCTCTGCCTTTCTCCCTTCCCCTCTCTATAACTAATAAATAAAATAAAATAAAAATAAAACAGAATGGGCACTTATGGAAAAACAAATGACTTTTCAGAAAGATAAGTAGGCCCCTAGGAGACTAGATGGGAAACACGGAAACATGACAGTTTATGACAATTTCTGAGTGTAGTGCCAACTTCTATCTCCAAGAAAAGACAAGAGTTGCTCTCGGGAGGAGCTGAAGACAGTTGAGTACTTTTGGGAAGCTCTGCTTTTGGACAGGTAAGAGATTTCAGGAACTCGAATGTCTTCAATTCTAAATAATCCTTACAAAAGCAGCACATTTTGGAGTGGCATATCCTGATCCTTTCACTATTCAGTGAACATTGGTCCCTGCCACCCCCATACCTTACTTAAACTGGAATGATGTTTCAGAGTAGTGGCCTTACATCGCCTGAGATGTTCAACTTGAAAAAACTAATCATTAATTTATTCATTCAAAATTAAAGTGCTTACCATGTACAAATACTATGGAAAAAAAAAAGGTGAACAAGATAGAAATCCTACTCTTAAATTTACAACATAATTAGATTGTAGAACAGACCAGGGTCACCCATAATGTCCCTTTGAAAATGCAGGGTTCTCAGACTCTTTCAATTTTAGCAACAGTGCCAACTATAGTAACATGAAGATTGGTATACAGTGGCCAGAATGTCTTCCTAACATTTATCGTTAGGCATAAAATATATTCTAATGCCCTGGGTTCAATTACGTTTTCTTTAAATAGACCTATGAAATCAGAATCAAGAAAATGAAGATTATTTACAACTTCCCTGGGACAGTAAAGTGAGGGTCATAGTGTGGAGAACCCCTGACCTGCAGAGATCCCCTGGTGCCACAGATGAATGAACCTTCCCAGGCAGCTTGTGCTAGGGTAGAGAAAGCTGGCTAATGTTTGAAAGACAGGAGCTTAAAGCACCTTTCTCCAAAGGTATTTACTGAGTAACAACAGTGGGAGATGCATATACATTTCCTTGTGAAGGAAGAATAAGAGTTACTATGTTTCTACAACAATGGAAGGAATGCAGAGGTCTTGCCCCAGGACATGGTCAGCTAGATAAGGAAGCACCAAGGCCTCCAGGTGGCTTTTTAAAAATAGGGAGGGTAAGGAAGATCTAACATCTGCTATGATTACAAAAACAAGTCAAGGAAGTTTGCTGGCTTCAAAGGAAGTATAGAAAGTTCTCATGGCCAGATTCCCACTGGGGATCCTCTGATCATGGTGTAGGGGCTTTTACGTACCCAGCCTTTGCAGTTTTCTGGTCAGGTCTTGCAGACTTAGCCTACACCTTGCCACATCTTCGGGAGGATTCCAACATCATAGCATCCCTGAATGTTATGACCCTCACTTTACTGTCCTACTCTCACATGTTAGAGAGAAATTAAGTGTATTCTTTTTTTCTTGTTTTTGAAGAGGAATGCTGCAATTGTATGTTAACAGCAATAAGACAGTTTGGGTGGTTGGAAATCCAAGGACTTATCAGATGTGTGACCTTCAAGTTACACACCTTCTTGATACCTCAGTTTTTTACAAGTAAAATGGAAATAGGAGCATCCACCTAGTATTTTTAGGAGGCTAAGTGAATTGGGACTTAGAAGACTATAAGGTATACGTGAAGCAAATCTTAGTTATTATTTCATGTGTGCTTCAGTCAATGATTGTACACTTACTTTCTAGGTGACCTTCCCTGAATCTCAGTTTTCCAGCCTTAAAAAATTGAAATATGATTTTGATCAGACTTAAATTGGATATATTTAATGTCCTGTGCACTCTATATATCATATAGTAAACCCTCAATGAATTTTAGTTAAATCTGGAACTAATTTCATAGTTCAGTTCTTTCCCCAGATTTAGATGGGCAGAGTCAGAAAAGGCAGCTTGAAGAAGGGGAGCGGGTATAATAATAATAAGCATAAAATGCTGAAGATTCATTTATTCTTTCAAAATACTCATTCAACACCTACCAGTTCTTACCAGTCTGACTCTCTCCAGTTAGGTGATAAAAAGGGCTGAGACCTTTCATACACAGGCTGACCTACGTCCAGGCAATGAAGAAAGGGAGCTAGGTCAGTAGAGGACAACATAACGTAACTCAGAGAGATGACCTGTGTACACACTACATCCCTCAAGAAATTCCTGGCCCCTATTCTTCTGGAGGGCACTGTTTCTGCAAGTTAAATAGGTGGAGGATAGTGGATGTAAGCTTGCACTGAGCCATGACCCTCCTTGTTCCCTAGTTGTTAGGCCTGTTCACCGCTGACAGCTCTCAGCCAAGTCCCTCTACTAGGATTACCCTCAAGCCAAGGAGCCACTTCAGGCAAGTTTCTGCCCATTCCTTAATAGGCGTGACTGGCCATTAGGGGCTTCCAAGCCTGGCCTCCTTTTCTCAAGGCAGGACAACTCTGAAAGCTTATCCTGGCTCTGAGACTTCTGCTGAACAACTCTTCCTGCCACCCACCCCCACCAAAATCTACTCCCTTTACTCCCTGACAGAGCACTTCTGGGAAATGACCTAACACACTTACCAAGATTCAGCTAGGTGACTTGAGTTTGACATCTTCTTCTCAAATACCTCAGTTACACGTAGCTTAACGGTCCGTAAACACTGGCAATGCCTAAGGCAGAATGCAGATGCGAGCAGATGGATTTTCCCACAAATATTAACAACAACCTTTTGGAAGTATCTCATTGCCTGGCCTGTAAATGCTTCATCTTGAGTCTCATACAGACAGTGAAATAACTCCAGACATCCAAGCTGTGATGGGAAGTTGTCACTGTTTCCTAATATTTCCATCCCCTGAAGTATCTTTTCTTTTATCTCCAGTGACATTTCACAGTTAAAAGTTTCCTCCAGTTGTTTGACTCGGTCTTCATTCAAAAGGCCAAACAAAAAGCATCTCATCTGTGTCAAATGAGGGTCTTTATAACTGGTACTTTCAAGTAACAGCTTCAAGTCTGCAAAAGACTGAGAGGAATGGTCTGTGGGTCCCCAGCTGTCTTTCAATATATACAACATTGCTGCAAAAAATTCCTGAATGTGTAGGTGGGTAAACTCATAGCAGTTTTCATAATCTGTGTCCTTCTGAAGAATATTCAGGGCCAGGAAAACGGAGACATCAGATTTGGTTAACCCATGCTTTCTGAGGTTCTCCCTGTAGAACACGTGTGTCATAGTGTGTACTCCTTTGGCAGCCAAGAGGCACAGGCTTCTCAGCTGGGCTTGGCTGGGTAAACTGGGACAGCTTCTGTCTACCTGTGTGAACAAGCCAGAGACGTAGCAGGTAAACAGAGCCGTGGTGATTTTGCAGATTAATCTGACATCACCACCCATCTCCATTTGCTGCTCCAGACAGGTACAAACGGCCCAGCATACCAGGGGCACTTTACACATGCTAAAAAGCATCTCATTGTTTCTTAGTGAAGTCAACACTTGCGAGGCCCACTTCTTGTCTTCAAAAAACTGGTAAATGTACTCCTCTCTGGCATCCTCAGACATACCTAAGAGCTCTACAGAACGCTGACTCTTCAACAAGAGCTTTAGTTTCTTGCAAGCTGTGAGTCTCGTTGTCACCAGTAAGGATGACTCAGGGAGCATCACTCTCCTCAGCAAACTACTCAGGAGAAAGGACACAGGGTGTACCTGGGTCCAGTCTTCACACAGCGCAAACTCGGGTTCCTCAAAGGCAAAGTTCAGTTCATCGAAACTATCAATGATAAAAAGGAGACTATTTGGCTGGGACATAATCCTTTCAATGGGGCCTTCTGTGCTGGGCCAGTCCTTTGATATCATTTGAACAAAGCTTCTTTCTCTCCACTGGTTCATTTCTCTTGAGTTCAGGTAAAAAACATAGGTAAACTTCTGCTGATAGAGATTGCCCTGGGACCAATCTAGCATTGCCCTTCTCACCAAGGTGGTTTTCCCAACTCCGGCCACTCCCTGAAGCACCACTGTCTGCGGCTGCTCACTAGTGCTAACATCCTCATCAAACAAATGCTCCAAAAGTGCTCTACCTTCTTCAGCAATCTCATGACAGAGATCTTTAGGTTCTCCAAGCAAACCCTTCTTGTCTCGCGTGAGGCAAAATTTTTCCTGTATTTGAATTCTGTATTCTGTTCCATCACCTAAGTCAGAATCAAACAAAGATACACATGATGATCAAAACAAATTCTATGATTTATAATATTCAGAATACTGGACTTGGACTTAGAAACTCTAAGAAGTGGTACAGGCTGAAATCAAACTAGAGCTGGCTGGTTCAGGTAAGCAAAAATGTAAACAAAACAAAAATATTCTTGTAGATTTAAAACATACATCAGAAAGTGACAATGCAGAAAAATAAATTTGGTATGGAAAATAAAAATTAAATCTGTTCTAGAAATATTTTCCCTTCTTTATATTTTTGGCATAAAGTGTACTTTATACTTAGGGTATATATGTAGAACAGGGTCACATCCAGATTTTAAAAGAACACAGGCAACAATGAACAATAACAGCCAGGGAGGACCGGAAGACAGAGCTGAAGCTACAGATCAAAATGATCCACGTTACACAAGTGAAACATTAATAGTAATAAAATTGAAACACAGCCTGAAGAATATTTTTTCATTTAATTTAATTTATTTTTATTGAATTTACTGGTGTGACACTGGTTAACAGAATTATACAGTGAAAAGAAGAAAAATTCCTAAGTGTCCAAGTAGAATGAAAGTGTCATTCCATCTCTACTTAGTTAAGTCTGATCCCATCTTTAGATTTCAATTAAATGTCACTATCTCAGGAAGGAAGTCATCTCTGAAGCCCAATGCTAGAAGTTCTCTCTTTTACAGATTCTCAAAAGACAGTATAGTTTTCATTCATAGCACATATCACATGCTGTAATTATTTAATTTTTTAAAGTAAATACAGCTGACCATTGAACAACACAGGTTTGAACTGTGTGGGTCTATTTATACGTGGGGTTTTTTTCCCAATAAATATACACTTGGCCCTCCATATCCCTGTATTTTGCACCCACAGAAGCAACCAATGGCAGACTGAAACTAGTATTCTTGACATGCTGTTGTGAATCTGTGGATGTGGAGGGCTGACTCTATGTACCCTTCTACCTCATTTTATATAAGTGACTTGAGCATCCACAGGAGAGTACTGGAGACAATTCCCTTCAAATATAAGACTAATATTTTGTCTGTTCTACTAGAGCACTCAGAGCAAACATCTAACATAGCTTATGTCCCACTAAATTATGCTAAATTCTCCTCCAAGAGAAGTTACAGTACTAGGTACTTTTTACGGTATAATATCTAGTATAATGCAGGACTTAAAATAAATAAGGCTAATTTTTACTTTCCTTGTTTACTGTTAACTCTATTCCAAATTTTCTAACAGTAAATTTCTATGGAGAAGAGACCCTGGTTTCTTAAATTTGTGGCCAGTTATATACCACAAAAATAAACCTCCTTATATTGAATCAGAAATTAAGATTAAAGTGGGAAGTCATTTTCAAGATAATTTAATACTATAAGCAACTTTTATGTATTAGTCTTTAGAATGAAGCAGGTTGATTATTTTGTGAGTGAAAGAGTATGGCCTGTTAGAAACCAGCATAGTCAAGTTAAGAATAATGCTTTTCACTTGCTCCAGTTTCCTCTGTACTGTAACTTCATTTACATCAGCTCAAATTCAACTACACAGAATTCAAAACAAAGTAGGGAGAATGGAAATGGGATTTAACCAAGACTGAGAAGATCTGATTCTAGGAATTTCATTTTATGCAGACTAGTCCCCACCCTGGGAACTCAATTACACCATTACTTCTAAAAAGAAGGGATCAATATGATAAGCCAAACAGTCCCTGCCAACTCAGGGACTCTAGACCATAAAACACGGACACAAACATACCTTTGTTCATTAGGCTTTTATCTCTGATTCCGGGCATTCCCAAATACCATTCTCTTGAAGCCCTGAATCCATATAGCTCTGACTCTGACTTTGGCCAGAGAGCCAGTTTTGTTGAGTCTTTTTGAATGATAATCGGCAGGTAGGATATTAGAAGAAGTGAACAAAGTTGAACAAAAGCTCCCTGGCAGATAAACTCCACCATGCTTCAAAAGCTCCAACTCCTCCCAAACCTGACAAAAGCCCACCTACTTACCCAGCACTGCCTCATGGTCACCTTGTGCCTCTTCGGCCCCAGTGTCTTCTGGTCCCATGGTCTGGGCTGTCCCTGCAACAGGTTCCAATGGGATCATGAGATTACCAAAAACAAGGAGAGCTTTA
The DNA here is from genome assembly GCA_004026585.1 of Noctilio leporinus. NCBI lineage: Eukaryota > Metazoa > Chordata > Mammalia > Chiroptera > Noctilionidae > Noctilio > Noctilio leporinus. The sequence continues at coordinate 11,301 of PVIW01002029.1, read as the reverse complement.
GCAATAGCCAGAACAGGGGCCAGAATTATCCACAGTGGTCCAATTCTATGACCATGTGGGTTTACGAAAACTAGAGTCAACAGAGCCTCAGACTGCAGCAGTTTAGCTGAGGGAAGAGTGATGTGCTGTGAACAACACTGAAGTAGGAGGCCTCTTGCCATGTCAACCACCCTCCAACAGTGCAAGTGATCTCTCTAAGCCCCAGTTTCCTTGCCTGTACAGACGTCACAGTGATATAAGGTTCCAAGGAAGTATCAGTAAAAAAATCTTATTTTATACTTGAGAATGACTGTAAATACTGACTTGGATTATGTCCCTAATATTTTTTGTCCGTTCCTCATATTTCAGCAAAGATTTACATCATATTTGAGATTCCTTAAAATTTACCTTAGTATATGATTTTATTTTATTTTTATTTCTGAAAAGATTTTATTCATTATTTTCAGAGAGAAGGGCAGGGAGGAAGAAGGAGAGAGAAGCATTAATGTACGGTTCTCTTTCACTTGCCTCCAGCCAAGGACCTGGCTGGAGCCCTGACTGGGGAATCGAACCAGCGACCTTTGGGTTCACAGGCTGGCACCAATCCACTGAGCCACACCAACCAGGGCTTGATTTTATCTGTAGGTATACTAGATGGATAATTCTTATTACTTAGTTGCTTTTACCATGCGAATTGATACTAATGAATTAATTACTCCCAAATTAATGAGCCAAGCTTACTTAATACTCCTCGAAATCTTCCTGCCTCTTCGATGTTTCTCAAATGACCCAACGAGCTCCCACAGTACTCAACCGCCATGGAGCATGTGCCACAGAATGGTTTAATCTCTAAGTCCCTTTCATAGCAGCACCTAGCAGGCTCCAGGCTACTTCCTTCTCCCTCCCCCCTGGTATGTTCCTAGCATCACTCACTGTTGATCTCAAGTTTTATTCTCTCACACAGATCCTTCAGGTTCATCTTCTCAAAGATTTTGAGAGCCACATCCAAGGCCTGCTCTCCTGGATAATGCTTGTTCATCAAATTAGCCAGGCCCTCCCGCTTGGCCTTCTTCACTTCAGCCCAGGGTATCATGCAGTCCCTGGGGCCCACGGTCTCATTCTTTAAAAGAAACTTGAATCTATGTAATTCCTCTTTGTTTAGCTCCTCCAAGCACAGTAGCAGCCCAAACTCAGAAAAATAGGAAGAGGACGATGAATCTGTCATCTTGTCCATGGGTCAATATTCAGTCTTCAGTGGGGAAAAATAATTGAAATACATGGGACCTGTGGAAAAGATTAGGAAATGAAACAGCTATAAAAATGTAATTAATTCAACAAAGGCATGTTGAAGCTCACTACATTCTACTCATGCTGACCTAGGGTTCTCTGTAATACATTTTCTATCATGAAAATATTCCTTTAATAGAGCCCACTGTGTATTTCTTCCACCTTCCTAAGAGTTACTCCTCCCAGTCCCACCATGTACAAGCTGTAAGAAATAAAGACTGCTCATCTCTCAGAGCTTCAGTTTACACCTTTACAAAGTAAGGACATCAGAGGCAATCTCAGAGGATTGTGGTATAAATTAAATCAGTATAAATGTATCACCTGACATAGAACACAATCCTTTCAAGTATTGGCAACTTTCCTCATCCCTTTTCTCCCTCACCAACATTCAACATGTATCTCAGCCTATAAAACACTGTTATTGCACCCTGAAGCACATGCAACTGGGATCTACTGCTTCTTGTCATGTTGTAAAGGAGCTCCCCTTAACGGCCTGTAAGGGGGATGTAAAGGGTTAACGGCCTTGGCTCTTGGGCAGCAGGCAGCTTGAGTGAAATGGTCTCGGCTCCTGGAGGGGAGCCAGCTGTAGCCAGCTTGAATGATAAGAAATGCTGAAAAACTAGCTTTAATTTCTATGTCTGTTTCTGTATCCTCGCTTGCAAGGCCAGGAAGTGAAACTTCAACTATAAAAGTTGCTTTTTGCCTTAGCTCAGGGCCCAGAATTTGGAGAGCAGCTTCTCCTCTGGGACCTCGCGTGAATAAAGGATCGTACTCCTGCACTTCCCCAGTGTCTGGTCGGTTTCCTTCTGAATTCTGATAGAACAATGTCACCTCTGGTCACAAACTCACATGCAGTCACTATGTCTGTGTTCCTAGCAAGCTCCCTTCACCTGCCCTCTCCATCATGATTCTGGGTGAATTCAAAGTTAAGGCGCATCTGAAACATCCCTCTCTCACATCCCTTACCTTAATTCCCATGACCTTATTTACCCCAGCATTTCACTCTGAGGCTCTCACTCCAGACTTTATCAAAGACAACTCAAAATCTTAAACTCCTAAGTCCCAAAACCCATTCTCCATTATTATCTTTGGTTCACTGAGCAGTTTCATGCACTCACTCCCAATGTGACAGTTTTTAAACACTATCAAGTCTTAAGTCTTCTGGGCCTTGTGTTTTCCTCTTATCAGCCACTTTAAGAACCTTTCAATCTTCTGTTCAGCATGAGTACTCTAGTTAATCGATTAAACTGTATCTTCAAGTTCCTCATCTCCTTTTCAATGACTCCCTAAGAGACAGAGCTAGTAAGTAGCAGCGTTGGACTTTGACCTAGATTGTTCTCTAAACTCCTTTCCAGTCTTTCCTAAGGCCTCCCTCTATACCTGCAAATGAGATTGGAGAAGTTGCCTGGGAAAATTAAAAAATGTAGCATCATTTTTTACAAACCAACAAACAACAAGTGCTAATGAGAATGTGGAGAAAAGGGAACCCCAATGCACTGTTGGTAAGAATGCAGACTGGTGCGGCCACTATGGAAAACAGTATGGAATCTCCTCAAAAAAATAAAAATAGAACGGCCTTTAGATCCAGTAATTCCACTGCTAGGATTATACCTGAAGAACCCTGAATCACCAATTCAAAAGAACCTATGAACCCCTATGTTCATAGCAGCACCATTTACAATAGCCACGTGAATGGATAAAAAAACTGGTACATTCACACAATGGAATACTAGCAAAAAGAAAGAAGGAATCCTGCCTTTTGCAATTGAATGGATAGAAGTGGAGGGTACTGCACTAGTGAAGTAAGTCAGGTGAAGAAAGACAAACACCGGTATGATCCCACCTAATACAGGAAACAATTGAACTCAACCAACAAACTAGCAAAATAGAACCAGATGTGTGGAAACAAGAAACAGACTGAAAGTGACCAGAGGGGAGGGGGAAGGAGAGAAGGGGGAAAGAAGGGGAAGAGTTTAGTCAAGGAACTAGAATGAATGACCCATGGACATGGCAACAAGGTGGGGATTAGCTGTGGGAGAGGGGATGTGGTGGGTGGGGCAGGGAAGAGCAATGGGGGAAAAGAGGGGACAAAGGTAAAACAATAATACATCAATTTAAAAATGTACAAAAGGGAAATTTTACTTCCTAAATGGAACATGAGTTATCTCAAAATTCTATAGCAAATCAGAATTACATCCACAGTAATCAGGATTATATCCCACAGTAATCGGTAAATTGTCAGTTTTTTTTTTTTTTTTGGGGGGGGGGGAGATAGAGAGCTTTGTTTTTCTTTTTAATTGCACCACATAATTATTCTAGATTACAGATTAGTTTCTAACCAAAACAGTTTTCATAGTATAGTTTTTTTTTTTAAGAAGCAAATGGAGTATATTTGGGGAAGCTTCAAAGGAACACTGAAATTTCTCCAAGACATCCAGACTATGGTGAGGGAAATAAAACATAGAACACCACACCCTCCTATAAGTTTACAGCTGGAGGTGGGGGGGGGGGGACACCTTTTCTTCCTTCCCTGTGACAAAGGAAGGGTGCTCCTTCCCCTATTGTATAGCTCATCCCTCCACTTATGATTTGAATCTCCCCAGGATCCAATTATTGTGAGACTTAATCCCTTAGTGATCTCCTCTATCTTCAACTTCTCCCAGTCCTGTAAATCCTGCTCATTAACATTTAAACCTCTTAAATCTACTTTAGTCTTTTATTAACGTTCCCTTTACTCCACATTCCCTGCATTTTCGCAAACTTCAATTTTCTATGTTTTACTAGCAATACCTCCTCAATCCACTGCAATCTAACTTTCATGACCAAATTTCCACCAAGGTAAACCATACGGATTACCACCTTGTTGCAAAACCAACAGGCATTCTTGGATTCAATTTTCATATCTGTAAGCAGAAAAAAATAACAGCACCTACCTCTGTAAGGATTAGGAGCTAATGCATGCACCTAATTTATGCAATGCCAAACCTATAATAGTATTATTTTAACAATGCCTTAATTCTTGATATTCTCTCTCTCCTTGACTCACATGATCCCCTGCTTTGTTCATTTTCTTTCTGCTTTCTGTGTGTCCCTTTGAGCTAATACCTATAGGTTCTGAATCCTACTGGGTCTCTATTATATGATAGCTACAATTCTGATAGCAAATACAATATGCCTTGTCCTCCTTCCCAAAGGTTTTATACTGTACCTGAGAGGATTTACTTTATTTTTGTGTTTTTCCTTTGTTTAAATTTTTGGGAGAAGGAAAACAGATGTATAATAGTGTACCTCTTATATGAAGACATTCATAAATTCCAAAATGCCCTAAAAATGGGCATGGTCTATCTAGAAGGATGGATTTCAATTCACAAGTTTTTGTGAATTTTTACCACTTAATTGTAAATTAAAGCATATTTTTCAAAGTAGTCATTCAGCACAAGTTAATATGGAGGATCTATTGTCTAAAGTTAAATTTTCTCTAGTCTTAAAAATAGTCCTGAAATTTTGGTTTAATCCACATTTTATAGATATAAGAACTTGGAAGCTAAAATACTTGCCCAGAGTTGACAAGTAGCCTATAAAACAACAAAGCTCCTCTTTCTACTAGGTACTTAACATTTTTTAATTCATTATTTTTAGAGAGCGGGGAAGGAAGGGAGGCAGAGAGGGAGACAAACATCAATTTACAGTTCCCTTTCGCCTGCCTCCAGCTGGGGACCTGGCTGGAGACCTGGCCTGCAACCCAGGTATGTATGTGCCCTAACTGGGAATTGAACCGGTGACCACTGGGTTCACAGGCCTGCATCAATCCACTGAGCCACACAAACTGGGTACTAGGTACTTTTAATTTCACTTATTTTCCTAGGTACTGGGAATTCAGAGTTAAATAAAACCTGTGTGGCTAGGACCTGTGATACCTGACTCTGTGCTGAACACTGGGCAAACAGAAGAGAAATATCTCTACATAGATTGGGTTGGCCAAAAATCTCTTTAGTTTTTTTTTTCCTGTAAAATAAACAACATTTTTTCATTTTCACCAATAATCTCACTTATTTGGTTATTTTGAGTATGTGGGCTATTTCCCACGATTGACTTCTAGTGGGTAGAGGCCTGGGGTGCTGCTACACAGCTTCTAATGCATAGGACAGCCCCAAAGTAAAGAATTACTTGGCCAAAATGTCAATAGCACCAAGAAACTTCACAAACTACTTTTGATATGCTCAGTCAGTCACAACACCTTTCTCCATACACTGCACAAAACTCTTCTTTGCATTTCAGTTGCATTTTTACCTTCTTGACATAATAAAACATACCAAAAATGTGTATTTTTTCAGTGATTTGCGTAAAAAGACAGAGCTAGTAAATGGTGTAGCTGGACCTTGACCTAGATCTTCCTCTAAACCCCTTTCCAGCCTTTCCTAATGCCACTCTCTGCACTTGCCAATGAGATCTTCTTTATTAAAATGGATGCACAGCCCTGGCTGGTGGCACAGTGGTTAAGGCGCTGATCTGCAAACCCAAAGGTTGCTGGTTCGATTCCCCAGCCAGGGCACATAACCAGGTTGCAAGCCAGGTCTCCAGCCAGATCTGTGGCTGGAGATGGGTGAAAGGCAACCATACATTGATGTCTCGCTCCCTCTCTGCCTCTCTCCCTACCCATCTCTCTAAATAATAAATAAAATCTTTAAAAAAAAAATGGATGCACAAAAATTTACCAATTTTGGTGTCTTTTTAATAATGTATGCTGATATAACAGCTGTCACCATGCACTACTACAGCCATCGCATGTGAAAGAAGTCAAGCCCCACCAAAAGCTGTACCATATAAAATTCCACTTAATCAAGGACCAAAACTAAAAATTACAAAAACTAAACTGTATTGTCTATAGATGCAGGTATAGGTGTTAAAGCCATATTTTAAAAATGGACTAGGACCAAGGCAATAAGTACCACGAGAGCCCATGTCAGTTTAATGTTACCTACTGAAGGGAAGGAGGCATTTGGGATGAGGGAGGTGCCCTGGGGCTTTTAGACACTGGTCAAGTTCTGTTCCTTAACCTAATGATGGTTTACATGGGTGATCACTTGGTCATTAATTATTCTCTAATCTGCACATTAATGTTTAATGCACTCTCCTATGTGAATCATAGTTTACACTAAAACATGGCTTAAAAATATTCACAGAAAGACAAAATACACAGGTAGATATGTAAAGTACTAAAAGCAAATTTTGCAAATAACCTATTAAGAGAAAAAATGGTAAAATGGCTAACAAGTATTTTGGGAAAAGCTCAAACTTGAGCAGACATAAAAACTCTTACACAAGTTAATAATCACAATAATCAAAATGGCAAAAGTAAGCTTTAAAGCTAATACCATATGAGGATGAGAATGGTAAGGTGCAGGTATGGTTAGTGTAAGTATTAATTGCTACACCTTTGGAAAACTGCATGCCCACAACTATGGAGGGCTTTAAAACTATGCATAATTTTTCAACCAGTAACCTCATCATCCAATGTAAAACATCCTAAATACAGAAAAGAAAGTTTTGTTCATCAGGGTGTTTATTTAGAATAGCAACTGTCAACAAATTAAAATTCAACTGTGATTAAGTATATACGTATAATGTGGCACTTAATTTTTCTGTCCTAACGACCTCTCCATAAAATAACATGCAACACGTGCAGGGTGAAGAGCGTACGTTAGGAATATGAGGATTTTAACCACGGAATTAAAACCAAACTTCTCTCCATTGAAAAAAAGGAAGAAACGGACTAAGAAAACATACCAAAATATTAACCAACATTGTGTTTGGGGTTTAGGACAGTTTGTGACCAGTTCCTTAAATAGCAATACATTCTTTAAACAAGTGGAACAATGAAAAGGTAAAAAAAGAACGCGGTATGAATTTGTCAAATCCCAAAGCGACACAGAAATGCATGGCTACCACTGCACTCGAATTTGGCCGGTGGGAGCTCATTAGTTACCTCTGCAGGGAAAGCAATTTTAGGCCGCCGCTGGAGGACAGAGTGAGGGTGGTCAAGCCCCACTTCTGTAAGCGGAGAGTGACTCCATGCAGGGAGCAGCAAGCGCTCTTCTTTTTAGAAGTATGGTAACGGGGGCAGCTGGTAGCGTGGAGCCCAGGAACTGCCAAGTTTTAGGCTGTTGTGTCTTCAATAAGAGAGCGGCTGGGAGGATGGCCAGGTGGAGGGCATAGTCCGGCACTGGACCACCAACACCTGCTCCAGGCACGGACCGGAGCCGCGTGCCTGAATGCATCAGAACTGGTGTAAGTGGGAATGATCACAACACCTGAACTCAGGCCACACTAGGACCCCATCCGAAGTAGATTATGCTCGTAGTCACCCCACCCCTGGGCTCCCCGCCTCAACAGGTGACGGCGGGCTCACCCAGGGAAAGCAGCCTCTTCTGCCCCGTCTGCGCCCCGCACCCGCACCCGCACGCCACAAGCGTTCTCCACCCCAGGGGTCCTGGGAGCTCCTCCTCTTCGGCCTTAGGCTGGAGGTCCGCACCCTCACGCTGGTCTCCCACACAGTACGTGAGCGCTGTAAGATTCTCACGGAATCGAATGTCCTACTGAGGAACGGGCAAAAACACTCCTGGAAAATAAGTCATTCCATACCTGGGGTCCCGAAGCGCGCTGGTGACGAAGGTTAATTCCCAGCACTGAAAGTCACGAACCAAAAGGGGAAAGGAAAAAGTAAAAGGAAGGCATCAACCCGCACCTGCCTGTGATGCCAAAGGGGAACTCGCTCTTCGGTCCTTCCCGCCTATACCCTTCCCTCCTCACTGCGGTCAGATCCAACGCATTAAGAGCGATGCGTGCGCTACCGGCTGTGGACCCTCTGGGCCGGCCCTTGGAGGCTCCCTTCCCATTGGCTGGCCCGGCAGGGGGGCTGCTCCGAGCCCTACGTCCGGCCTGCATGGACTCGCTTTAACACGGACCGTTTCTGGAAAAAGATACATTGTCCAAGATAGGATCCTGTTCGTGCAATGCAGCTGGGGCGCACAGTCTTCTGCCTTTCCTGACAACCAATAACGTAGCGAAGAGGGGGTCTAGGAATTGGACCCTAGCTTTGGATACCTTTCCTAGACTGTCAGATTCGCAATAAACAGCATTCTTCGTTCATCCATCCATGCAACTATGGAGCACTGAGTTCGTGTCCGGCAGTGAACAAAACATCCAAAGTTTTGCTTCCCCCGCCCCGACCCACCTCCCATGGAGATTACGTTACATTGAATGATAGCAGATAATGAACGACGAAAGGTAATATACCGGATGGTGATTGTTGCAATGAAAGAAAAACAGAGTGGGTTACAGGACCTTTCTCATTCAGGGGCTTCGGGCCAGTAGGAGGCCCCTGCTTCTGTTTGGGTGGAAGAGGAACACACTCTACTAAGGTAACATTGGCAGAAAGCGAGGGCATGTGCTCTGCAGTTACCTGCAAAGGCCCTGGGACAAGAGCCTGATTAATATATCTGAGGGACATTTGAGGCAAATCAAGCACCATGGGCACCATGACTCTTTGTTGCTCTATGATTAGTGCAATTTCATCCAAATGCCACATGACTAGAACTACTCTTGTGTGCATTTATGGGATCTCAAAGATGACTTAGGTCCCGCAGCTTCAGATGTTAGAATTGTCTCTCAGATGAGAGGACTCCAGGTCAAATCGGCAAATGTGTGTTCTCATGACTTCCTTTTCCTCAGGGTGATCCATTCCAAAGACCTTTTCCAGTTGACACAGCTGCAAGATTATGGAGAGTTGTCCATAACCTTGTTAAAATAGCGTTTTTCCAGCTGGAATCTTCATAGAGAACTTTAGGCCATTATACTTAATAAATTGTGTCTTATCAATATATAAAGTTCATCTCTTTCTTGATTCTTAAATTAACTTTCAATTTGTTTTCTGCAATATTGAAATTTCTGCTTTTTTGTTTTCGAGGCAGCTTTTGGACTAGCCTGGTAGGTGGTTCTTGTCAATAAAATATGGCTGGATTTTGTTGCTTGACCCCATCTCTGCTTTCACTTTTATTTATTTATTTAAAAAAAAATTTTTTTTTTCATTATTTTCAAAGAGAAGGGGAGGGAGGAAGGAACAAAGGTAGAGAAGCATCAATGTATGGTTGCCTTTCACCTGCCTCCAGTCATGGACCTGGCTGGAGACCTGGCTTGCAACCTGGTTATGTGCCCTGGCTGGGAATCAAACCAGCGACCTTTAGGTTTGCAGGTCAGCACCAATCCACTGAACCACACCAGCCAGGGCCCAATTCTGCCTTTAAATAAGAAAATTCAGTTTGTTCACTTTTAGTGCAATAACTGATCATTTCATTACTTATTTTACATTATGGCTTCCTGTTTCCTTTTCCAAGATATTTCTGAATTATTTCTGTTTTTAGTTTATTTACTATTTGTTCAATCCTTTCTTGAATTGTTTCTTCAGCTGAAGGAGACCTAAATGATGCTGACTGAATTCTTGCAAATCCTCAAATATTTATTTCACCAGGATGGTGACTATATTTTAGCTGATAGATTGCTACCCCTTTGTTTTACTAGTCTGTTGCTGTTACTTAACCATTTTCTAGCTTCCAACATTACAAATGAGAAGTCTAAATGCCTTTTCTTTTTTCGTTTTCTTGCACTTACTGCCTGAAAGTTTGAATTTCCTCTTCATCCTTAGTATGTAGAAATTATATCTGTATATGCATAGTGTGTGTTTACTCATTAATCCAAACTGGAATGTCATGAGTTCTTCAGGTCTGCAGAGTCAAGCCTTTAATTGTTTTATTTTCAACCTAGAGGAAGTTCTATTATTTTGTTTTTCATTTATTTCTTCACTCCTATCTACATTTTTCTTTTTTCCTTCTGGAAACTTTGTGTTTGCATACTGGATCTCATAGATCTATCTGTTAAAACTACTATCTTTTTCTCTTCAATATTTATAATATTGAATAATATCTCTATTATTTTTCCTCTGTGCTTCGGGGTATTTCTTTAAATCATCTAGTACTTGGATCTCAAAAGTGACCATCTCCAATTCAATTGCTAAATTGCTTAATTAGAAGACACATATAGATATTTATATAGATATATTTTAAATTTAAATTCTATTTAAAAATATATATATATTTAAATTTCAAAAAGTCTTTGTTATACTTGATGCTTTTCTTTGTTATTAATACTGTAATCTGCTGTTCCAGCTGTTATATTTCCTTAGATGCATGTTCTGTTTGTTTCTACTCATCATTTTCTATCTGGCAACTGGATCCCTTAGTTGTTTTGTTTTTGTCATTTCATTGAAGTTCAGGTCTGCTTAATGGAATATTTTAAGGAGCAGCAGTCCCACAGTTTGGGGAAGACAAAGAGGCAAGGGGTCTTGACCACTGCTGACTATTGAATAGAAGCATGAAGCCTGCCATTTTTCAAATGAGGCACCTGGATAAATCCACCTTGTTCCCTAGTTACCTTATAGTATCTCAGATTCAGCACAGGGAGCAGGCAGTCTACATGTGCACCATCTTCTTGGCCTCTTGAGAGTCAAAGAACCCCAGTAAATTTGTAGCTTCCTAAGGGGTCCAAAGACCTGAGATCCAGGCTTTTTTCAGAAAGGCATTTCTTTTTTTTCTTTCTTTTTTTTTTTCTTTTAATTTTATTGTTGTTGTATTACATCCATCCCTTTTTTTCCTCCCCTCTGTCCCCCTCCCCACCCACCCTTTCCCCCCAAAGTCAATCCCACCTGTTGTCCATGTCCATGGTTCCTTTATACTAGGTTCTTGTCTAAGCTGCTCCCCTTCTTTGCCTCTGCCTCCCCCCTACCCCCTACCCCTTTCCTCCTGACTACTGCAGGCCTATTCCTTGTATTCATACACTTGGTTCTGTTTTGCTTGTTGTTAGTTTTGCTCATTATTGTCCTGTAATGGGTGAGAACATATGATACCTGTCCTTCACTGACTGGCTTATTTCACTAAGCATAATATTCTCCAGTTCCATCCATGTTGTTGCAAAGGGTACAAG
>PVIW01002028.1:234562-246109 GCA_004026585.1 Noctilio leporinus | reverse complement strand
GGATGGAACTGGAGAGTATTATGCTTAGTGAAATAAGCCAGTCAGTGAAGGACAAATATCATATGATCTCATCCATTACGGGACAATAATGAGCAAAACTAACAACAAGCAAAACAGAACCAAGTATATGAATACAAGGAATAGGCCTTCAGTGGTCAGGGGGAAAGGGGTTAGGGGGAGGCGGGAGGCAGAGGCAAGAAAGGGGAACAGCTTAGACAAGAACCTAGTATAAAGGAACCATGGTCATGGACAACAGGTGGGATTGACTTTGGGGGGAATGGGTGGGTGGGTGGGGGGACAGAGGGGAGCAAAAAGGGGATGGATGTAATACAACAACAATAAAATTTAAAAAAAAAAAGAAATAAGCAGAACATAATACATCAGGTACATACTAATTATAAAAAAAAAAAAAAAAAAGAACCATAACGAGTCCACCAAAAAACTGCTAGAACTGGTAAGTGAATTCAGTAAAGTAGCAGGATACAAAATAAATATCCTGAAATTGATTGTATTTTATACACCAATATTTCATGAACAAAATAAGCAAATAGAAACAGATTAATAGATACAGAGAATGAAATGACAGCTGTCAGAGAGAAGGGGATCAGAGGATGAGTGAGAAGGGTGAAGGGATTAAGCAAAGAAGAAAAAAGACTCATGGACGCAGACAGCAGTATAATAATTACTAGAGGGAAAGGAGGATGGGAGAAGGAGAACAGGGTAAAGGGGTGATAAATGGTGATGGAAGGAGACTTGACTTAGGGTGGTGAACATACAGTACAATACACAGATAATGTATTATAGAATTGTACACTTACAATTTTATAAACCACTGTCACCCCAATAAATGCAATAAAATTTTAATTCAGTTAAAGATTTTCAAGGCTCTTTCTTAATATCACCTTCTCTTTTCTAAAGATGGAACTAAATTATTGGAGGGGGCCAAGGGCCCCTTATCATTCTGGCATCGTGGGAGAGGTGTGTTGGGCATGGTACGATGTAATGCTGGCCTCTGCTCAGGTGGCCCCGATCTCAGCATCTCTTCCACTGCACCTACCACCCGTTGTCCACCATCCTCCCCTACAAACAGCCCCCAGATTCCTCTGTCACGTCCTTTATCTCTAACCCTTTCTGATCCAAAGAATGCTTCTTAGTTCTCATAGCCAAGCTGCATGAGACTATTTGGAATGTAAGAATGTTTATGCTCCAAGTATGTGCAAAAATTATTTGGTGGTTACTAGTTATGGACCATCTTAAATACAAATGTTAGAATTTTTTTTTGTAAAATTCAGATTGATTTTCCTCATTAGCATTTGTTCACCAGATAAATCACCCATTTAGTTTCATACTAATATAGGCTTAACTCATTTTTCTTCATAGCAGGTCATTCTATACCTAAAATAGCAGCCATATTTTGGTTGCAAAAGAGCAACCAAAGTTCCTTTGAAGATCAAAGGAAATCACGTATGAAGTCAGTTATAGTTTCTGAAATATGCAAAGATTAGGGTTGTGACTAATGGAGTTAGGCATCTCCTGCTGATAATTGGAATGCAGTTCTCATATCCTCTTTGCACTTGAGGCCATTAGAGAGCCCACAGAAAAACTGATGGAAGCCAAAGCATTTGACTGCATTAATTGGTCTAGCAAGTGAGCAAGAACCTCACAGGATAGCATTGGGCTGAGCTGGGCTGGGGAATGCAGCTTGGATATGAGAACTAATTAAAGGTCTTCCTGGGAGACACTCTGGAGAGAGCCTGGCCCGCAAAGAAAATTTAATCTGCCTCCACACCCAGCTGCGCACAAACCTAGCTGCTAGCAAATAAAGAGAAAAAGTATCAAAAGATGGGCCCATATTATTTTTTTCAGTGCTTCCACTAGTAATCAATTAATATCCCTCCCCCCAAGCTCTGCACAAGTGTGTCAGCTGCTCCTCTGATCTCTACCTACATCTGAGATGTAGGTAAGTGATTAAGTAGGAAACTGTTCAATTCAATATAATCCTCTTGTATGAAGGGGAGCGAAATTTTCCCTCTCTGTTGAGTAATAAGAATGTAAAACTGTACATTTCCCCTTATCACCTCTCTAAGAATGCAGTCAACTATAGAAAGATTCCAAAAGAACCTGGTACGGCAGTAACCTGAATAAGAAACTTACTTCCTCATGGATACCAGCACAGCTTTATTTAAGCTGGGCCCAGGATACGGAGGAAAGCCCTTTGAGGCGGGTGGTGTTTGCCATGCCCTTGATCCTCTTCCCCAGCAACAGTGAGTTGTCCTCGGCCCTGCTCATCTCCCTTCTCACATTCTCCACAAAACATCTCATGTTCTTGCCATACTGTTTTTAAGCTGATGGCTCCTGAATCTGTATCTCTAGCCCTAACCAGTCCATGAGCTTCAGAGTCATCAACCAACTGCCTGCCAGACATGGTCACAAAATGTCCCATAAACTTCTCAAAACCAACATAACCCAAGTAGAATCTTATAGAACTTACCATCTTCTTTACCTATTCCCTTTCCAAACTGTTCGTCTTCTTTTATGTCCAATTACTGTTACTGGCGCTTTTATCATCTACCCAGGTACCAACCCAGAAAACTCAGAGTGACCCTAAGCGGCACCCCCTCTCTTACATATTCCATCAATTAGAAGATTCTGCTGATGTAACACCTTCTACATGTTCCCAAATCTGAGCTCCTACCACTAATTTGGTTGGGGTCCTCCTCAAATCTTTTTAACTTTATTTTTCTTGTTGTCCCCATTCCTCCTCTTTTACCCCATGCCCGTGCCCTCCTTCCCTCTGACCATCACCACACTGTTATCTGTGTCTATGAGTTATTTTATGCATTTATGTTCTTTGACTAATCGCTTCACCTTCTTTTATGCAGCATCCCCCCGCCCCCCTGACAGCTGTTAGTCTGTTCCATGTACCCATGCCTCTGTCTCCATTGTATTTGTAAGTTTTTTCTTAGCTGAACTACATAAACAATCTTCTAGCAAGTCTCTCTACCCCTAATTTTGGTCCCTTCCTTTCACTCTCAACAATGTCATCTATCTAAAGTGCATATCTAACCTCCTGTGCTTTAAGCCCTTTGGCAATTCCTCACTGCCCACAGGATAAAATGCAAGCTCCTTAGCATGGCATGTAAGCCTCCCAATACTGGATTCCCACCTACCTCTTAAACCTTCTACAGTATTTCTACCTCACGTTTTAAGTCCTAGTCAGCAAACTGCTTATTCTCTCCACATTCCGTGATCATTCAAATCTCTGTGACTTTATAAATGGTCCCTTGATCAGAATATATTTTCAAACATTTTTCTCCTCATATTTTTTAATCAATCATGATTCAGTTCAAATGTCATTACTTTCTAAAAACTCCTGAACCTCCAGTTTCTGCTAAGTTACCCTTTCCACTCTGTTCTTCTTGACACCTGTATCCATCTCTTTTACTAAATGTATAATAGTGTACTAAAGTGATACATGTATAGTTCTGAGGCTTTTGGAGTCAATGAGGAGCAACCAGCTTTCTCCCACCCAAGTTATACAGCCATTGAAAATAAAATATCCAGGGAGATAGACACAAAATTATCACTTCTATTACTGATAAAGCTAACCTTGGAGGAGGTGACAGAGGTCTGTGAGCCAAGCAGGCTAGGAGTTAGACTTGCCCTGAACAGCTTCTGGTGGTCTGTGTGACCACAAGCCTCACCTGCATGTGGGTCTGCCTGGCCCTGAATGCTAACTTGGAGCAGTTGAAAAGAATGTGTACTTTCTTCAGGTAAGCAAAGCCCAAAGAACAGGAGAAAGAGAGAGAGGCTGAACCACTCAGGCTCTGTTCCTTCTCCAAGAGAAGCCAGCCCTCCTCACCCAAAAGGAGAGAAGTGGGTGGAGCAAGAGGCTATGTGTGTCACTTGCGTGGGACTCCCTCCACATGGGCGCATGAGGCCAAAGAAGTGAGTTTTACCCCCAAGTATCTCTCTCCTTCTTTAGACGGTAAGCTCCGTAAAGGCAAGATCTCATCCTATATTCTTAGCATACACAAAGCTGGCCTCAGTGAATGCGCCTATTGAATTTAAGTGTTCCCTCAGCTATAATCATTAAAAGTAACTTTGGGTGACAGTCACTGAAGGCAGCATGAGAAAAACCAATGCAAAGGCAAAGATAGAATAGTATTTAGCCTAAAATGGTGACAATTTTTAAGTGTCTACAATGTAATAACAGAGCAGAAGGAAATGGGAAAATGTAATTGGAATTGAAAATTATTGCATTGTCATTATAGAATCATGGGTGATGTTTTTTAATAGATATTTCTTTAACATATGCTTTTAAAGAAATGTTTTCATATATAAGGCAGTTTATTGGGCATCTGTTGCTTTATCTACTCAAAACAGCACCTTCCTTCTTCTGGGGACCATTTGATTTTGGTAGTTTCTGCCAGATCCAGTTCCTCACTCCTGGTCAGAGAGTGGGCACATGACCTCGCCTCAACCAGGTTTCTGGCTGATAAGGGCAGGTGGCAGGAAAATGCATTCCCACCAGATTCCCCCGTTGTAGAAAGGTTTGGTGTGCCTTTCAGATGATAGGAAACCTACATATTCTTTCTGATTAAAATGAGCATAGTTGAGGACAAACCCTTCCTCAGAAAAACAGCGCCTATCTCTCGTTTTCCTCTTCTTCCTCATGACCATTTTCCTGCTAGTGCTTCTGAGAACAGCTGCTTGGGTCCTGTGAATTTGTGGCTTCTCCTTGGTAAACAGCCAGCCGGGAACTCCGTTGAACCACTATCACCAGGGCTTCTGGGAGCCCAGCACGTACCTCTCAGTCTTGAGGGAAAAGTTGAGCCAGCTGGCAAAGGCCTCCCTCACTTCTTCCCTCTCCCTCACAAGTCACCAGAGGCTCAGTCCCGGCCACGCAGAGGTCACTGTTCTCAAACGCCCTTCTGAGTAGGGTGAAAGAGGAAGGGTGCCCCAGTTTAGAAGAATGACTCTATCAAAGCTCCCTGAGGAATCTGAACTCCTAACACTACTTTGGTTGGCTGTGGCCACAAACCACCTTCCAGAGTTGAAGAGCCCAGCTCCTGGAGGTCACAGAAAATAATGCTCATTCCTGCCTAATTAGAAATATGAAAGGTCCTTACTAGGCTAACAGTGCAGAAAGTGCATCCCCATGAATTGTCTCCATTTGTTCATTTGGTTTCTTTCATTTGTTTCTCCAAAAGCAGGGCAGAAATAAAATGAAAGTTAAACTTTCTGAATTTTTCTGTTTAGGAAAACTTGTCACTATCATCTTGGCCATGGTGCTCTTTTAATAACATATTCAATGAAATGTGGTAAAGTGAGATGATGCTTCTCCTGTTTTTACACAATTCTTAGTGAAAATAACTTTCACTTTTTTCCTCACAGCCTCAGTTTCCCCAGGCCCCACATTTATGTGTGTGTGGCTATTCCAAGTACAAAGGAATGGTCATCAGCACCAGCAGGAACCTCTGACCATCCATCATCAAAAATGAAAGCTGTTGCTACATGTCAGAAGGGTGACCTTCTTGAGCCTGCCATGCACCACTAGCTCCGTCTGCTCCCTGCATGGACATAATAGGGTCCTCTGAAAACTCTACACAATATCTCCTTAGAGCAAAGCACCTAAATGCATCAGGCTTTCTACCAAGGTGCTCACATCCAGGTGTTCCACATAGATTCTCTCCAATAGAACTTTCTATAATGATAGAAATGCTTAGTGTTTGCACTGTCCAGTATTGTAACCACTAGCCACATGTGGCAGCTGCACAGTTGAAATGTGGCTAATGACACTGAAGGACTGAATTTTCAATTGTATCTGATTTCAGTTTAAATAGCAACATACAGTCAATGACTACAAAAATTCCTTTAAAGTGGCCAAGAATTCCAAACTAGGTAACTAGAAATGGGTGAGTAATGTTAAATTAATGCTGCTCAAGCTTTTCCTTTAAAATACTCCAAATAAATAAATAAAAATGAAATACATTTGTAACTCTGAGGCCTTGGGAATATATAATATTTTGGAAGTACAGGTTTTTCTAATGTATGCATAGTTTCTAAGCAAATCAACATGATTGTATATATTTAATTTAAAATAAAGTTTAAATTTACTTTCTAAGACAAATTGGTATTTGTGAAAGATGTTCCCCACACCCCCAGTGCACCATCTTGTCCCCTCTACAAACATATGTTCCATCTGGGAACATGGCATAAAATGATGGACCAAAGGTAACAGCAAGATGGAGCGTAGAGAAGTGCAGCTTTTCTAGCCCCAGCCAGCACTCCTGTCATCGTAGGCCAGAGCCCAGTGCTTACTACCATTGCTGTGCAGATTAAAGAGAGTAGAGGTAAATGGGTGGTAAATCCCATTCAAATTTGGGAAAATCCTCAAGATGGCTGCCACAGTAAGCTTTGCATCCCTGCTAGTAGCAAGAGGTTAAAAGATGAACACACAGAAGGGGAGCAGTTTAGTCAAGGAACTAGCATGGAAGAACCATGGACATGGACAACAAGTGGGATTGACTTTGGTGGGGAGTGGGTGGGTGGGGAAGGGGACAGAGGGGAGGAAAAAGAGGATGGACGTAATAAAATACAATTAAATTTAAATAAATAAGCAATAAACACACAGGTGAAAGCCCAAGGGGGGCCATATCCAGGCAGCAGTGTGCAGTGGCTCTTGTGGTCCACAGGACAATGGAGTCCCATGTGGACACTTTCCTTCCTGATCATCAGTGGCACTTTCATCAAGGCCCCCAGGGATGCCAAGTGACTGGGCATCTCCGGTTAAACTAAACAAACTCAGCTCATGATCTGCAGTCACAATCAGGAATGGCTGCAAATTAGTTCTTCCCCAGAGTGTGTACATTTTTTAAAAAAGAGTCCCCTGCTGAGCCAGGTAATTATATATGTAACTATGCTACTAAACAGAAAAGTCAGGGTGCTCTTAGGGTAAGAAACAGAGGATTCAACCATGTCTAAAGGGCTTGAGACAACCTCAGGGTGACCTGCACATTGAAGTGGAAGCTCAAAGGTTAGGTAGGATTTGGCGAGGCAAAGAAAAACATTCCAGGGCGGAGTAATAGAATAGCATGAGGGAAGAACAAAAATTAACAGTGTGTGTGAGGGTTGTGAAATTCTATATAAGAATGGTGCAAGAGAAGGCCATGTATGTAGGCAAGGAAACGTTTGGTTTGGAGAAGGTTCCGATGTACAGCTACTCAGGCCTTTCATGCTGGCTCTGATTCAAGTCAGTATGTTTGGGAGATTAGGGACGTCTTTGCCCTGGAAAAGCACCCCCAACCCCCATTCATTCACTGGAACCAGGATCTCCTTGGCAGGTAACATGTCTCCTCTATACCTCTTTCATGTGAATAGTAATTCATCTTCAGAATGCCTTTTCTATATGTATCTGTGCTTGTTGGTTTCTAAGCTTCAAAAATTGAGAACACCCTCAAATTAAATTGCCTTTGGAAACCATCAAAGATTCTCATTTAGAGACAGACAATGCAGGGTCAGAATGTGTGTCCTCCTGGATCATACTGTTCCAGCAAAATTAAACAGGATGCATTGCTGGCACTTTGAATGCATACCAATAAGCCAAAACAAAACAAAACAAAACAAAAAAACGATTACTGCATCTGACTGCCAGGAAATTAATGCCAAAGCCCCTGTGTAGAATGTTCCCCTAGGATACCTGTGAATGGGTTCTAATTGCATGAAAGCAAGTGTATTCTTCATGAACTGGTGTACATAAAACACTCTGGAAAAAACTCTCTAAGCCTCTAGAAAGGTAAGGTTGCTACAGGCCTGCCCTCCATGAACAAGTAGGAAGTTTACTCTTTCCTCCCTGGAAGTCAGCACCCCCGCCGCATGGAGAGGGGCAGTGCCTTGGCTAAGGTTGTAAAAATAACCGAGACAGAAGTAGACAAAAAACTTGGGTTTTCTACTTTGCAGGTACTATTTAAAGCACAAAGCTGAACGCTATGCTAGTTGTTTATTATGTGGGACTATGAGTAACTTTTTAAATACTTTTCAGATATTTTAACAAGTAATAGACCCCAAAGAGCTCCATTTGAACATATTAACTCTATAAGATTATATAGTCTTTTGCTGGCTTTTTTCATTCCTGGGGATGGAGCTACTTTTATCTCCATCTTCCTTTCATAATAATAATTATGATACTATAAAATAGATGCTATTATTCTTATCTTACAAATGATGAAACTGAAGCTCATAGGGAATAAATAACTGGCCCAAGGTCACATGGTGTTATCCCAGTCAGGAATCAAACCCAGGCACTTCTGATTTCCAAGTCTATAAGTTTTCTATGTAGCTACAAGTTTATTAAGCTATTAAGTTTCTGGCATGGCATCTGCTTTAGTTCAGACCTGGCCATGCAGAGCAAGGAGAAGCTGCACTCTTCTTTCTATGAAGGGTGGCCAACACTTAGGCAGGCCCAGAAGCTTCAGAAGAACCTGGGGGCTCATAGTTCTCAGGTACATCTACTCAAAAGACCCCATCCCTAATCCCAGGGTCTCCTTCTTACTAGAGCTCTGCCTTCGTTGCAGACAATTTTGTAAGGCTGCAAATTCAGCCTTCTATGAAGTTCTGCTTATTTTACAATTGGGTGTTAGGCTTGGTCTTTATCAGAATTGGACTTGACCTAAGCTTTATTGTTTCCTCTCTTCAATTTAAAATGGTACTCAGTAACAACCAACCAATTCTAAATTTTAAATATTGTGGAGAATTCTGAAGTATGCAATTAATAATATTGGAACATCTATGAAGCAATGCAGTAGAGACCTTACCTTACACCACATCAAAAAAAAAAATAAATCCAAATATAGTTACATGTAAAAATAAAAAGCAAACTTTAACAAAACAAAGAAAAATGTATAGGTTAATATTTAAATAATCTTGATTAAAGAAAGTTTTCTAAGTATTTTACAAAAGAAAAGAAAATAATATAAGAAATATCAGTTTTATTTATCATTATACAAGCATCTCAACAAAGTTGGAAAAAGAAAAATTTATAATCTTAACTAATTTTAAAATCTTTCAATAGTTTCTTTTTAAAAATACCTCAAAAATAAAATAAAAACCAAAGTGTAAATTGCAATGCCTAGAACAGGCATGACATGCAAATATAATATATGTGTGTATGTGTATATATGTCTATGTGTAATACCTATAGACTTACCAGAGCATAAATTTATTTAGATATCTAGTGAAAAATTAATATAAATATAGTAAATGGGGCAATCACAAAAGAAAAACTTTAAGTGGTTAAAAAACACACATGGCAACCTATACAACATTATGGTTTTAAATAAATTCAAATAAGAATTATGTTACTATTTAATTAGGACAGCTTGTTAATAATTGGTTTTCATTACTTATACGGAAAGTTAAAACAATCTAAATGCTTAATAATAGAATGTTTCTAAGACATATAGTTGTACATTCCTAAGAATGAAATACTCTCACATTCATTCAAATTTTTTATGATTCAAAATAATAAGAAATATGTTCATCATATATCATGTGAAATACAGGTTTCTGAACCATATGGACAGCATCACACTATATTTTAATAAGAAATTATGTATCTGCATTTAGATAAAGGACCTAAAGGGTATGTTAACAATGTTTCCTCAGAGTGGTGGAATAATTTGACTTTAATATGTTTTCTGTTCATCTATGTCATGTAAATGTCCTAAAATGAGCAAGCATTATTTTTGAAAAAGATTTGTAGTTATTGCCTTCCAAAGGTACAATTTTCCGAACTCCCTTTAATTAAATGTTCATTGGGGTATTTAACCACAGTTGCGGTAAAACTTTGGAGAGGAACTTGGGGAAACAGACTGGACAGGTAACATCCTAATAGCCCATTGAGAGTCCTGGTGTTGGGTAGGGAAGTCCTGACAGATGGGCCTTGGCTTTCTTCTCCTCATTGCCCGGAGGCCAGGCCTCAGTGTGGTGGAACAGCAGACTCTGTTCTTACTGGACTGACAGCAGCACCACTCCCTTCACTCCATTCTCGCCTCTGCATCGAAGTACCAGCCTGAGGTCGCAGCATCACACTGTGTGCGCAGAGGCATGCTGCTTCCCTGGTGATGTCAGGCTTATTGCATTTGAGGTTAAAGGTTCTATGCACCTCTATTAGGACCAGACAGAATTCTATCAAAAAGCTTTATAAGGCCCTGGGTGATGGCACATTGGATAAGGCACCAGCCTACAAACCCAAAGGTGGCTGGTTTGATTGCCAGCCAGGGCACACACATAACCAGGTTGCAAGCCAGGTCTCCAGCCAGGTCTGTAGCTGCAGGCAGATGAAAGGCAACCAACCATATATTGATGTTTCTTTCCCTCTTTGCCTCTCTCCCTTCCACTCTCTCTGAAAATAATAAATAAAATCTTAAAAAAAAACAAAGCTTTACCATAGTTATGCAGGAATATGAGTTATTCAAACTCAGTATTATAGAAGTTTCCCAAGGGATTTTTCTTCTCTGAATGACAAGTATAACCTAGACCTATAAAATAAGCGACTGATGGTAATCTGCAAAGCTTTTTATTCTCCTTGAGTCACATAATTGGTCAGGTTGTCCCTTATGGGCCTTGAGGCGTATTTGTCATTATTACCTTTCAAGAGTTAATGATGCTTTCTATTCACCTCTAGAGATATAATGTGACTACAGTGAAAGCATTTTTCAGCCAGGCCTCGCATGTGGCCAGTCGAGGAAGACTGCTTTCTGGAGAGGCAGCCACTGCCTGAAGTACAGAACTCTGCACAGAGCACTGCCAGCAACACAGGACATGGGCCACCCGGGCAGAACCCCAAGCCTGCCCTGAGCATTGGGCACCAGGATTTAACACCCCGGTCAGGCCATTTCTGATGATGCTGACATGACGTGTGTGTATTGGGCTTTCTGCCAAGAGATAAGCTTGAGAAGTGGATGGCCTGAAGCACCTAGTCTGGCTTCTTGGTTTACGGCCTAGTGAACATAGTAGAATAACTGGATCCTCAAAGAGTTTGGTATAAGATTATTATAGGCAGTGTTGGAAGGGACTACATTTTCTATTCCTTTCTTTATTTGACAACCCATGAACCATGCATTCGCTTAAATGCTAGAGAGGTAGAACAAAGAAACACCATGAGAGCCAGTCAGAGCCTGAAGTTGGTTCATCAACATGTTTGACCGGCCAACACTTTCAAGACCCTCAAAAGGCAATTGTCAAACTTTATAACAGCTTACATTTATATGCCTGTTTACAGACATATCTAAATTTATATTTATACAGTATATACCGTCTTACATCTTCCAAGTACTTATTTAAAGGGGGGAAACCCCTGATAGACTAAATGCCTTGGCCGGTCAGCCGCAGAGGTAAGCCCGGAAGTCAAGCAAAGCATTTTCTAGTCCCCATTCATTGTCAGAGGCAACTATCAAGCACGTTGTCTTACAAGTGAGAAACACATTTTTATGGTGTGAGGCTTCAGAAACAAGGTCTTTTTTTTTTTTTTTTTTTTTTTTTTTT
>PVIW01002028.1:166590-234462 GCA_004026585.1 Noctilio leporinus | reverse complement strand
AGGGACCTTTGGGTTTGCAGGCTGGCGCCTTATCCAACTGGGCCACCAGCCAGGACAGGTTTGTCATTTTTAATGAGCACATGCAAGGCATTATGCCAAGTGCTTCAAGGGTTACAAATACAAATAGGAGGAAATTTTCTCTCAAGGAGGAAATTAACTGACAGGAGGGAGAAAATAGACATAAATAATCCTAAAATAAGGTAGATGGTGGCATCATAACAAAAGTACAGGGTTTTAAAGATATATTTGAGGTGTTCTCTCAATAATAAGTAAGAATTGGACAGGCATAGAAAGAAGGGAAAGTCTTTCCTAGTGGAACAAAAAGAAGGGGTAGAGACGCAGGACTGGAAAAGTTCAGAACAGGTTTGAGAGAATGTCCAGTTTGACTGCAGGTCAGGGTGTTCTTCTTAACCAATTGGACCCAAAGCCCAAATCCACTTATAGCTTCTATTTAAGAGGCACTCTAGGGAGTTAAGAAGAGCCTTGGAATTGCAGTTGGGATCTTAATCTTGTCTAAGTCACTACCTAGTGGACAAATCCTGCTGACATTGGGTAAGTAAGTAACTTTGTTACCACTGGTATTTAATAATAAAAGAAAAGAAAGCAATGGGGCCTCAACGCTGACTTTAATAAACTGGGAAGCATAAGCCAGTTTACTAGCCAGAAAGCTAGTTTCACAGGCCAGACGACCACAAGCATTGTATTCCACCAAGAAGATTGACACCCCTCCCCTGTCTGTGGTCCTACCTGTTAGGGGGCACAAGAGAAGGTGCTGGACCATAGAGGCCCAGCCTGGGAAGAGAAAGCCTCAGAAGTTCATTAGTCATTTTTGAAAAGTTTCTGGTTTTTTCCAAGCCTGAGATACATAACTCCAGGAGAAGAAAAATTCTCTCCCCGCCCCCACCTCTCTCTGTCTCTCTCTGTCTCTGTCTCTGTCTCTCTCTCTCTCTCTCTCTCTCTCTCTCTCTCTCGACCTGCCTCTCTCGACCTGCTCTTGCACTGTACCCTCACCCATCCTCTCTCCATACACCTGTGGCCATAGCAGCCACATGGCCCGTGGCCATGGGGACTCCACACACAGGCTGCATGCAGGAGGGAGCCCGGACACCACAGCACAGAAAGCAGTGCGCTGAGGCTGGAAACACACGCTAAGCTGGCCGGATGCTGGGCTGCACCGGACTTCAATATGGAGCAAAAACTCTGGACACTGGTGCTTATCTTGGCTTGCTGAGGACAAGACCTGACTTTTTCCATAGTGAGATGAACCCAGATGGAATATTGGGATGTCAGCAGGGGAACCCCTTAATTTTGCACCATCAATAAAGTTCATGGAGCCCCACTCTCCCATGCAGGTTTCGGGGAATTCTTTTCCTCTTCACACTACAAGAATTTGTTTGCCACTGATAACAACTTTACTATTCTCAGTCTTGATTTTCTCATTAGTATATGAAAACAGTAACACTGACCTTGTGGGTCTTGAATGTTAATTTAGTCAATCCATAAATATGCCCTCGAGGGCTCTGTCCAGGCGAGTATCAGGTATGAAATAAATGAGAGCTATTTATTCTTCATTTATCAGTTTAGAAGGCTTTCTCCTTAACGCTCCTTTCTGTCACCTCCCCAATCTAGATTAGCTCTCCTCCCTCCCCTCTTATTTTCTCTCACAGCTTTATATACGTTCCCTTCAGACACTTGTCCTCCTCTGAAATCGTAAGTTTATTCACTGATAGCTCGATGAAAAGTAGCGGCATAAAAAGAAAGTTCCAGTGGCATGTGTACTGCCCTTGAGGTTGGAAGGGTTTTGGACTTCTAAAAATTCAGTGCGGATGGAGTGCAAACTGAGGAGGAGACAGAATGGTTTGGGGCATAGTCAGGGAAACAAATGTGGGTTAGATCCTCTAGGATCTCCCAGGCCAAGATGAGAAACTTAGCATTTTATTTTCATTGCCATGGGAAGCCAGGGATAGTTTTAAGCCCATAAAAGTCTGCCACAAATGAAGATACTGGACTTCCTCCTCATCAGTTATTTCATTTCCCCTCAATTAAAGGGGGAAATGGGACCATCTGCAGGCAGTTACTAGATCGTGACCCAAGCTGGCAAATTGGGAGTGAACGCTAAGAATTCATTTTAGCAATTAGAGAAGAGAGAAAACCTTTCTCTTGCCCAAAGAAGCACACAGCCCCAGGAGCTGATGCCTTTCAGCATCAGAAGGGAAGCCCGTGTGACAGTGACAGCACCCTGCACAAGGGGCCCTGGTGAGACCTCGCAGAGATGGGGCAGCAGTCCTGCTCCCATTGAATATGCCGGCTGAAGCCCACCCCACCTGTGGGCTCACTGGGTACCTGAGCCAATAAATTCCACTCACAATGAAAAACAGACTAAAAGAACATTAGCCCTGGCTGGTGGCACAGTGGATAAAGCACCAGCCTGTGAACCCAAAAGTCACTAGTTCGATTCCCAGTCAGGGCACATAACCAGGTTGCAAGCCAGGTCTCCAGCCAGGTCCATATATAGAAGCAGGTGAAAGGCAACCATACATTGATGTCTCTCTCCCTTCCCCTCTCTAAAAATAATAAATAAAATCTTTAAAAAAAAAAAAAAAAAAAAGAACATTAAAACCCAAAGGGTGACCCCAGTTGTGGAGCTATTTAACATGGAACTAGGGACATGAGAATCTAGGTGGCTAGGAAAAGGGATCAGAACAGAGGCAAAGGAGGTAGATTCCATTTGGAGCCATGGGGCCTCTTGAAGCCAAAAACAGGAGATAATAAGGAATCAAAGACCATGTAGTTTCCTCCACCGCTTCATGAATTTTCACACGGTTGTCCTGCCCTGACATAACTCGACTCTTCTTCACAACTCTTCTTTTGCAACTGGCATTTTTGTCCTCCACCCTGTATAGATGTTCTCTAAAGAAAAACTTTTATTTTCAACTTTGGCTGACTCATGGCCCAACACAGCTCTCAGATTGGCCTCTTTCTATCATATTTCTCTTCAGCTTTAGACTCTACAACTGCCAGCCTGACTATCCTCATATTCCCCATCTGAGTTCCAGGGAGTGGGAATCAATCCAGCCCAGCTTCTTCTTCTTTGAGCAGAGCTGCTCACTCTGGACCAAGTCACGGGACCATGAGCTGACAGCCTTTGGGTCCCATGTAACCAGAAGAGGCAAGCTCCCACCCCCTTTTCCCCAGTTACATGACACCCATCCATACACTAGGGCTGGTGGGGGAAAAAGCAAATACTTTGAAATCTCTGTTCAAAATGTTGTTTTTACTACAAAAAAGAAAAATTTTTCATTTTTAAAGGATGAAAATGCTATCAGTCTGGTGTCCTTGAAAAGACTTTCTTTGAATCAAGAAATAATCATTTACTTCATTAGGAAACAAAATGAACCATGCAAATGGAGATTGTGAGTTACTCACTTGGAGACTAATTGGGGGAAAAACAATGTCTGCAATTGACTGTGCATCTGCTTAAAAGCAGAGTGCATGTGATAGAGCCAAGTGTGCTTGCTTTTTGCATTTTCCCCGAGGCTTTTCAAGTAGATGTCATGTAACTATAAATCCAAGAGAATTTTCCTTATTGCTACTAGAGCCCAGTGGAACTCAAGCATCCAAGCTTTGTAAAGAAAATGTAAGAGAACCCTGGGATCCTGCTGCCATGTGCCTATCCGTGAGTCTGGCATCTGTGTTGAATTATCGTCTCTAGTCTGACTGATTTATTTGCAAATGATCTCCAGGCCTTAAAAGAAGACAGCATTAGAAACCTTAGCTCCAGGCATTCTTTCATGCACAAATATTGTGTCTGCCTTTCCTGATACCTTCTCTTTCCTCCCTCCCCACCCAACTCATCCTTCCCTCAGCAGCCAAATTGCCAGGGCTGGAGAGACCCTGTCTATGTGCTGCTCTTTCCCCTCCAGCCCTGCCAGCCAGTCTCCCCCCTACACAGCACACCTTTGTGGTGGACAGAAGAGAGGGAACAGCCAAGGGGTTACCAGTACGATCTAACCTCAAGTCTGGAAAGTCCTGATCATTTCATCGGTTTGCCTTAGAATCAATCACATTCTATGAACCGAGTCCTGCTATCCAAGTTCACAAGACACTGCCATCAAAGCCGGTTGAATTCAGACAGAGAGCAAACCTGTCCCTTCGCACCCAGCTGTCAAATTACCCAAGAAACTGATTTGTCCCCATAGATCTGTGGTAAGCATACTACCACAAAGGGATTTGGGTAATGTTTCAGGTTTTATCCCGGTGCTAATCGGCAGTGTCACTTGAACGTGACCAGAACACCCTCAGCTGCCTGACACGCCTCCTCACCTGTGACAATGATAGATTAGCAATCATAAATTCATCCCAAACACTTGCTTTGTCAATGTTCCTGAATAGCCATCAAAGACTGTCATTACGTACCCTCACGGTAGACATGTCACTAGTTTCAAGATGATAGCCTCTCTCTCATTAGCTACATTTGAAATTGAGGCCTCCTTTTTCCAGGGAAGTGCCTTACATTCCTGACTGGGAACTAAGAAGCTCCCTGATCTTATCAGAAACATTCATCAGAATGATTTCCTCCTGAAAAGACTTCTTACAGATAGACAACCTAATTCATGCATGATGCCTTAATTAATTTTAGTTTCAAAAATGGTCATTTCCTGACTTGGTCCCCAAATAATTGGAATAGGCATGATTCTGAATCTGCAGCCAAGTTTGAGTGTTTTGAGTTCACATACTGACTGGGCAGTGGAGGTGAGGGTGGAATGCACAAATAGTAGAGATAAAGTCGTTAGCTGGAAAAAGGAAGAAACTCTGAGTTGGATGAGACTGGAAGTTATACGTGTATTGGACTGGCTTGCACTTTCCATATGGGCAAAATGGAATTACTCATTAATACATGAAAATGACTTGATATGCTATGGAATTTACCCAAAATATCCAGAAGTAGAGAAAAATGTTTCACTGGATGTTGCTTAAAGGCAGTCATGTGAAAAATAAAGCATTTTCTCCTGTGCCTTTGTTGGTGCACCCCAGACAGAAGCCAGCAGAGCCCCATGGGCTCCTCCCACACAGTGAGGCTAGGTCCAGACCACACACACAGGACTCACGCATGGGTTCAGGTGTTACACTCACAGCCACAGCCCAGGGATAGGCTGCGCCCAGGAGGAGTGTGCACTCTAACAGGGTCCGTGTGGCCCTAACTGCAGAACCCACAGTCACCGTCTTTTCTCCTCAGGACCAAGGCGTTCTTTCTTCTGCCACTCAAAATTCAGTAAGGCCTTCTCAGATCTACCTCCTAAGACAAGGTGACCAACTCCCTCCGTATAGACCTGAAGGAGACTCTCAACATGGTATAGTTGAATTAAATTTCCATAAGTAAGTTGAGGCAGCTACTTGGCACTTTCTGGAACAAGATCTGTTTCAAGTGACCTGTACACTCCACCCAGGGCATTTAAAAAAACCTTCTCAATGAGTACCTGTACATTTTCACCTTAATAGGCTACCTGTTACACCTATTGATTCCTTTAAGCAAGAAAAAAGAACATTGTTTTTAGTGGAGGGATGGCAGATTGAGTAAAACATATCTGGCCTAATAAATAAAAGACGGGCCTTGGCCGGGTGACTCAGTTGGTTGGAGAGTCATCCCATATACCACCAGTTTGCAAGTTCGATCCCCAGTAGGGGCATGTATGGAAAGCCATGAATTGAAGTTTCTTTCTCACATCAATGCCCCCCACCCCTTTCCTTACTCTTTAAAAATCAATAAATGCATCCTTGGGTGAAGGTTTTTTTTTTTTTTTAAATAAAAAGAGATGGAGTACAGACAGGCTACTTGGAGAAGGAAAGGCATCAAATCATATATTTGATTATGAACTATCCCCAGCTTCCATCTTCCTAACTTTAGTTCTCAAAAAGCCATCATTTTGAAACTGCTAATTCCTCTCCATACTGAGGTCTAAAAAGTCAGGCAGCCTCTTCTGGCTGTGACCCAACCGCTGTCTCAAGGTCCCACGTCTCTGCTGAGATGTGGCCATGCCGAGGCTCTGTGCTCTTTTTGATACAGGAGACATGAGGACAGCAGGGGTGTGTGGCTTCATCACAGCTTCCCAGGGCTCATTAACTAAAAATGGCTGTAAATGAAGTTACATTAGAAATATCAACTGCTAATGAGCACCCTTTAAAGACTGTCCCCAGAAAAGCAGAGCTTGTCACCCATTGGCAATTATTCTTAAGATCAGCTAAGGAAAAAGAGTAGCTTTTCCCTGAAAATCAGAGTGGCTTCCCATGGAGAAGAATGTCAAATGCTGCCACCCGTTTATTGAGGAGTCGCAATGGTTGGGATCATTAAAGAAATAAAGCCTCTTTTTTCCCAAAACATTGCCCCCCAGTGATACTAAGCCATACTCATTTCTCCTGTTGACTAGGTTCCATAACATTTTAGTCACTTTTGGTTTTCAAAAATGTCTTAAGACATTAGAAAAATGTTTTAAAATGTCTAGGAATCAGTTCCGTTCATTTCTATAATTCAATTTCATGTATGATTTAAAGCTTTCCTCCCATCTTCTTCCCCCCCCCCCCAACTCCCCGTCCTAATTCAGGCTTGTAGGATGGTTCTCGCAGCTTGTGGGGGAGGATGGGGCATGCCTGCCTCTCCCCGACCTCCTGACATCCCCCTTCCCAGTCAGGGAAGGCAGGAGGAAGAGAGGAACAGACATCTCCATCCAGGGTCCCTTTCCTAGGGCATAGGCTATGGGCTCCGCTGGGGCTGGAGGTCATGGCAGCCTGCCCTGTTAGCCAGTGGTCCCTGCCCTGCAGCCTCTCGGCCTCAGCAGCGGTTTGGGCAATGCCACCATATCTTGGGCACCATCAGCCCATGGGAAAGTCATAGTCTCCATCTCCACATCAACAACTGTCTGTGGCCCCATCTTTGTGTGGCAGTTCCCTCCCCAGGCAGTGCCCTTCTTGATTCTCTTTTTCTCCCTGCTGTGCTAACACAGAGGCAGATTAGCAGGCCCACTATTTAGGCAAAGACCCAACTAGGGGATAACATGGCAGTCTCCCTTTCTTCCAGACCCTTCTCCCCCACCTTTACATGGGACCCTTTTCTCTTCACTGCAGGGGTGAACGACAGCCCCCTCCTCCATGGCCTCTCTACACAGCAGGTCTTGAGGGGAGAAAATCAGTCTTATCAGGTGCACTGTGTCACACTTCCCAGGAGCAGCCACCCATGTACAGGTTTCTCCATCTACTAAGCATGAGAAGCAGAAGATGGGGAAAGGCAGTTGGAGGAATGGAGAGGCCATGTTAGGCCAGTTCTCTGAACTGGAATTTTTTCAGTAAGCTCTATGAATAAATGGTCGTTACCCATTTTGGCAGTTCTCTAGATTTAGGCGAATGGTGTATGCGAACCTTTTTAATACTAAGTTTGAAATCTTACAGAAAAATTCTCATAGGACATCCTGATGCAATGGTTGCCATGGAATATATGGAAAACTCATCCTTTTATTGTTTTCTCCTCCTAGATGCATCACACTCACTCAGCATAGCTTTTCAGCCAATAACCCATGAAGGCAGTTTTCTTTGAAGCTTGTTAGTACTGTTTCTTTGATCGAGCGGGCATTAGTTTGACTTAAAAATTGCAATTAAGTTACTAAGAAAAGTAGAATAGGATTAAATCAATCGGCAGTAATTTTACTGGGCATGACTATATGCTAAATAAGTAGTAAGAATTACCTCATAACATTTATTAATCTATGAGATAAAACAATGATTGTATACAATTATTAAAAAGCAAGTATAAGACACGATTCCTACTCTTAAGGAGCTTAGCATCTATTACAAGAAGTATTCTTTAACTTGCTACTTCTTACAGGAAGAGGCAAACTGGCTGCTTGAGGAATATCTGGGTTTGCGTAACCATGACAAATGTCCATTTTCAGGCCAGGCTCGTTCACAAGATGCGTGACCATGCTCCACTGGCGCAATCCTCTCTAAGGTGGATAGCGTTATTTGCAGGAGAACGCTGTCTCCAAGCACTGCATCTAAGTCTAATTCTAGGGTTCCAAGTCGTTGGTGAGGAGGGCCAGAGCTGCTGAACCAAGTTCAGAACAGGACCTAGTGTCGTCATGCCCGCGTGTGAAGTTTACCTTTGCACACAAGCCAGGAACAGTACACACTCCTCCTGAGTGCAGATGGCTGTTCTAATTGCAACAGCCTGAATATCACTGCAAAAACAGTTGCTTTCATTGCTAAAAAACACACACAAAAAAAACAAAAAACAAAACAAACAAAAAAAAACCCACCAAATAAACTGCATTTCTTTAATTAAGAAAGTGGGATTCCATCTGATGCAGAGTATATTAGGCAGCTAAGTAATTGGCCTGTTCTATAACTATACTTAGGAATGCAATTTACTTTTTATCATCCTTGGTTGGGTCACGAATTGAAATCACAGTAGGAGCACAACGCTGTCAGGGCATAGCTATGGAGGAAAACAGGGTTTGTTTGCTGGATCATTCATTCCCAGCCAAGAAAACACGCCTGTGAGGCTTAAAATGAAGTATTCCTGTCCAAATTTCACAAGTTCAGAACTTGTGAAGGGAAGTAATTCTTCCCCTGCACCATAATACTTTAAACTTTGGATGAAATACCATAATCACCTTTACACTGATTATGATCATGTCCACTGCATGATGGTCCTTCACTTACTCAGCTGGGCAAGCTGAAGGGAAGCTGAATTCAGAATCCAAAGACCAGGAATTCCATTTTCCCTTTGCTACTGACCAGTTGGCACCATTGGGCAAATTACCACCTCTCAGAGCTTCAGTTTTGTCATCTGTTAAAGATAATGCACAACCTGCCTATCTCATCTAGCTATTATAAAGCTTTTTCTCCCTCCCTTCCTCTAAAAAAAAATGGAGTTTTCACAATTTTTTTAAAAAAAGACTTTATTTATTATTTTCAGAGAGAAGGGAAAGGAGAGAGGCAGAGAGGGAAGGAGACATCAATATATGGTTGCCTTTCACCTGCCTCCAGCCACGAACCTGGCTTGCAACCTGGTTATGTGCCCTGGCTGGGGAATTGAACCAGCGACTTTGGGTTCGCAGGCCAACACCTTATCCACTGGCTACCAGCCGGTGCTGGTCATGATTTTGACTTATTCATCTCTCTTCGACATAAAATTGACCCTTCACTTAAATGCTCTGCTTAAGATCACTGCTGTCAAATCTGACAACACTTCGCAACCTTTACATGTTCTCAGATGCTTTCAACAAATACTGATCATTGATCCAAGGCTTTGTCCTCGGCTGCTACATTTTCATTGACTTGTTTTTTTTCTAATTTTACCAAAATAAATGGGCATGTAACATTGTATAATCTTAAGGTATATAATGTTTGATAGAATATATACATATTACAAAATGATTACCACAAGTTTAATTAACATCCATCACCTCACATAGTTACAAGTTGGTTGTCTTTTTTATTTTTTTTTCATGTGATGAGAACTTTTAAGATCTACCCTCTAAGAACTTTCAAATACACAATATGGTTTTGTTAACTATAACCACCATGCTGTGCACTACATCTCCAGAATTTATTCACATCCCTTTGGTTAATGTCATCCAGTCTACAGATTCAACTACCATCCTCAGTTGATGACAGGCAGGTTTACCTCCAGGGTCACCATACTTCTGAGGTCTATTACACTTTGGCAATATTCTCCTGGAAATCATAAGAGTTTATAAAATTCAAAGCATCTAAAACCAGCTTCATTTGGTTTACCTCCCCTGACCACTCTCCAAACTGCTCCTTTTTCCTCTTGTGTTTCCTCCACCCATCCAAAATCTGGTCCCTATCTATGACCCATTTTTAAAATTCTATTTTCAAAATATTTCCCAAATATATCTTTACCTCGTATTGCCACTTCCTTGGCCCAGGTCTTTCTCATCTCTTCAGCAGACTATCAACAAGTCACATCTCTCCACACTGTTTTAAAATCTCTAATGATTCCCATCACCCACAGATCAAGTCCTAACTTGGGAATATAGAATAAATGTCCTCATCAATATTGGTTCTTGGATTGCCCACATTCCCACCTTGGGTTGCAGCCATTCTGAAATCTATGTCATCTGTATTTGCTACATGACAAATTGACAAGTTTGTACTAGGTTTCCCTTTCTGGAATGTTCTCCCTTATCTTCTCCTTATTTAAACACCACTCATCTTTCAAGGCTCAATTCCCTATCTCCTTCCCTGACACATTGCCCTCTCACCTTCCTCCTGTTCCCATCTACCACAGGTAGTTTAATTTCCTTCACAACACTTTGTGCATACCTCTACTCTAATATGTCACTTCCTACTGGAGTTGTCTTGTATCTACGCTTTCCTAAGGATAAACATGTATGTCTTGCAAGGCCTTGGTGATTTCTGTATCTGGCCCCCACCATTGGCTTCAAATTCTCTAGTATTTTACCTGATTTCCCTGGTTTTTGACCCACTATTGCCCACCTAGATTCTCCCTCTCAGCTTAGCCTCCTCAGGTCAAAAACCCAATTGGATGGTCCACCCTGGCTGACAGAGGTCACACCAAGGTGGCAGCCCATGGATTCCTCTATTTAGCTCCATGGTCTGAGAGACCATGGTGCCACCCAGCCCCAGAGCTCACACCTGTAGGCTGTGGGAAACAAAGAACAGGGGGAGAGGCTGAGCAACTTGGCTGCTGTGGTCTCATCTCATGTTCTAGTGGCAACATTAAAAAAAAAGAAAGAAAGAAAAGGAAAACCAACTATGTATTAAGATAGCAGGTGTACTCTGCTAACAAGCACCACTGACTGCCCTACTGAAAGGACAGAACACCATCCAGTGAACTGGAGTAACTATAGGAAAGAATAGAAAGGTATGACTTAAGAAAAAAATGAACATTGTTTCATCCTACTTTAGACGGAAAGGGACATTTGAAGTTAGAACAAACTGTCATCTATTATTCTGCTTTGCTACATTGTTACTGAAATGCATAGGAAGGCAAGTATCTAATTAAAATGCCAGGCTATTTATTGTCTGTTCTTAAACTTTAAAAGACAATGAATGCTGTTTCAGCAACACGTAAACTATTTTGTCTAACATGAAAGTCAAACAACTAAAGATTCAGATAGCTAACCAGGAAATGTAGTGAATTAACATGCTCAGTTCATGCTCACAGTCAATTCAAGGTTTAATAGTCTTATACCAAAGATGTCAAAATGAAGTGTGTAAATTAAAAATCCTAGCATTTAGGCCCTGGCTGGGTGGCACAGTGGATAAGGCACTGGCCTGCGAACCCAAAGGCCGCTGATTGGATTCCCAGCCAGGGCACATAACCAGGTTGCAAGCTAGGTCTCCAGACAGGTCCTTAGCTGGAGGCAAGTGAAAGGCAACCATACATTGATGTCTCTCTCCCTCTCTGCCTCTCTCCCTGCCCATCTCTGTAAAAATAATAAATAAAATCTTAAACAAAAATACTAGCATTTGCCAGTATTAGAGAAAAAAACATGGGAGAGTCTCTAGACTGTCTCTTAACAATAATATTGAATTAATCATAAGTCAGGTTTGTCATGAACTCAAAGAGAATTTATCAAGGAACTCATTCTAGCATTCACACCTGGATTACAGTTCTTCTGGATAACAGCTTTTTAAAAAGTTTTAAAAAATCAACTTGAGAGAGACACATCGTTTTGTTGTTCTACTTATTTATGCATTCGTTGGCTGATTCTTGTATATTCCTTGACCAGGAATTGAACCTGCAACCCTGGCTTATCAGGACGACATTCTCACCAACTGAGCTACCTGGCCAGGGCTGGGTTACGGCTTTGAAAGCTGCTGGGAAATGTTTTGAGTGCCTACCAGCTCCCTGCATCATAACAACAGGATGAGTGTGATTCTTTTCACTTCCAAATCAGAAGATGCTGAGATAATACAAATTCCCTTCAGATTCTAGGCTGTGACTTATTAACAAATCTTGCTTTTCTGTCCTCTAGAGTTAAGAATTGTTCCTGTTTCTTCCAGCAGGGCCCACAACTTTAATTATATTATGGCAGAGAGAACATGTGGTCTCAGGAGTCAAGAAAGATGAAAACTTGAGTGTCAGCCCCACCCATTACCACCAGGGCCACTGATAACTGTGCCAAGTGTGTGAACTGCTTGGCTCCAAGGGAGCTGTCTCCTAGGCTATGATATGCTGGCACCCCTGGAGCTGGGTAACATGCTGGTCTCGTTGTGCCTTCAGCTGCCTGGTGCCTGGAGAGGCAGAAAACGTTTTGTGATCACGATGGACGGTATAAGAATGGCACAGCGCTGGCCATAAGAATGTGGAGTCAGCTAACCAATGCAAGTGGTTGCCTGTACCCAGACTTTCTGTTACAGGAGAAAATTAGATTTTTACTTCCCAAGTCACGGTAAGGCATTCTAGTTGCAGCCGAACACATTTTAACCATTTCAGTATTTCTCTCTTTTCCAAAGAAAATATAATTATGTGCCTTAACAAGTCTGATATCATGCTAAGCAAAGTAAGTCAGAAAAGAATCAAGAACCATATGATTTCACTCATATGTGGGACATAAAACAGAAAGAAACAAATGAACAAAACTAGCAAAAACTGGTAGATGCAGGCAACGGTATGGTGGTTACCAGAAGGGAAGGGGGTGGGAAAGACAAATGAGGTGAAGGGGGTCGTAACATACTGTATATGTTGACAGAAAGAGACTTGACTTTGGATAGTGAACACACAATGCCATATACAGATAATAGAGAATTATACACTTGAAATCTATATAATCTCATTAACCAATACCACCTCAATATATTCAACACAATTTTTAAAAGACTACCTGATGAGCTCTGCTCTTTGCTCTGGGTCATTTGGCTGATGGACTCTTCATCAGTGACAGCAGATTTTGCTGTCCCTTCCCACGGAAGGTCATGCAGGAGCTCGGTTCCTGCCACATCCCACCAGGTTCTATCCAGGCATTTCTAGGGGTCTCACAGCCGCTTCCAGGGCTGCCTGTCACCTCTCCCAACCCAGTGCCCAGTGGCTGTCTGCTGCCCAGGGCGCTGAGGGCACTTCGTCAAGGCTACGAGTTGCCTACCGCAAGGGCACTGATACACATTTCAAGAAAATAGCTTTTACTGTTCCCAAATCTGCTAACTCTGAAGGCATCTGAGCAGCACTTTGTTACGGATAGAAACAGAAAGGATAACAATAATGACAAGTTATGAAGCACTTACCACAACACAGCCTAAACAATTTACATAGGGTGTCTCGTTCATTTCCTACAACAATCCTATTAACACATTACCTTTCTTTTGCAAACAGGTTAAGAAGTAACTTGTCCAAGATCACCAAGCTAGTGGTTAAGTCCTAAGTCAAATTTAAACAAACCCTCACCACATCTAGCCTCCTTATCCCACCTGCAAACCTACGGAGAATAAAATGTGCAACTGGAAGTTTTGAATGAGGCTCCACTATAAAGCAGGTATAACATTCCATAGTGATTTGTTACAAGGTACAGACTTTGCAAGGCAGTTGGACAACCCTCAAGTCACATCAAGGATGTAAGTGAATCAAGGCAGTGGTGAGTCAGAGAGGATTCGTGAAAACATTGGAGAGAGTAACTGAGTATGGTGAGAACCACCCATTTCCCCGAAGGAGAGGGGCAAAGCGCAGCTCTGCTTCCTGCCCTCCAGCCTGCAGAGGACTTTCAGTGCACTCACTCGAAAAGCTTGACAGGTATCTTCTAAAATAGGAAGAAACAGTGGACTAAAATCTGACACCTGCCTAAAAAATTTAATGGCTTCTCCTCCATTACAGTGAGACCAGCTGGTATCCAATGGTCAGAGCAAAGCAGAGGCAGCCGCGCTGGGATGGCCCTGCCCTCCCTCCTCTGCTCTATGAGTCAGAGGATTCATGCATGTTTTCTACAGATCAAACATGGGCTTGCGCAGACAGACAGCCAGACTGGAGCCTGCCCCAACTAGGGCAGACAGGCCAGGGACAACGGAGAAGGAGAATTCATCACAATCACACCTGCCACTCAGTACAGCCCAGCCAGGTACCCTCCCGCCTGTCATGAGTGCAACCATAGGTGGTCAGCTTTCTACATCTCCAGGCCCAGGAAGCTGGAAGTTATCCTTACTCAGTAAAATTCTCTGGTCCCCTTTCCCCTGTTCCCACTCCAAGTTCCAAGTACGTCCTTCCGGAGCAGACAGTTAACAAGAGCAGCTAGTAAAGGAGGGAGATAAAGAGATCAGTCAACCACACCCTCTTCCAGATAGGGTAGGGTCCACCCACGACCCGCCTGGCTGGAGGGTGGGAAGTCTGTGCCTTGGAATGAAGAGCTGTCTTACATACCAAACTAGGCAT
Organism: Noctilio leporinus; assembly: GCA_004026585.1. NCBI lineage: Eukaryota > Metazoa > Chordata > Mammalia > Chiroptera > Noctilionidae > Noctilio > Noctilio leporinus. The sequence continues at coordinate 220,064 of PVIW01002028.1, read as the reverse complement.
TTTAAAACCATGGAATCAGAGCAACTCAGAGTCACCTACTATTAGGCTAATTACCTAATACTAGTCAGGAAAGCTATAGGCCTGCCCAAGTTTCACCCAGGGGCCTGCGGAAAACTTCCTCCATTGTACGTACTTTAAGAAACTGAAGGCTAAATAAATCGCATTCAATAGTGGTATAAATGTTATCAATCCAGAAATGATACTTTTGGTGTCTACATCTCCCTCAGAAACCCTACCAAAAACAATGTTGATTCAACTTTTATGAAGGACTTTATTCCTCCATGGAGCTTAAATAAAATCTATGGGAACTAAGTGGGTTAATGGACACCTTCCAGTACTTTCACCTGTAACTCAGGCACCCACTTATTCTCCTTTCCAGTAGAGCAAAAAAACCTCAAAAACTTCAGGCAAAGTAATGCCTGCAGACTGGTGTCTATGAGCCTCCACACCTACTCAGTAAACATATAGTCATGTTTTCACCACAGTGCCATCTCAGGGCACTAGCCCTGCTACACTAGCAAACAGTTAACCCAGTTGTGCACACTAGGGACAGTACCGCCCCCTGCGGGAAGTTCGGGAAATCTATGGGGACCTTATTCTAACTGTAGCAGTGCCCAAGAATTAAGCCACTGAAAAACATGGTCTTTTGTTAGGGCATTCTATCAATTTTTCAAATTTTGTGTATAAGTAGGTTTTATTATCTATGGATTTGATCCAGAGAGTGAAAATGGCATTAAAATATTTATTGTAAAAGAGTGAATTGGGTATGATATGATTGATAACTGGACGCACACTACTTTACGTTGCTCACCCAATCTAATTTTCTGACATGTATATGCACTTCCAAATGTTGTTTTGAAAATATTTCACACACTTAATATTTTCAAGGATACTACTACACTGAATATGTTCGTTGCTGTTCCCCAGGTTCACCAGTTTTAACCTTTTGCTTCATTCGTGCTCTCCGCCCCACCTCCATTTGGGAGCTACTTGCAGACTTTGACATTTCATCCCCAAAACTTCAGTGTGCATCTCCAAAAACTTCTACAAAACTCAATGTGATGATCACACTCTGGAAATTTAGCATTGATAAAATACTAGTACCTGAGATACAACCTTTTCAAATTCTGCCAACTGTTCCCTTACAGTTGTTTTCTTTTTCTCACCTAGGAATTACTCAGGAAACATACATTACAATTAATTGTCATTTTTTAAAGTCTCCTCCAATCTCATCGGTTCACCAGCCCCTCTGTGCCTTTTATGTCTTTGGATTACTGTATGTCTAGCTCCCTTTGGGCCATGCACACTTCAAGTCCAAGAGCCACATTAGAAGGTAGCTCAATAAGCAGAATCTCATCACTGCTACATATAACCTCTTCAAAGAATACCCCTTACTAGGGGAAGATCTTTTAATTCAAAAAAGAGTTGGTAAGATTTGCCCTGGCTGGTGGCACAGTGGATGGGGCCCAGGGGTCGCAGGTTCTCGGTTCCCCAGCCAGGGCACAAAGCCAGGTTGAGGACCAGGTCTCCAGTCAGGTCTGTGGCTGGAGGCAGGTGGAACGCAACCGTACGTTGGTGTCTCTCTCCCTCTCTGCCTCTCTCCCTTCCCCTCTTCCTAAAATAATGAAATAAAATCTAAAAAAAAAAAAGAGTTGGTAAGATTTAATCATAGTAACCCCCCTTGAGAAAAAAAAATAGTTTTTGTCTTCTAATAGAATAAGTTACCATGGGCATTCAAATTCTTTGACTACTGATTTGCTGATCTGACCTGTTTGGTTCTAATTTAGAGGTTTTAAGGATGAAACTTAACAGACCATAATAGCTTGAAATATTCAAGTAAGGTCTAAAAACCTGAGCAGCTTATTTTCTACTTACCAGAAAATAAGCTCCTTTGAGTATTATGAACACCTTGTATAGTGGCACAGAAATTCTCAAACATTATACCAGCCAATAATTTAATGCACCTCAATGATGCCTTTATTCCCTTGAGTTACATTCTAAAAAAAAAAAAAAAAAAAAGTCTAAAGAAACACATTCTAAAGAAAAAAAAATCCTCCAATGATTCCAAATAAGATTTCATATATTAATGGTAAAAAGCTAAATAAACTGAAGCAGGTTTCATTTACCTTTTTGTTACAATATGTTCATTTAAAATCCAAAAATACTACTACATTCGATTACTGATTTGTCTAGTGCCTCCAATGGTCAGTCTGGCATTGAGCGGCACTACATAATGCTTAATACACTGAAATATGGCCGTTGTGCAAATGGTGACCAACACCTTAATATTCAGTACATAAAAGATAATAGTAAGGTTGGCATGTCTTTTACTGTTTATCGTTAAAATGTTTCTGAAGGGAGACTACTAATTAGAAAGGTAAGATGGATGAAAAGCATTAACTATGCAATAAATTCTGTTACCACAGATTTCAGACATAAATCCAGGATGATCATTCTAGAGCATAGAGATACCAATAAATCATCAAGAAAGAAATGCCCTTTTTGCTTGTAGAGTTTGTGATATTTGAAAGTTACTGCTGAAAGATTCTCAAGTTTTAGCAAATTTTATCAAGATGTTGAAGTCAGGGAATCACTTTTTCTGTCCAAAAGCTGACTCTTTACAGTTGTGTTGAGGTCAATAGTTCAAGGGTTCTCTCTCAAGTCCTTTAAATGGACCCATTTTAATAATTTAAAAATAAAAATGATAAAGAAGGAAAGGTGTGATACAATTTTATTTAATTGCTGCTCTTTATGAATACCCTGGGGCCATAGAAGCCTGCTCCATTCTTTCTACCCGAACAGGGAGAAGGTAGCATGTATTGAGTTGACTAAAAAGGCTGTTCAGGTTTTTTCTGTAAAATAAAAGACATATTTTTCATTTTCACCATAAATTCATTGCTTTGGATATTTGAGTATGTCAGCTGTCTCTTGCATGGTATATATAATGTTGATTGTTCTCCATTGACATCTGTTTGATCATTATCTATTTCATCTGGTCTACCTGACCATGGAGCATGATCCACTGAGAAATGTCCAGCACAAAACTTCACAAACCACTTTTGACACATTCAATCAGTCACAGCACCTCCTCCATACACTGCAAAATCTTTTCTTGCATCTCAGTTGTGTTTTTACCTTTCTTGAAATAATAAAGCATAATACACCTAAAATGTTGGACATTTTTCATCTTCAGTATTAAAATGGCTACACAAAAACTCACAATGTTGATGTCTTTTTTTAATGCACACTGATATGACAGTTGTCATTATAATCTAACACAATTGCTCCAAAAGACATTAAAGACAATTAAAGCACTACTAGAGTCATCTTTCAGAAAAAAACAAATGAGCTTTTTGACCAACCCAAAATCATGAAAGATGCATAGATCACTATCTCTAAAAGAGTACTATAAATCTTTTCCTTTTTGGTACTTCATCTTTACATTAATGTGTCTGTGAAATGTTTGGCCAAAATTGCAGCACTTATTCCAGCCCTTATTTTGTTATAACAAGATGATGGTAAGACCTTCTAAATGACCTTCATGGATTTTACATACTCTCTTCCAGATATAACTACCTCAGGTAGGCTACCATCTTTCTTAAAGTCTGCACCAATGCTACAATACTGATTAAGATAAAGCCAAAATTACTTAGACTCTGAGACTTTCCAAAATTTGTCCCAAATCCTTCAGGGTATTTTCATCTCCTAAAAATTCCCCAAGTGACTTTTGTAGAAATAGTTGGTTTATTTTTTATCCTCCAAACATGTCCTGTACATCTTCCACCTTTGCACTATTCTCAGTCTGTTCCACCTAACCAGAACATGGTATCCCAACACTTTGTCTGATCAAATCTTATCCACTGACTTATTAGAAACACCATGGTTTTCTTAAATTGCCACATAAACTACCTCTCAGTCCTCTGAGGTACTTTTGATGTGTTCTGCAGGTTCTTTAGTTATTTAAAATATTAATTAAATATTTCAACATGATTAAACTTTTCATCATTTAACATCTTTAATCTCTTTGAAGGTAAAAAGCTTACTTTTTTTCACATTTCCACTGTGCCTAACACAGTCAGTAAATATTTGCTAATTTGACTCTACACTTAACAACTGTGGGAAATGGGAGGAGATTAGATAGCAAAGCACAACCCATAACCTTACTTCTTAGGTCATTCCAGAGAAAATTGGTCAAATTTGGTAGTTGTCTTTTTAGATACAGATAGGCCATATTTTCTATTGGTATATTTAGTTTTAAAACTTCCATTTTAGTATAGGTTTTCTATTTAACCTCTATGTTCTTTTCTCTCTCCTTTTAAAATTTTCTTTTATTATTCCATATTCCCCATCTATTAGTTTAGTAAATATATGTTTTATTTATTTATTCATTTTAGAGAGAGGGGAAGGAATAGAGGCAGAGAGGGAGAGAGAAATCAATGTATGGCTGCCTTTCACCTCTCTCCAGCTATGGACCTGGCTGGAGACCTGGCCTGCAACCTGGTTATGTGCCCTGGCTGGGAATCGAACCAGCAACCTTTTGGGTTTGCAGGCCAGCACCTTATCCACTGAGCCACCAGCCAGGGCCAGATATCTTCTTTTATAACTGTTTTATAGAGATTAAATTAGGCATTACACTATGCATCTTTGACTTTTCAAAGTCTGATGTTAGTGGGTAGTCTTGCCTTCTTCAATGCAAGACTGACTCTTTAGCACCATTTACCTCCCATAACAAATTGTACTTTCCAAAAATGTTTCTACAATATTCTAAATTCTGCATGCTCTTCCAGAATCCTGAACTATTCCCCTAGCCAAAGGAGGAGTCTAATTAATCGCCTCCCTCTGCAGCAGGAAGATCAGTGTAGCTGCCTGAATAAAGGCAGCAGATGGAGTGCTTCAAGACTTCTGGAATCAGTAACACCAGAAGTAAAGAGATACCAAATGCCGGACTTCTCAGGATGTTCATCTCCCCTGGACCTTTCCTGCCGTTTGAGTTCTTTTACACCTTCAAGCAGGTGGACTTGGTTTATTTAGTATGATTTTCACTGACTGGAAGGAAATGGACATAGAAAACAACAATAGAAAGGTAGGATAAAGTCACATTATGAAGAATATTTGTTTCATGTTGAGGAACTTGGACTTCATCCTATAGGTAAAGAAGAACCCTTGAAGAGATGTGACTTACAGAGAAATAATTCTGACATTATTGGAAGAGAAGAGCAAAGCTGAAGGGAAATGACTATTACAATAATGCAGAAGAGGGATGAAAGGGAAATGGAAATAAGGAGGCTATTTGAGAGATGTTAAGAGAGTACATTGTTCAGGAGGACATGATTGCTGACTGAGTGTGGAAGATGCAAAAGATGAATCTCAAGTTTATGGTGGTTCGTTCACCAAATATGGAACTACAGGAGGAAAAAATATTGAAGATGAGTTAAAATTTGTTTTCTTTCGGATATGTTGATTCTGAAGTGCTTCATGGGGTATTTAGGTAGAGAACTCATGAAGTCAATGTACAAAGAAAAAGGAATCAAACTATATCAACTAGAAATTATTAGAGAATTAAGAAAATAGAGGCAAGACTACAAATTAAGTAAGAAGAGAAGTTTCAAGTAATGTTCAACAATGTTCAGTCCTACAGAGTGTGTTGGGTTGGCCAAAAAGTTCATTTAGTTTTTCTGTACAATGGCTCTAGTAGTGTTCAGCTGGCTTTCACTTCATCCAAAACAATTTTGTTAGATTGTACTGTGACAGCTGTCATCCAGACAGCTCTGTAGCTGAAGGCAGGTGAAAGGCAACCATGCATTGATGCTTCTCTCCCTTTCTTCCTCCCTCCCTGCCTTTCTCTCTAAAAATAATCAATAAAATATATATTTTTTAGATTATCAAAATTTGTAAATCTTTGTGCAGCCATTTTAGTGCTGAAGACGGAAGAAAATATACAACATTCTTAGTGCATTATGCTTTATTATTTCAAAAAAGGTAAAAACACAACAGATGCAAGAAAAGATTTGTGCAGTGTGTGGAGGTACTGTGACAGATTGAATATATCAAAAGTGGTTTGCAAAGTTTCTTGGTACTGTTGACATTTTAGCCAAATAATTATTTGCTCTGGGGCTGGCTTATACATTGGAAAATGTTTAGCAGTACCTCTGGCCTCTACCCACTAGAAGCTAATAGTGGAAAACAGCCAGCATAATCAAAATATCCAAGTCAATAGTTACTGTTGAAAATAAAAAATGTGTCTTTTATTTTATGGAAAAAACTAAACATACTTTTTGGCCAATCCAATAAGTAAGATGAAGACTGAAAAAAGTCTTTTCAGTTAATCTTTGAATTGGGCAACTGGAAAAACATTGCTATTGTAGCATTAAAAAAAAGGTAGATACTGGAGAAAGTAGTGCAAATGGTTGGATATAAGTGGGTTAACATATGAAAAAGTGAACAATGAAACTGAGTTTTGAAGCCACTATATTGGAAAATAATTTAAATCCCACTGATCTTCCCTAATGGGAAAGATTCCTAACCAGATAATGTAAACTCTGACATAGAATATTTAGTATCTCATAGAAAGATCTCAGAGACCAGTAACTCTAACAAAACAAGGAACCATCTCAAACCACACCTCCACTCTCCACCTTGCCCCACAATTCCCTCTGGCTACAAAAAATGTAGAGAATATAAAATATCCATGTGTCAAACTATAGATCTAACTGGAAAACAAACTGATCCAAGTTACAGTGTGAAGCAAGTCAAGTGATTATTAGTTTTCATAGCATGTACAGTGCAGACCTCCAAGCATGAGCAAGACAGAAAGAAATATCCTGGTAACAAACACTGCATACACATTCACTGTGCCAAAAAAGAAATAATAAAAGAATAAATATATAAATAAATTGGAACAAACCATGCACACTACAAAAAATATGACCAGAAGAAAAGTCACACAAAATACATTTCTACAAACTGCTTCTCAAGGAACCTAATGAAAATTTGAATGCAATATGCAAAAGCTCAAAAGCAACTGTTTGAACAAAAAAGGAATTTGAGATCATTGAACTATGAAAAGTGAGCAAACAATTTTACTACATAATAAATTAGAGACAGCAGGAAACAGAAGAGGCAAGGCTGAAAAAAGAAAATGAGACTGACTTAATGCCCATTTATTCAGGTGACAACAAATGTGAATTTGGATCAACTCAAAGGAATGCAGAATATTGGGAATTGCAAGTATTTGAATAAATATAGAATACTTTTTTCTCATTAAAAATTACTTTGAAATAGTAATAGGTGTTTGAAGCTAAAATAAGAATGTATTCTGTGGATTACAATAGATACAGAAGTAAAATGTAGGACAACACAGGACCAGAGAAATGCAAGTTTTAAGGTTCTTAAAATGTGCAGTGGCATACATTTGGTGACAAGTTCTTAGGATGGGAGGCCTCCATCCTGTCCTAATCCTGGTGTTCACATCCTTGTGTGAGCCCACCCTTGAGGGTGGGCAGGGCCTGTGACTTGCTTCTGATAATGGTTTATGGCAATAGATGTGTGTGATTCTGTGTAATTATACGATTGCATCATGTAAGATTTCAGTGGCCATTTGCTGGAATCTCCTTCTCCCCTGCTGGTTGGGAGGAAGCAGGCAGCCATGCTGGAGAATCTCATGTGGGAAGAAACTGCTGATGCCCTGCAATTAATTCCAGAGGTGGTAGCCGCTGACCAACAGCTGGCAAAGACAAGCAAGCAATCAAGCAAACAACGAAAACTGGAGGCTTTTAGTCCTAGTTGTACTAGTTGCAAGGAACTAAATGCTACAAAGAACATAAACGGGGAAGTGCACCTTTTCCCAGTTCAGCCTCCAGATAGGAGCAGGTCCCAGCCGACACCTTGATTGAAGCAGAGACAGTAAATGTGTGTTGCTTTAGGTTGTCTGTGGTTGCCCTGCAGCCACAAAAAGTGAGTATTATCAGTAGATGTTTAGGTTTAAATTTATCATCTTGTTTTGTTTCCTATTTGTCCTATATGTACTTTATTTCCCTTTTCCTGTTTCTGCCTTCATTTGGATGGATATTATTTTGTGTTCCATTTTATCTTCTTTCTTGGCTTATTGTTACAAATATTTCTTTGCTTGTTGTTTCATCTTACAGTCTGCTTTAGAGTTCAGAACTAGGCATTCATCAAAACCTAAATTCAAATAGTATAACAACTTCATAATAATGTACTTCCATTTTCCCCAGCCTACCTTTGTGTTATTAAATTTATTTTGCTTTTATACGTTACAAACATTACACTATTTTTGTTTAAACAGTAAAATATCCTTTAAAGAAATTTAAAGAGTAAAATAAAACCACATATTTACCTAGGCAGTTACCATCTCAGTGCTTCTTGGTAATGCCTGTTAATTTCTGACTAGACACCAGACACTTTGAATTTTATGTTCTGAGTATTGGATATATTTTTATTCCTGTATTTTTGAGCTTCATCCTGGTTAAGTTACTTAGAAACAATTTGATCCTTTCACCTCTTGCATTTAAGATTTATCTCCTATACTACACACTACCATCCTGATGTTCTCTCTTCAATTCCTGGTTGATCTTGAAAATTTCCATTGTAGGGAGTGGGAAATACTAGCCTCTATTCCACGCTGGTAGGTCGATCTTTGTTTCTTGGGTGTTCAATAGTTTCAATCACATGTGTGCACTCATCAGTGCACAGATGCTTGAAGGGGACCTTCTGGTTTCTCAAGTTCCTTCTGTGCAGCAATCCCCTCTCTAGGAACCTGTCCTGTTGTCTTGATCTCCCCAGGCTCACATAATTCTATTTCCTCAACTCAGCTAATTCAGGCTCTACCTGGATTTCCCCGCCTTACACCACAAGATGGGAAATCTCTGACAGTATTAAGGAAGGGCAATCTCAGGGCTCATTCATTTGTTCTCACCTCTTAGGGATCACTGTACTTTGCCTGGTGTCCCATGTCTTGAAAACCATCATTTCATAGATGCTGTCTATTTTTAGGTTGCTTCACTCAGGAAGATAATATGGTTACTCTGCCTTAGGTGGGCGTGTAAGTCTTATTTACTAATGAAAATGAAAGGTTGACTCAAAGTTGAACCAAAGGTACACAGGGCACAACAAGAAGTACATAAAACCATTCTCAAGAATCAAGACTATGAGCCTAATCAAGCAACTGACAACATAGGCCCAACTTAATTTTAGAATTACTAGTGAACTGTGACTGCAATGTCCCTCAAGTCTCTGGCCTTTTTCTTTTTTCTTATTTTTAATTTTATTGTTGTTGTATTACATCCATCCCTTTTTTGCTCCCCTCTGTCCCCTTCCCCACTCACCTACTCCCCCACAAAGTCAATCCCACATGTTGTCCATGTCCATGGTTCTTCCATACCAGGTTCTTGACTAAACTGCTCCTCTTCTTTGCCTCTTCCTCCCCGCTCCCCCTAACCCCTTTCCCCCCGCCCACTGAAGGCCTATTCACTGTATTCATGTATCTGGTTCTGTTTTGCTTGTTGTTTGTTTTGTTCATTATTGTCCTGTAATGGGTGAAATCATATGGTATTTGTCTTTCACTGACTGGCTTATTTCACTAATCATAATACTTTCTAGTTCCATCCATGTTGTTGCAAAGGGTAGGAGTTCCTTCTTTCTTTCTGCTATATAGAATTCCATTGTGTAAATGTACCAAAGTTTTTTGATCCGATCTTCCACTGATAGACACTTAGGCTGTTTCCAACATTTGGCTATTGCAAATAGCGCTGCTATGAACATAGGGGTACGTAGGTTCTCATGACTTGGTGTTTCAGGATTCTTTGGATATAGTCCTAGTAGTAGAATTGCTGGATCAAAGGGCAATTCCATTTTTAGTTTTTTAAGGAAACTCCATATTGTTTTCCATAGTGGATGCACCAGCCTGCATTCCCACCAACAGTGTATGAGGGTTCCCTGTGCCCCGCATCCTCACCAACACTTGTTGTTTGTTGATTTATTGATGATTGCCATTTTGACAGGATGAGGTGATATCTTATTGTGGTTTTAATTTGCATCTCTCTGATGACTAGTGATGTTGAGCATTCTTTCATATGCCTCTGGGCCCTTTGTATATCTTCCTCAGTGAGTTGTTTGTTCAGGTCCTTTGCCCATTTTTTAATTGGGCTGTCTGTGTCCCTGGTGTTGAATCACATTAGTTCTTTATATGTTTTGGATATCAAACCCTTGTCTGAGGTATCATTAGCAATTATTTTTTCCCATACAGTTGGTTCCCTTTGAATTTTGCTGGTATTTTCTTCAGCTGAATAGAAACTTTTCAATTTGATATAGTCCCATTTGTTGATTTGTTCTTTTATTTCCTTTGTCCTTGGTGGAGTATCAGTAAACATATTTCGGCATAGGATATCCAAAAGTTTACTGCCTGTATTTTTCTCCAGGACGTTTATGGTAGCACTGTTTATGTTTAAATCCTTTATCCATCTTGAGTTTATTCTGGTGTATGGTGTAAGTTGGTGGTTTAGTTTTATCTTTTTGCATGTTGCTGTCCAGTTCTCCCAACACCACTTGTTGAAGAGACTGTTTTTACTCCATTTGATGTTCCTTCCCCCTTTGTTGAATATTAATTGACCATAGAATCCTGGGTTAATTTCTGGGCTCTCTATTCTGTTCCATTGATCTATGTGTCTATTCTTATGCCAATACCAGGCAGTTTTGATGACAGTAGCCTTATAGTATAGTTTGATGTCCAGTATTGTAATTCCTCCTACCTTGTTCTTCTCTGGCCTTTTTTATGACTGTGCCCACTGCTATGGTTGTATGCTTCTCTTACTGTTAAGTTGGGGTGGGGGAGATGTAGTGCAGATCATTTATCTGTTTTTAAAGGTTTTATTATTTTTAGAGAGAGAGGAAGGGAGAGAGGGAGAGAGGGGGAGAGACATCAATGTGTGGTTGCCTTTCACCTGCCTCCAGCTACGGACCTGGCTGAAGACCTGGCTTGCAACCTGGTTATGTGCCCTGGCTGGGAATCAAACCAGCAACCTTTGGGTTCAGAGGCTGATGCCTCATCCACTGTGCCACCAGCCAGGGCCTAATTTATCTTTTAAGCTCATTGCCTTCAGATTGAGGCACTTGAACATCCTCATCTCCATCTGGGCTGATTTAGATGGGATCCTGAATCTCAAGCCTCAGCCTAATGTCCTATGGGGATAAGACTTTTCTGAAGGGTTTAAATATATTTGTCACATGGGGAGAGTGTAAATTTGTGGCCAGTGGGTAGACTGTGGTGGATTATAATGGCCACAAACTATTTAACAGGCAGGGTTACGACCCCTCTTCTTGAAGGTAGGTGGGCTGGCAACTACAAAACAGGTGACAACTTTGACAAACTGAACACAGCGAAAATGAAGCTCTAATCATTTCCAGGCCTCATTCCTCAAAAGACCCTACTCCTAGAAAAGTGGCACCTTCCACCTCTTCTCTTTTGGAACTAGAACTGTCTTTTGGAATGGTTGCTCTGGAAAAAGCCAAAAGCTAACTATCCTAAAATTTCCATAAAGAGGTGTTATCAGCCCACCCCTCACTATTTCAGTCATTCTAATGCAGACACCAGGCATGTGAGTGAAGGAGTATTTCAACCCTTACAGCTAAAGCATACACCATAGAAAAGAGGTCCCAGTCATCTCTATCTGTTGAAGCCACTCCAATTGCGGCATCAGATCATCTAGCTGAGCCTTGACCAAATTCCTCATGTATAAAACTATGAGATACGAGAAATGAGAAAAATGGAGTTCAGTTAAGATGTCCCTATTACAGATACAGATACAACAGAGATATCAAGTGGGTATCTAGGTATATGATCTGGAGTTTGGTGAAGAGGACCAGAGTGAAGATGCAAATCTGGAAGACATCTTCTTGTTCAGTTCTACTTTCCCTTTTTCCAAAGTTCTTTTCACCTATGACATTTTATAGGTAATTTATTCATTACGTTTCATGACTACTGTCTGCCTTCCCCGATACAGCGCCAACTCTGCAAAGATGATGATTTTTGTTTTATTCAGCATATCCTCTGTATGCAAAACAGTGACTGGCATAAATATACACCCAAATATTTGCTGAATAAATGAACCAACTTAAAATGGTATTTAAGACCATTTTACTGATGAGACTACTTTGAGAGAGACACAAGAGTGTATCAGAGAAAAGACAGGCTTGAGAATGGGCATTTCAACACTTAGAGGTTGAAAAGACTAGAGAAACCAGCCAAGGAAGCTGAGAGGATGCAGTGGGGAGAAAGGAGGGTGACTGAGAGATGACGCTCTAGAAGCGCAGTCAAGACCATGTTTCCAGCAGGGGAAGAAATCACACCTGCCACTGATGGTAGCAGGGAGAGTAACGTCAAGCAGTTACTCCATTAGCCCCTTCAGAAAGTTCACTGAGGAGCTTAACATTATTAGTTTTGGAAGAAACAGATTTTACAAAAATGAATTTTGCTGTCAGTTGGAGGAAAAATGGCTAAAAGGGGATATGATGCTAGTTTGTTGTTGACGTATTATACAATGATTTATATGCTAAGCAGGAACAATCTTATGAAGGGAAAACCCCATTAACATGGAGAGAGTAAGGCAATTAAGTGAAAAGGGATGAAATCCAGTTCATAAATGAGAAGATTAGCCCTAGATAAGAGTAATAAAATAATGTATCTACACTTAGCAAGAGGAGAAGTATAGTACATCGGTACAAACTGCAGGTATATTGGTGGAAATTCACTTCTGCTTGGTTCTATTTTCTCGGTAAAACAGAACATGATCATCAGCTAAGGACGAAGACAGGGGAGATGTGAAACAGTCCTTTAGCACTGAACTGGAAAACAACTGGCACATATCTCATTTGAACTTAACGGTGTGCTGTAATTATTTATAAACTCTCTCCACTAAACTTTCAAATTATTTAAAATAAAGTAGGGAAAGTAGTTTTTAGTTCTGCACTACTAGCACATAACAGAATACCCTGCAAACAATTCTTTATGAACTCACCAAGACAAAATAAAGGAATGTACAGATGCTTCTTAAGATACTACAGCATAACCAAAAGTTTGAAAACAGCAATAAATACTATCAAGTATCTATTTGATGAGCATACTTAAATTACTAATATTGAGAAACTGAACCCATTACACTGTAACTTATTGTGAAATTTAAAAATTATAGATGGAACATAAACATTTCCCTTTTTAAACATAATGAAATAAGATGTCAATATTAAAAATTACTATATAGAATTATGAGTTAGTTAATCTAGAACACACATCACACTGATCTCAGATATTCAACATTTCATTACAAAATGTCTAGGGTCAGCTCCAAAAAACCAACATCTTCCAAAAATAGTACTACAAAATAACTTCTACATTATAAAACAGTAAGAGATCTCTTAATATCATAGACATATTTTATAATGACACCAAGTGTAAGAACAAAGAAAAATGAAAAAACTTAGACCAAATGGGGGACAACGGAATGTGCCCCTGACATTCAGCATACTGTTATGTAAAATTTTATAGTAATCAATATAATGCAAAGATGATTGAGTAAATTTTCAATTCCATACAAATCCCAAACAACTATACATTACTTAGACCAATTACTTTTGACATTTTCAATAGGTAATTATGGTTCACCTCCTCACAGTGACATCAAAATTACAACTAAAATACAGAACAACCATCATGTCAAAACTCGAGTTGAGTAGAAGTCAGACAACTACGGAATTAAAGAAACCACATCCATCTAAACTGGTAGGAGGGGTGGAGATGCAGAATGTGCTGGTCTTACTTCCATGTGTGGTGAATAAATCTTTGGGAGGGATTATGTCGGGGGGCAATAAACCCAGCCCACACCAGGCCCTTGAGTCCAGTGTTCCAGTGCCAGGAAGGTAAGTCCCCTTAACTTCTGGCTATAAAAATCAGTGGGGATTGAGTCAGTGAAAGAAACTTCTGGAGTCCCAAGTAGTTCCCCTTAAAGAAGCCACACAGACTTGCACAGACTGACTCCCTCTGAGCTCCAGCACTCCTGCAGGAGCAGTGTCAACAGCACCAGTGGCACATGGACGAACTGACGTGTCTGGCAGAAAGGCAGGGGCTGGGGGCCAGCTTTCTCCCAGACAAATAGGCAAGGCAGAGGCCATGGTCACTTTTCTGAGACCTCCCCCAACAGAGAACCACAGAGATACAGATCTGGTAGGCGGTACCATATCTGAGACTCCATCAACCTGGCTAATACTGTTTACCCCACCCTGGAGATTCCTTGAGGCTCCACTCCACCCAACTTACAGGCCCACCCAAACTGTTAACTGTGACTTTTCCATACAAATGGCTGGTCTTGGCTCCTTCTTCACAACGTCCTAAATCCTATCAAACAAGCAATAGCTAAGTGACCCTAGCACCAGCACTAGCAAGATCTAGTGAAGTGGCTTCACTGGGAATCTCCAAGTTCAGCAGAAGTAGCAGCCATCTCAGATTGCTTTATAACTCAGGCAGGGTGCCTAAGGCAAAACACAGGTGGGGCCTGACCTTGGCCTGCATCACCTGGGAAATCCCAGCAACTGTGAACCCAGTGGATAGCTACATACCACATCGGAGCACCACCATCCTGCCTCTGCATGCTGATCTGCAATCTATCAGATGTAGAGTTCAAAACACTGATTATAAGGATGCTCAAGGAACTCAGTGGGTACTTCAACAGCATAAAACTGATCCAACCGGAAATGGAAAAAACACTAAGTGAAATAAAGAACAATTTACAGGGAATTAACAGCAGAGTGGATAAAGCTAAGAATTAAATCAATGATTTGAAACATAAGGAAGAAAAACACACCGATCAGTACAACAATAAGAAAAAAGAATTTAAAAAATTGAGGACAGTGTAAAGAGCCTCTGGAACAAGTTCAAGTGTCCCCACATTTCATCACAGAGGTGCCAGAAAGAGAAGAGAAAGAAGAAGAAATTGGAAATCTACTTTAAAAAAATGAAAGAAAACTTCCCTAATTTGGTGAAGAAAAGAGACAGGCAAAGTCCAGGAAGCACAGAGCCTCAAACAGGATGGACACAGAGAAACCCACTCCAAGATACATCATAATAAAAATGCCAAAGGTTAACGATAAAGAAAAAACCTAAAAGTAGCAAGAGAAAAGCAGCCAGTTACCTACAGGGGGGGTTCCCATAAGACTGTCAGCTGGCTTCTCAAAAGAAACTTTGCAAGCTAGAAAAGATTGGCAGGAAATGTTCAGTCATGAAAAGCAGGGACCTACAGCCGAAACTGCTCTACACAGCAAAGCTGTCATTTAGAATCAAAGGGCAGATAAAGAACTTCTCAGACAAGAAAAAAACGAAAGGAGTTCATCATAAAACCATTATTATCTGAAATGTTAAAAGGACTTATTTAAGAAGGTCAAAACTATGAACAATAAAAGGGCCATAAATACATATCTATTAACAATTGAATCTAAAAATCAAACTAAGCAAACATAAAGAACAGAGACAGAATCATGGATAGACAGCATTTTGATGACCATCAGATGGGAAGGTGGTGTGGAGGAATGGGTGAAGAGGTGAGGGGATTACAAAGTACAGATAAGTAGTTACAGAACAGACATGGGGGTGTAAAGTACAGTACAGGGAATGAATTAGCCACAGAATCTACAAATGATCCATGGGCAGGAATAATGGTGAGGGGATTGCTTGAGGGATTAGGAGGTACTGGGTGGAGGGGGGAAAAAGGGGAAAAATTGGGACAACCGTAATACCATAAACAATGTAATTAAAAAAGTAAAAATATATTTTCAGAACAATTACTTTTACACTAGAATCTATAAATAAAAGCAAATCATGAACATGTTATACTTCATGTAATTCTTTTTTAAATTAATGTGTCTTTAAAACGATTTTATTTATTTCTTTATTTTCTAGAGAGCAAAGATTAGAGAAAGAAACATTGATGTGAGACTCATCGATTGATTGCCTCTTGTACCTACCCCAACTGGGGATTGAACTGGCACCTAGGCACCTGCTCAGACCAGGAATCAAAATGGCCACCCTTTGCTCTTGGAACAACACCCAACCAATGAGTCACACCAATCAGGGACTTCATTTAATTCTTTATTACCTTTGGAACATTCTTTTTCCTTTAATAAAAAGAACAGCAGTTATATACATATATACATATATGGTACTAGTAGGAAATTAAGAAATCTTCTGTAAAATGCTATGAAAAGAAATTTCAATTATTACTGAATATGCCCACTCTTAAATTAAAAAATGTGAAAGAAGTTAATCAGAAGGCTTCACCTTGAAGCCATCTACTTCTGAACCAATGATTTGCTATACTTCTTAGCTAGTCCTTTGGAAGTCTTTATACATATTCACCAGTTAGTTTAGAACACCAAGATGTAGGTATAGGACAGGAACATGAGCAGGTCACCCAATATATCTGGTCTTAGTCCTGGGTTACTGCAATGAAGTCCATGGGAGCAGGTGGGGAAGGAAATGACACAATCCAGTGATGCACAGTTGTCAAGAGACCCAGGACAGAGCTCTCTCTGTGACCCAAGGGTCAGTTGTTAGGTGATATGGAAATAAAAGTGAAAAAAGTCTGAAGAGGAAATAAAACATGAACAATATGACTCAACAATTTTTACTTTTGGTGAAGTCAAATGGTTTCCACCACTGAGCAAACTGCAGTGCTTTCTTCCTCTGATCCTCAAAGCTTTCGCGGACCCCTTTCCTCCAAAGTCTTGGTTCTATATCCAGCATCCCACCAATGATTTCCTTTTAAAGAATGAGAAAAAGACAAACACGCATATATAAATACTGAAAACAAGAATGAAACTATTAGCTTATTCTGCTACTAAATATAGCATTATGTAGTTTTCCATGAAAATGTTCAAATTTTACATAAATATTATTTTTAAGTTCAACATCTTGTTTTCAATTAGTTCTAACTGTGCAAACCCCGTCACCTTAGGACCTTAGGAGTCCTGCCTGTGTTTCCTTGTCAAGCAATCTGTCCATTCTGTTGCTTATTAGGACATCTACCAGCTAACAGCCAGGTGGAAAAAGAAAAAGTGAATTTTAATTAATTTGGTGCTTAACAGCATCTCTGGTTTGAAGACAAAGTGAATCAACATCTAACAATTATGAACTTTATTTTGCAACTGTTGTTGAATCTCACACTAATGTCTTCTCTGCTAGCCAGAACATTTACAAACCAATTTCTTCTACTATTATCTTTTTCAGAAATCAAAAGAAAATTTTAACACCAATATGTATATATCAAGACTTAAAAATTATAAATCATCTTCATTTTAAGTTACATTCCCAAGCTCTAAAAGGAATGGATTTTCTCTCCTTATTATTCTACATTATTTCCTTCATGATTATCTTTCTATGCTATTAGCTACAGAAAATAATCAAATATATGCTTGTGAGTATCTATGTACAGAAAGATACAGAAAGACAATAATATTTAGAGAGGGGCGGTAAAGGCAAACAATGGACTAAGGGTTGAATTATGAATATTCGGTCCAGCTCTGTGTGGTAAGATCTTGGGCATAACCTAAGACATAGATTCTTCATCTTAATAAATATACCAAGGGAACCTACTGTATAAAGGAAGTGCAAAACACTGTGGGGATCACAAGATAACTAGCATACATCTCTATGCCTTCAGAGAGCTCATAATAGAGTGTGGAGCTGTGGTGAGAGCCAGAATAACAACCCAACTATACAAAGGACTGTCTTATAAAGTAGAATAGGTAAATATAAAGAGTCCCCAACAAAAAGATTCTACTTGTTAAACAAATCAGAAAAAGTTTCAAGGAAAAGGGAATCTCTTTCATTGAGGCAGGGAAATAAAGAAGCCAAGAGTCTGTAGAAGACATCAGGAGAAATGGGGTAAATTTAGATTTAATGTAAGAGTTTCTTGGCATCAACCCAAGTAAGCAACGTAGTTTAAGAAAGCCTAGCTTATAAACTGACCTAATGTTATCCTTATGACCTCAAGTTTTGTCTTATGTGCACCAGACAGGATTGACTCTTGTTTGTTACTTGATCTCTTAACGGACAGAGATCATCCCCTTCTTGTTTTGTGAACTGCTTAGGAAGCAGACTAAGGGAATTCTTCCACTCACAGGCTGTTTCTCCAAAAGGAATTTTTGTGAAAAATGAATCAGTGATGCAACGTTAACCAAGGATGCTTTCATTTTAATGTGGAAACAGTATCATATAAACCATAATGTACGTAAAACATTTGAAGGAGGACATTTCCTAATTAAATTCACACAAGTAAATGATAATTTACTTTTCACTAGAATCAAGTTTAAAAAACATAAATCCACAGATATGTTCAATGACAAAATTCTGTCATCACTGAATAACAACAGAATTTTTCAGAGCAATGAAAACAAATTTCTTTCTAGTTAATTTTGGAAAAAAAAATTTCTGAGAATTTCTCAAACTAGCTTCTGTAATACATCTCAACAATTCAAAGATGCATGTGATTTTGGGCCTCTGGCTAATCCTTTGAGGACAACAGCAACAAGATTTTAATCCTAACCTCTGAGTTGAGATCCCTCTTGACATGTCCCTGTTCGCTGTAGATGATGGTCTTTTACTGGAGGTGAAAGTGGGGAGGAAGAACAGGTAGAGGTGGAGGTGGAGAAAGGGATGAAGATGAAAGTGGAGATAAAAATATCACCAAGTCTCCTTTGTGAATTTAGGTGATGTCCTAAGCAGAGAGGTCAGGCTATAGTAGATTGAAAGGTCACTTGTAGAACATTATTGCCTGGACTTCTTCAGATTGCTTCAGTTGAGTATTAATTTCATTCCAGCCCTTGATACTAACTTACATACTACCCAGGTACTTGGGAGACTATACCTATAGAAGGCATAATGAAAAGCATCTACTGGCCATCAAAAGAGCTACACTCAAATAACTGCCCAGAAACTATGCATGAAATGTGTCATATTAATTCTTCAACTATATGATGCTTGATTATAAATGAAAAGAGGAGATCATTTGTTCTCTAATTAAATCATGAGTGTACTTTCTCCTGGTTCTGTAATTTATTAGCAAATGATGATGAGCAAACCATATAACTTCTCTGCAGCTCAGTTTCTTCAACTGTAAAATAAAATAACAATGTCTACCTAATAGGATTACTGTGAGAATTAAGTGAATGCTCATAATAATACCTGTATCAGTGTAAACTCTCAATAAATGTTAGCAAGTGTCATTCTCAGCACAAGGCTGGCTGATTCCACAGGAAAAGAGTACAGTCACTGTTGACACTGTAACAAATATTTCATTCTGAAGTGACATTCCTGACCGTAACAAATATTCTGGGGTAATTTATTAATAGTTTCTAGGCTGTCCCTCTAAAACCTGGGTAGACCAGTACCCAATAATCTCACTACATTGTGACCAAAATTTTGACTTCCCTTCAAAAGAAAAGTGCTTCCAAATGGCGAAAACACTGAAACTGTATTAAATTTGTAAACATACCTTTCCAAAGTAATGAGGAAATTTGTGTTGATCTTCAATGATATGGGCAAAGCCTCCTTGGAGGCCAAAATCCACAGAGAAGTAAGGTAAGCCTTTGGGTACCTAAATAAACAGATGAATTACACAAGAATATAACATGAAATCAGAAAGCCATGTTTAATCCATCAAGGAAAAAGTATACACTGAATTTCTTAATCTAGAGATACTGAGGTAATGACCTAACTTCCTAAAACATTTCATTTGGTAGCCTTTCAGCCAGAGAACCCTTCACAACATCCAACAATTATAATCAAAACCAATTATTTTCCTGACTTTGGGGGAAAAAGAAAAGGTACATTTTGAAAACATAGCAGCGGAATAATTTCCTTTATACAAATAGAGAATAAAAATAAGCTTTCTTATATTTTCTTCATAATGCAGAAAAGAAGGGCCTAGCTATATACTTGAAGCTTTGTTTATAATATCCTTGAGACTGTTTATCAAAGCTAATTAAACCCAATCCATATTTTTTTTTTAATTAGACATGGGGATAGCAACACTTAGTTCAAAATATCTCCAGGATTAACTACAGTTGACCTTGAAATTACAGCAGTTAGAAATGCTGATCCCCCACCGCTGAAAATACATGTATATCTTGACTCCAGAAGAACTTAACTACTCTCAGTACCCAAGGGGGACTGGCTCCAGGATCCCCATGGATACTCAAATCTAAAACTGCTCAAATCCCCTATTATAAAATGGCATAGATCAATGCATACAGTCAGTTGGCTCTCTGCATCCATGGACTTCTAACCACAGATAAAAAACAATACAGTGATTTATTTTAAAAATTCTACATATAAGTAGATCCACACAGTTCCATTCTATATTATTCAATGGTCTTTATCTTCCCCCTTTTTCCTTTCCTTCCCTCTTTCTACACACACACACACACACACATACACAAACATGGTATTTTAAATTTTATTTTGACTGGAAAAGGACATAATTTATTATTTTAGCAATTAAGTAAATCTTTGTCAAGTTTTTCTTCCAAGCTCTAATTCTGTCACTAGAAATTATTCAAGTGAGTCATATAATAGTACACCCTGTCCTCTCTAATGCCTTCATAAAGTCAGCATGTACTCATCTGGGTCCTGAGTCACCTACATGCATTTTGCAGTGTGTCCTCAAGAAGGCATGACTTGAAGGTAGATAATAAAAGGTGGTAGAAAGAAGCGGTCATCTTGAAATGATATAAAGCAAATAAAATTGAGGGCTAACAGAGCTATTCATGTTATAAAAATATATATATAAGTAAAAAACAATCCGTTTACCAAATGTGCAGAGAAATGGGTTACTGTTTTATGATTTTGTAGTTTATATATTTTCACATTTTTTAAATATATGCATGCATGGCTTAGACAATTAAGAAAAATAGGGGGATCAAGATGGTGGCAGAATAGTGGGCAGCGCTGAGGGCTTTCTCAAGCACCGGAGCTGCTGGAGGACAGGGTAAGGAACATGGGAGAGGTGCAAGCCCCCGACAGTTAATGTGGTAAGCATCTGGAGACTGAGGTGCAAGGTCCAGGGATTGCAGAGATCTGCAAGTGAGTGGGTGAGACAGTCCCAGAGTCAGCCGAGATACAGAATTAATATCCAGAAATCAAAGGCATTTTTATACACCGACAGTGAAACATCAGAGAAAGAAACTAGAAAACAAATCCCATTTACTATATGCAAAAAAAAAAAAAAAAAAATGTACCTAAAAATAAACTTAACCAAGAAGATAAAAGACCAGTACTTAAAAAACTACAGAACATTAAAGAAGAAAATTAAGAAAGATACAAATAAATGGAGGCATATACCATGTTCAATGATGGGAAGAATTAACATCATAAAAATGTTCATGCTACACAAAGCCATCTATAGATTCAATGCGATCCCTATTAAAACACCAACATCATATTTCACAGACCTAGAACAAATACTTAAGAATTAAAATGGAGTAAAAAACAACCCCAAATAGCTACAGCAATCTTGAGAAAGAAGAATAAAATAGGCGGAATCACAATGCCAGGTATCAAACTATATTACAAATCCATAGTAAACAAAACAGTCTGGTACTGGCACAAAAAGAGACACACAGATCAATGAACAGAATAGAGAGCCCAGAAATAAACCCAAGACTCTATGGACAACTAATATTCGACAAAGGGAGAAGGAACATAAAATGAAGTGAAAATAGCCTCTTCAACAAGTGGTGTTGAGAGAATTGGACAGGCACATACAAAAAAATGAAACTAGACCACCAACTTACACCATACATCAGAATAAAAGACTTGAAAATAAGCAGTGCCGCCATAAAAATCCTACAGGAAAACATAGGCAAAATAATTGCAGACATCCCACACAGAAACATTTTCACCGATCTCTCTCCTAGGACAAGGGAAATAAAGGAACAAATACACAAATGGGACTACATCAAACTCCAAAGTTTGATGAGCAGTCAGCTAAAGAAAACATCAACAAAATGAAAAGGGAACCAATTGTATGGGAAAACATATTTGCCAACGAAATCTCAGACAAGGGTTTGATCTCCAAAATGTATAAAGAACTAATATGACTCAACACCAGGGAGATAGATAACCTAATTTTAAAAATGGGCAAAGGACCTGAACAGACACTTCTCCAGGGAAGATATACAAAGGGCCCACAGGCATATGAAAGAATGCTTAACATCACTAGCCATCAGAGAGATGCAAATTAAAACCACAATGAGATACCATCTCACACCTGTCAGAATGGCCATCATTAACAAATACAACAAACAACAACTACTGGGAAGGATGTGGGAAAAAGGGAACCCTGGTGTGCTGCTGGTAGGAATGCAGACTGGTATAGGCGCTATGGAAGGCAGCAAGGAATTTCCTCAAAAAGCTAAGAATAGAGCTGCCTTATGATCCAGTGATTCCACTGCTAGGGTTATACCCAAAGAATCTTGAAACAGCAATTCAAAAGAACCCATGCTGTACATTCATAGCAATGCTATTCGTGATAGCCAAGTGCTAGAAACAACCTAAGTGCCCTTCAGTGGATGAATGGATCAAAAACTGTGGTACATTTATACAATGGAATTCTACGCAGCAGAAAGAAGGAATTTCTACCATCTGTGATAGCATGGATGGAACTGGAGAGTATCATGCTTAATGAAAGAAGCCAGACAGCAAAAGATAAATACAATATGTTCTCACTTAACACAGGAGACTAATGAATAAAACAGACAATCAGAACAGAACAAGAGACATGCATGGCGGGGAGGAAAAAGGAGCAGAATAAAGGTGACTATGGGAAAGGGAGAGAAGGGGGAATGTTGGGGGACAGTTCAGTTGAGAAGCTAGCATGAAGGACCCATGGACATGGACAGGAGCAGGAGACTGAGTGTAGGGTGGAGGCAGGGAGGGTGGGGCAGGGGAGAGCAATGGGGGAAAAATGAAACAATTATAATACAACAATAAATAAAATTAATATAAAAATTACAAAACAAAATATCACTAAAAAAATCAAAGATGAAAAAATAAAGAGACTCTAATCGCAGCTCCAATTCTTAAAACTACATAACCACAGGCAAGTTATTTAACATCTCTGAGTCTCATATGACTATGAAGAGCTCAGAGGTTTGCTGTGAGAATCAAAAGGAAAGTGCACATGAAGTGCATGGCCCAACGTTTGGCACAGACAAGATTTCCAAATACTACTTTTATTTCAGTCTCCCAAACAATAGCATTCTGTGACAAAAGGATGCAAGGCTCCATGAGAATATTTTTACTATCTGAATTAGTGCCTCATATGCAAAACATGAATCTGAATGGCTAAAATAATATTATAGAAATGTATCAACTAAAGAACAGTACTTGGAAGGAGAGGTAAGTTAAGGAAGCAATTTGCAATGACAGTGCCCATTCTTTCATTTGTATTGTATTGTGTTTGGCAGAATAATGACTCCCTAAATACACCAATAATGTAATCCATTATTTGCTGTGCGTATGCTACTGCATCTGGCAAAAGGGGTTTTGCAGATGCAATTAAGTTATGAAATCTTGAAATGAGGAGGTTATTCTGGGTTATCCAGTGGGTCCAATGTAATCACAAAGGTTCTCGTACGAAAGAAAAAGGAGGGTCAGACTCAGAGAAAGACGGGAAGATCCTATACCATTCATTGGCTTTAAGGATGAAGCCATGGAACGCAGGTGACTTCTAGAAGCTGGGAAAAGCAAGGGACTGGAGTCTCCTCTTAGAGGCTCCAGGAAGAATGCAGTGCTGCTGAACACCTCGATTTCAGCCCAGTGAAACTCATTTCAAATTTTGACCTCTAGAACTATAAGATAATAAATCTGTGTGGTTTAAAACCACTGTGTGTGGTGATGTTACAGCAGCACTAGGAAACAATATACACACCAAATCTCAACTGTCTGGCCTAACCACCAAAACAGCACAATGAACTGTGAACTCCTACAAGAACAGCAGCTGCTCCCACAGCTCCCCCTCTGTGCTCTTGCTCAGAAGCCAAGGTCTTCCTAGCGTCAAAATACGAGTATATGTACATGTAGTATCTCTCTTGCCTGACCAGCCAGAGGGTAAGAAGTTAAAACTTTGGTACCACTCTCAAAAGGTTCTGACAGTTACCTGTACTTTTTACAATTATTATAATTGTAAAACAACTTATGTATGCGAGAATCACAATAGTATTTTAATATTCTCCTTTTAATATTCCATGTTACTCCTGACTTTGTATAATTGTCTTTGATTTGAAGGTCTCAGCAAATCCAAAATTACCTTGATACTTTTCTTAGTTTTAAAAAATCAAAAAGGGGATGGATGTAATACAACAATAATAAAATTAAATTTAAAAATATCAGTCACTAAATGGGTTAGATGTTTTTCACAAAATTAAACTGAATAATTACAAATTTAAAAGTTCAAGGCACTGGCTGGCGGCACACTGGACAAGGTGCTGGCCTGCAAAACTGAAGGTCATTGGTTTGATTCTAAGCCAGGGAACATAACCAAGTTGCAAACCAGGTCTCCAGCCTGGAGGCAGGTGAAAGGAAACCACACATTGATATCTCTCTCCCTCTCTGCCTCTCTCCTTTATCCTCTCTCTAAAAATAATAAAATATATATTTTTTAATAAAATAAAAAGTTCAAAAAGAATTCATATGAAATCTCAATAAAATAGCTGTGTAAAAAATGACTTTTTGACAAATTATTTAATATCATGTCAACTCTGCAATAAACATTCAGATTTGCTTCCTTTTTGTTTTCATAAACTTCACACTACACTGCAAAGAAAGATATCAAAAGACCCAGAGAGAGTAAATAAAATGAGCATTAAAAAAGCTTATACTCACACAGCAAGGAAAAACATAAATCAACAAAGATTCAGATTAAATTACAAATATGTGAATCTCTACCAAAACCCAAGAATCTACTGTGAAAAAAAAAAAACCTCTCCCCCCAACAAGACAGGTTAAATACTTCATGAAACTGCCAAGGACACAGAGCTCTTAGAAGGATAATCAGATTTTTTTTCACAATAAAAATAATGTTCAAAAAACTCAAGGTTGTTCACTTCATGCTAAAAACTCTTTTATCATTAAAAAAAAAATACTGGAGCCCTGGCTGGTGTGGCTCAGTGGATTGAGTACTGGCCTGCAAACCAAAGGGTCACTGGTTTGATTCCCAGCCAGGGCACATGCTGGTTGTGGGCCAGGCCCCCAGTTGGAGGCACACAAAAGGCAACCACACACTGATGTTTCTCTCCCTTTCTCCCTTCCTCCTCTCTAAAAACAAATAAATAAAATCTCTTTAAACTTTTTTAAATAAAAATAAAAAATGCATACATAAATACTGGAAAGTTTGTTAACCTAAAGAGTAACCTGTGTTGGAATTATACTCAAGATCTCTCCACAATTCCATCCACACACTTAATAAATCCTAAAGCTAAAAGGGACCTTAAGAAGTCACCTAGCTCATTCCCATCTGCTGTGACTCTCAGATGCAACACTCTATGGTGACCCAGAAGAGGTGACTGGTACTATATTTGAAATACTTCAATGTTGAATATACTACCAAGAATCTATCTGTTTCTTATTTTCCATATTAGTTAAAATATTAGAACCCTCCATGTATTTAAGTATTTATCTAGGTTTTAAAAGACAAACTGACTAGGTAGGTGATGGTTTACCAGTAAGAAAATTGCATCTGCAGTATAGCAAATGTAGAACATATTTCTTTAAAAATTTCTTCTTCAAATATTTTCAACTGCCATTAAAACCATGTTCTAAAAGAATATGTAATAGCTATCCCAAAGAAGAAATGGAAGAAAAATATTCTAGGGATATCTACAACTATAACAGGGGTCAGCAAACTTAAAAAACTTACAGAAGTTTCAGTTTAAATAAACTACTTGGGTGGGGAATGCTTTGCAGATCATACAGTCTCTGTTGCAAGTCTCAACTCTGCCCTTTTAGAATGAAAACTAGCAAACACACTCACAAATGGGTATGTTTGTCTTCCAATAAAACTCTGTTTACAAACAGGCAGTAGGCTGAATTTTGCACAACAGCTGGAGGATCCTAAATTCTGCATTAAAATTCTGCTCCATCAAGTCAGGGATCTTCTCTGTTTTGTTCCACTATGTATGACAAGCCTCTAAATAGTGCCTAGTAAATAGGAGGCATTCAATGAATATTTGTAGACTAAATTACCTTTTTAATAAAATGAAATGGAATTCACAATTCTACATTCAATTTAATTTATATTTCTAGAAAAAAGAGAGGTTATTACAAAAGAACTCAACTTATGTGAACCTTGTATCTAAAAGTTGATCTGTGAATCAATATTAAAAATAAAATATGACGGCAAAACTTCCCAACAGAATAATAAACCTATACTCTAACTCAACTATTTTATTTTTTAATTTCATCTTGTTTTAATATTGTCTACTTCTCATGAATAAGAATGCACTTATATGTTACATGTCAGATCAATTAATTTTCCCAGTCTACATATTTATTATATTTTGTTTATACTATTACAGTTGCCCCAATTTATGCCCTTTTATCCTCCTCCACCCAGCAACCCCCACTCCCTCAGGCAATCCTTCTACTTTTGTTCATGTCCATGGGCCATGAACATTAGTTCTTTGGCTACTCCATTTCCTATACTGTATTTTACATCCCCATGGCTATTCTGTAACTACCCACTTGTACTTCACTATTTTAAAGGGATTTAACAGGAAACCTTGTGTAAGAAAAAACAAAAAATAAGTTCCAAATTCAAAACAGAGCCTCTAGGATACTGTCTCTCATTATAATTCTATTGACAAGAAAGTCTCTTTCACCACTTGTCCCACTGAGGCTGTGAAGCCCATGAGAGGGACTCTGGCAGAGTCTGATGGCTGTCACAGCCAATACAGGCACTACAATGGCAGAGGGCCAGAAGGTCAGGAATAAATATTCAAACAAGCATTTGAACAAATGTGCATTTACTAGATCAGGCAGAATGAAAATAATTTCTTCTTTATGTGTAGAACAAGCCACCTGGTCTCTTTCTCAAATAAGATATATAGAAATGAATGAGGATCCTTAAGTGTCATTTCTAATATTAGGGGGGAAAAAGATACTTACAGACTTTCTGATATCTTTTGAAGACAGATCAATCAATTTCTTGTTCATAGACCACTCTTCATCAGATTCCATTATGGCTTTCTAAGAAATAGTCATTTGTTAGTGAAAAATAACGTATGTACAAATACAATAAGATGGTTTAAAAACAAATAATACAGTAAATTAATTACAGGGTATATCATACATGATAAGTGATTTTGAATGGCTAGGCCTTAATTTCTATTATTTAAAATTAGAACTCGTGTCCTGGCTGGTGGCAAAGTGGATAAGGTGCCAGCCTGAGAACCCGAAGGTTGCTGGTTCTATTCCCTGGCCAGACCACATAACCAGGTTGCAAGCCAGATCTCCAGCTAAGTCCATAGCTGGAGGCAGGTGAAAGGCAACCATACATAGATGTCTCTCTTCCTCTCCCTCTCCCTACCACTCTCTCTAAAAATAAATAAAATCTTTAAAAAATAATAAAATAAAATTAGAACTCCTTAATCTTTTAAAGTCTTATCTTTAGCCAAAATATATTTTTCTTATACTGAACTCTTGGACTGATGTTAACTTCAAGTCAACTTTATATAACAAGAAAAGAATCCTTAATAAGACCAATCAATTTAGTATTGTACGTAACTGTGAATATAAAAGTTTATAAATTCCCTACTCCATTTGTAGAAATCCACTCAAATACACTTAGTTTTACTGCTCTTCTCCCCAATATGAAAGAGTAATTTATAAGCTTTTTATTATTCAAGTAGTTGAACTATTTCTGGATATATAACAAAGAAGTAAGAAGTGCAGGGGAAAATACATAGAAATGACATTGGAAGACTTTCTAGCCTAAGCAATATGACTAGTATTTACAGTAAAGAAATGATTAATAGAAATACCAGGGTGATGAATATAAAATATCTCATTTTTGTATAGTATTATTATTAACAAAGCAAATTTTAATGAAGAATGTAACATTCAAATAAGCACAATTTAAATATATCAGATATACTGTTCCTATTTAAAATGCATAGGTTGTTTGTGTTGACACTACAATGTGCACATTCTATAAAATTGAGGCCAAATCCAATAAACGCATATAGTAGGATTTCCTTTAACGTACGATTGGCATGGATTTTGAGATTATTTGGTTTATCCTCCTATACTTCGATAGCGTAATTCTTTAAACCAAATGTTCACAGATTTTTTTAAAAAAGGTTTAGAAAGTAGATTTTTCGCCACTTCACTAACCTTTTTAATGGAATTTACAGTTCACATTAATAAACATTACCATCCTATAATGTCTATAAATATTGCATTTGCAAATCTTCCAACATCATCTCACAAAATATTACCTCTTCTTTTCATTGCACATGTTGCTATTTCATATGTGGTTCTACATTTGTATATTTACAATAATCTATAAACTATCACTATATTGTATTCAGGTCAGAACCAAACACATGGTATTTAGTAAAAGTTGCTTGAATATTATGACACTTCACTAAGAACTTTAGTCATTTACTATATATCCAAAAGTATATGTCAAGGTTCGATATTAGTTTCTTTTTACAAATAACATAATGAGGTATTAAATACTAATATTTACAGCTACAACTTGTGTCAGCAATTGCTATTTCTACTGTTTATATGTAAAGGCTCTCATAAACTTCAACCATAAGTTTTCTAGAGTTATGACTATAATTTTGATGTAGAAGTATTCAAGATAAAACTGATATTTCATTTGCAAAATGAGAAACTGAAATAGTAATTATAAATTACCATTTGCTAGCACTCACACTGATTTAAAAAAAGCATACTTTTAGAAGTCAAAATCCTAACTTCCTACAGAAATTTATAATTTATTCATTCATATAATATGAAATTTCATTTAAGTATACTGAATAAAAATACAAGAAGAAAGATAACTGTATTTATAAAACAGCACCGTAGCAAAATATAAGTACACATGTAAAAGTTATCTATAAATACCTTAAAATAGATGGGAGCCATATCACCCACTTCTTTTGGGAGAGGAATGCATTCATAAACCATATGATATTGTTTCTTCATGTTCATATTAGTTTCTAAAAAGATGCAGTCCAACCCTTTATCTTCAAACATCTTTACCAATGATTTTCTAAATGTCTGAAGAAAGGAAAATGTGTAAGGCACAACACAATTTCATATATTTAAAACATTAAAAAAAAAAAAACCCTGAAACTCATGCTGTCCATTTTTATATATGTATTAAATGGTTCCAATAAGCTAAAATAAGAGATAAATCAAATCAAGTGCTAAAATATACAGAACTGACAGCAAAATCAGAAAAACATCCATAAGCCAAAAAAAGGCATCTTTAAATTCAGTAAAAGACAAGGAGAATTTACTTCTAATTGCTTCCTATGCTTATGGCAGCGTTATTTGCTGGTTCCCTTATATGTCTACTGACCCTTCACTTGTAACCTTTATATTCAAGCAACCCTTTATTTTCACATATAAGCCAGTCCTACCAAGCATATGAAAATCAAATAAAGTTGAAAAGACTGTTTTCTTTTCCCAAATAGCTCATCATTATTATAAAATCCCTATTTGCTTTATTTATTCATTCATTCATTCATTCACTATTTAGTTCACACTCCTATACCTGAGTGACAGTTTGTTTGTAGAGAAGCTCAGACACAGAGTCCACGTTAACATGTCTCCACAGACCACCCCCTCATGGTATAGTGTGAAGCCAGGGAGTAGAAGAAAAGGGGGCAGGCTGAAGACCAGGAGACAAAGACCAACTCGCCCCACATGTATGGAGCCCCCCAGTGTCTGAGAATTACAAGTTCAAACTTGGCCTATGCAACTATATGTGTCTGAGTAGGAGGATGAAACACTTGACCCATCAGCTCAGTTTATAATATTTATAAATATTTATAATATTTTAATTAAAATTATTTTATAAGCCCTGGCTGGTAGCACAGTGGATAAGGCGCCGGCCTGCAAACCCAAAAGTTGCAGGTTCGATTCCCCAGCCAGGGCACATAACCAGGTTGTAAACAATGTCTCCAGTCAGGTCTGTGGCTGGAGGCAGGTGAAATGCAACCATACATTGATGTCTCTCTCCCTCTCTGCCTCTCTCCATTCCCCTCTTTCTAAAATAATGAAATAAAATCTTTAAAAAAATAAAATAAAATAAAATAATTTTATACTACTGATGCAATCAAGATCAGAGGAATTCCAATACTGTTGTCCCCTTTTCTAGTCATACTCACTCCCACCCCCATTCCCTTTCATCAACCTTGGCAAGTTGTTCTCCATTTCTTTGATTTTTGCCCTTTCAGGAATATTAGATAAATGGAATCACATAATCTTTTGAGGCTGGTGTTTTCCGCTCAGAATAATTCCCTGGAGACTCAACCAGGTTGCTGTTGAGACATCGCCTAGGATTCATTCGGGTTCCCCACTCTGCTGACACCCAAAAAGGGAAAAAGTTGGTAGGGGATGAATATTTGGGGCTCCCACCAGTCTTCCATTTATTATTGATCACTCATCACTTTGCTGTTTTCCACTCATTTTACAAAGTAAGAGCAAACAGGGAAAGGAAAGAAGGAAAGGAGAGAGGGAGGAAGACAGATAATTATAATCTGAGGTCAACTAGAGATGTACCTAGTAAGTAACAGATATGGGATTCACTTTTCATTTCTGACTACATCAATATTATTAAGTTGAACATAGTCTCTATTTGAGACACTCAGCTGCAATGCCCCCAATCTGATTTCTGCAGATAAAAATGCTTCCCCAAAAGGCTGTGTTACCTAAACTCTTTCTTTTTCCTCTTTCAGAACAAACAAGAAGACTAAATTTCCCAGCCTTTCTGGGGTTTAGAGCCATATTTAGCTCTGGGCAATGAATATTCAGTATACAGAAATGATATATATTGCTTGTGTGTTGAAGCAGTGCAGAGGCAGTGTGCCTTCTAATGCCCATTCTCTTTCCATCCCAGGTGCTGCGAGAGAAGGACTCCACCACAGGACAGACTTACCAGGAAAGGGGCCTAGAGGCATGAATTGCTGCTTACAGGTGATCTGCCTAGAGAACTGTCTGTCCAATCCACACTGGATTGTGATATAAGAAATTAACTCCTGCTGTCTGAAGGTACTGTGAGTTAGGTTTTATTTGTAAGAGAACTGAAGAATAGTAAGATAGTCAATTCACTAACGACAGTGATATGACTGAAGATGCTGATGAATCAGAAAGTGACAACAGTTAACCCTACTGTTCCCTCTACTCAACTGCATGTCCCAAATAGCTACCTTCACATGCCTAAAATTACATGCATAAAACAACTGAAAAACAAAATCAAATGTGAAAATATAAAAATGAGGTTTTCTAACAGTTTCTTTAGATTGTCTCTATTTTAACTGTTCCTATGTTTGTCAATTTTTCTTTATTATGACTATTTTCAATTAATTGTTACTTGTTTCATTTATCTAATTCTGTGGTGAGAAGATAGTTTTATATACTAGAAAAAAGAAAACCATTATCAGAGTGGAATTCTGTATTTCAAAATCAAACATTTTTGAAGAAGTGGAAAGTGGATAAAAAGCAACAATAACAATAATAAAAATTTAGATAATCCAAAGATTATCTCACAAACTTTCTTCCTTCACATTTCCTTAAAATCCTTTCTTTGTTTAACTGTTGAATGTAGTGGAGACAGGCTCAAAATATCATGAATTATAAATGAAAACTCAAAAGTTCTAAATTAGTGATACAAGAACAGTTAGATATTATAAAATACATAAACATCACACTAATATCTTCAAGGAGGATACACACATTTAAGTACCTCTCTATGTATATAAAAGACTTTAATTTTAAAATTAGTATAATGATACCATTTTAGGTTATCAGCTCCATTAAAGTTCAATATAATACACTGTACCTATTTAAATAGTATTCATTTTTATAGTTATATATGACAACTAACAATGAAGAAAGCTTTTTAATTCATTACCAAAAACATGCTTCAGAGAGAAATAAAGATCCCATGTTATGGGGATAATAAAAAATTTCCATATTCCTAGTGGAAAATACTCCATCCTTTAGGTAATCATTTTCCACACTTCTAAACTAAATGCCATTCCTCAGTTAGTTAACACTATTATATAATTCTTTACAATATTTCTTGTGAGTATAAACAATATTCAAATTTATTATTTTTAATTTAAAAAATTTTTAATTTAATCTTTAGTCTATTCTTTTCAATTACCATTTAGTCCCCTCACAATATATTTATGTAAACTATACTACAGAGTGTTAGAATTCTTAATATGTATCAAGTTAAATTACAAAAATATACAAGAGTAAATAATTTTGAAATAAATTATTTTCCTTAAAAATATCAAAGCTATCACGTAATATTAATACTATTATTTACCCAAGTTTTCTAAATAGAACATGTCTAAAGGTGAAGGTCCCAAATATAAATGTTATGAGGTGGAACAGAACATACGCATTTAACTCTATACCCTTCACAGGGTGACCCCTCAAAAATGACACTGAAGTAATTTTTAAAACAGCACGAAACCACTAGAACAAAGAATGAGCGAAAGCATACTGAAAGATCACCCATGATTATCTGACAAACACTGGAAGCTGGTTCATACCTGGGTGGTATAGGGGGAGAGAGCTTATGAAGAAAGCCAAGCTGCAGACCCTCAAAAGGCTTAGGAATTGGCAGCTACATGTAATTGTGGAAGTAGAATTGAAGCACGGTGAAAAACAGATGGCTAGGTAAGTCTTTGGAAAAGCAATTAACAAACCACAGCCCCATCTCCACACCAGCAGAGCACTAGAGGATTATCCTTTGGAGAAGGAGGCAGGGCTGGGAAAAACCAGATTATTAAAAACATACAGTTTGAGAACAGAGATATTATAGGAAGTGTTACTTAATGTTCTCAAATGTTCAACCTTCTCCCACCGGGCCTTCTTCCCCACTCAGTTCCCAGTACACTGGAAAGCTGGCTTAAATGGTTAAAGCAAGATTAAAAGGTTTTTTCTAGAGATTCTGACTGGCCCCAAGAAAAAGCCCAAAGGTACCAACACTGGAGGATTCCCAATGAATTTGTTCCAACCTATCACTCCACAGCAAAGCCCATGGTAGAGAAAAATCAATGATTCTACCACCATACAGCTAATTTAGGATATTTTTTAAATGGACCGATTGTGAATGACTATATATAACATAATGAGCAAGCAGATTTGTCAAACCAATAAAAATATATTTAAAGGAGACAGAGTTTCACTATGTTTTTAATAAAACTAAAAAATTGGAACTTACTCAAAATTTGTGATTATTCCCATATGCCCTGCTGAAACTTACATTTATATTTTTATTAAATATAAAATATAAATTTAACTTTAAATGTTACTAAAGGATGGTGAGAAAAATCACTTGAAAGAAATGACTACTGTATTTGCAAACAATATATTTTGCCAAGTCTAATCATTTTTTAAAATATATTCTCTAAAACAAGTGAATGCCCTGGCTGGTGGCACAGTGGATGGTCACCAGCCTACGAACCCAAAGATTGCTGGTTCGATTCCCAGACAGGACACATAATCAGTTTGCACACCAGGTCTCCAGCCAGGTGCTTAGCTGGAAGCATGTGAAAGACAACCATACATTGATGACTCTCTCCCTTTCTGCCTCTCTCCCTTCCCCTCCCTCTGAAAATGATGAATGAACTCTTTTAAAAATAAATAAATAAATAAAATAAACAAAAGAAATGAATGACCATAAGTATATTACAAGGATATAATTTGAGTTTTTAAACATATTTGAAAGTGGAAATAAAAATCAGAAAAGCTGTATTTCTTTTAAAGAGCTAGAATTCAGGTATTTTCTTCCTTTACTATCTTACAGTAATTTATAATGTCTAACAATTTTTTTAAATCACACACACAAAAAAGATCCATAGTACCATTATTTGCATAAAACAATTTAGCTTTTCCTCCCTTGCTCAATTTTCTGTAATGAATATGGATTAAACAATCTGTTAAACTATAACGTAACCTCTACTAGAGTGTATCATACTTTTGGGCAGAATTAATAAATGCTTTTGCCTTTGAATTTCTCACAAAACGTGGATTACCTTATACTCATGAACTCAGTGTATGTTGTACTGAATAAATTTCTTCTTTATCCACCTCAACATTTTTCATCAAGTAGCTTATTTCTTACAGAAATATAAAACACATAGACCAGACTTGATTTCTGTATTACATAAAATCCATTTGGCATTGTATTTTGCTCTAAGTTAAATCAGTTTTGCATATATAAACTTTTAAAAAGCATTTTCGAGAAGTATTAAAATAACTGAAAACTAAATTTGCATACTTTCCATTTTAAATTATTTATTGCATTGGCATCCACTACTAGGAAAAAAATTTTCACATCAAATAATTTGTCCACATTCTTACCCTTGTTTTTGGCCATAATGCATTGAAACATTCTACCCTTTAACCTTCATAGCATAAACTTAAATATTACAGGGAGAAAGAGACTGAATTTCATGGAATGTAGCCAAAATATCCCCTTTTGGTATCTTTATCAGCATGATAAAAAGACTAGTATACTGTCTGTTTTGACGTCTTAGCACTTTCACATGTTTCTAAGGAATCCCTGTAGCCCATATTCAGTTGTCAGGTATCAGAAAAGTAAGAATTTCCTGCCTGCCTTCCTTTCCTTTCCTTTCCTTTTCCTTCCTTCCCTCCTGCCCTCCCTCTTTTCCTTCCTTCCTTCCTTTCCCCCCCGCCCCGACTCCCATCCCTGTCATTATGAAGTCTTGAAATAACTCAGCAGCAATTTCACATATATTGTCCCTTTCAATTTCTTGAAACCACAAAAAGAAAAAGTCCCTAAATCCAAACTCTGGGCCAGGTTATTAAAGCTGATAACAAAATCCCCATAAAAATCACAGCAGCAAAGATAGTCAGTTCCACTGTAGAAAAATGTAACAACTGCTGAATATACACATCTAACTCCCAAAATTTATTTTTTGTTATCTGAAATATCTTTCCTTTTGGCTGTAATGTATTAGCTTACTGTGGTAAGAATGATTATTTCATGTTCCAGAATGCACTGATCAGAAATCTTACATTGATTTTTTAATGTAAAAATAGTAATTATTTTGTCAGTTTATTTAGTAGACAAAAGCTTTCAGTTACATACCTGGAACTACTATGTTATATGTTAATATATCTCAATAAATATTTTTAAAAGGCTTTCAAAGCATGCAGTACATAAGGGATCATGGTGGAAACATCACAATCCACAGATATTCACAAGTATGAAAATGTATACAAGTGTTTAACTTCAGAAAGTGAAAATCAATGGATGAAGATATAAAACCTATTAGGATTTATCACATTACTTTTGTAAATATTGCTCATGAGTTACAATAATAATGAACATTATCATGCGAACCTGAATTTCTTCCCAGATGTCTTCATCCAATAAAGTAGCTGCTCTATGGTGCTGCAAAGGGACTATCAAGCAGTGGCCCTCCGTAAGAGACTGAAAGTTGGGTAAACATAAATAAACCTAGGAAGAAAAAATTGCAAATATAAAATGCTACTGCTATTTATCCTCAGTTGCATCAGATAAGCCCTTAGTAGGTAAATATGACTAACATTTAATAAAGCATACTTGTTTATAACCAATATATTTAATACTTTTATTTTTTAATATATTTTATTTATTTTGCTATTACAGTTGTCCCAATTTTCCCCCTCCACCCAGTACCACATTCCCTCCAGCGATGCCCTCCTTAGTTCATGTCCATGAGTCATGCATATAAGTTCTTTGGTTTTCCTATTTCCTTTGTCCTTCTTAACATCCCCCTGTCTATTCTGTAACCACCAATGTGTACTTTATTTTTTTCTTCTCTTTCACATCCAGACACTCTACCAAACACATACATTTATAGACATTTAATATTTTAAAGGCCATGAAGATAGCTTTTAATCAACTAGAAAATAACAATATAAGTTTCCATTTTAACTGTTATGTATCAAAGATAAGCTTCCCCAAGGACAGAATGAATGACACTTTATCCTTGATCTGAGAAAAGCTATATGCTTTAAAAGCCCCTGACATAATTTTGCAAGAATAAAAATATACATGGCCTAGTAGGAGCAGAGATCTCTAACTAAGGTTTCTTTTTTATTTTTTTATTTTTTTATTTATAAACTTTTTGAGATTTTTTTGTTGAGTTATAGTTTGCCTTGTTTTGGGTTTTTTAAAAAGATTTTATTAATTATTTTCAGAGAGAGGGGAAGAAAGGGAGGAAGAAAGGGAGAGGAACATTAATGTATGATTGCCTTTCACCTGCCTCCAGCTCAGACCTGGCTAGAGACCTGGCTTGCAACCTGGTTATGTGCCCTGACTGGGGAATCAAACCAATGACCTTTGGGTTTTTAGGCTGGCGCCTATCCACTGAGCCACACCAGCCAGGGCTAACTAAGGTTTAATAATGCAGTCCTTCTTCCTCACTGGCTGAGAAAAGAGAATTAACCTAACTGAGAGAGAAAGGAAATAACCTCTGTATGGCTTCACTTCTTTGGCTAAGTTTTATTTATTTACATACATGCTATAAGCTCATGCTATTTTCCCCTTATAAGTTATCGTTTTATAAAAAGGGTCAATTAGTATGTATGAGATCTATCCAAAAAAAGTTGAGCTGTTATTAATATAATGTTAATTATATTGTTTGCACAACACAGATATAACCCAGCAGCCAAGAAGACTGGACTGGAATGCACATGTGTGAACAATGGTGACTTCACTGTACTAGTCAAAGGGGGCAGTAGGTGCCACTGAGTGGGTATGTGTACTGCGTGGCCATCACATTCAAAGTGACTGAGCGAGTACAGCAATGATGAGCCTGAATCAAATTTTGTGTTAAGCTTCAACACTGCCCCACAGAAACTATTTGGATAATTTAGAAGGCTTCAGCTATGGGCAACTGGTAATTGGAAGCCTCATCACAACAATGCACAAGCTCATGCATCATATCTTATGCAATTTTTGTTGAAGCTTCAAATCACCCAGGTGACTCAGCCCCTCTACAGCCCAGATTTAGTCCCCTGCCACTTCTGGCTTTTCCCAAAACCAAAATCACTTTAGAAAGGGAAGAGATTTCAGACTGTCAATGAGATTCAGGAAAATACAATGGCGCAGCTGATGGTGACTTGGAGAACTGTGTGAGATCCCAAGGTGCCTACTTGAGGAATCACTGTCCTGTATACAATGTTAATTGTATCACTTCCAAAAAATGTCTTTATTTTTCAAATTACATGGCTTGGGTACCTTCTGGACAGACCTTGTAATATAGTGAGCAAAGGTATTCATGAGGAACATAAATAATATTCTGCAAAGCAGTTTGACTTTATTTTGCTATTTTTGTTAGGTTTTAGTTAAAAATATTTTTATATTCAGACAATATTTATGTATCTAACAAAAAATGCAAACTTTAAACTTATCTGAGAAAGGACAAAGTAGGAGTAGATAGGGATAAATACCTAAAATAAATACTGTAAATACCTAACTTTACACTAAAATCACAAACATTCACAATTAAAAACAGTATCAGCAATGGTTCATTAATTGTAACACATTTACTACACTAATATAAGATGTAATAACAGAAGAATCTGGGTGTGAGGTATATGGAACTCTGTACTGTCTTACCCATATTTCTATAAATCTAAATCTGTTCTAAAAACAAAGTCAAAAATATAATGCAACACAATAAAAAAATAAACTTAAATAATCTTTAAAAGGTAATTTTTTATGTAAAACACAGTAAGACAAAAAGGTAGTTAGATGACTTATTTTACAAAAAGAGAAGGCAGAGACAGCTGATGACCAAAATGTTATTTAACTGCCTGACCCTAATGAGTACCAATACTTATTAATAAATTTGGATTTAAAACATTAACTTTAAGTATCAGAAATTCAAGCTAAGAATTTGATTTGCTTTGAAGTACTATTTATCATTTCTGCTTAACAGCAAAGTAATTGTTGGCCTTATAAAACAGAAGACTAAGAAATGGTCTGGACACTTTATGCCTCCTTAAACCAAGACTGTCTTCACGCACTAGGGAAAATGAAGTCACTGAAAACAAACCCAGATTTCTCCTAAAACAATGTAGGAAAAATTTAAGTGTTACTTTATGTTTAATTAATTCTTACATTTTATTAGCGGTAGGGGTCAGACTAGAATGAAGTGAAATATTTATACATAATGTTGTAACTATAAAAATGTAAATGTTTATGTAATGGTCTGGAAAAGAACTTACAAAAATTAATAATAAGTAACCAGTAAATGTGGGTTTTGTTTAACTGACTAAATTTTAAGTGGAATTTTTACATTTACTTTTTCCAATAAGAATGGAGGGAAAGACAAAAGAAAAAGATAAACTGACTGTCTTAATGACCTAAATACATAAAATACTAGAGTTGGAATTGAAAAGCCATTGTATATATAGGGGTGTAAGTACGTGTATATATATATAAAACAAATATACTAATTAAGTTAAGAAAAATGTATATATATATGTCCTCAAAACTATGATTTCCTAAAATTAGCATTGGCTCATTCAACTTCTTTTCCCACTCCACTCCAGCTACACTAGTTCGCTTTCTGTCCCATGAAGGTCAAGTTCATTTCCTCCTCAAGGCTTTTCACTCACTGATGCCCCTTCCTGAAACATTATTCTTTCATTGCTTTATGTTGCTTGCTCCTTCTCATCTTTCATATCTTTACAAAATATTTTCTCAGAAACCTTCTAGACCACTTTCTCAACAAATACTTCCCATCATTTCATCCCATTTTCTCAATCTGCTTTATAACAGTTAACACCTTCTTAAATCAGAAAAAAATATTACTTGTTTATTTTCCCCCCTAGTTCACGAGAATAATAAGCTCTACAAGTATATCTGAGTTTCTATTTTCCCCAATGACTAATTAGGATCTGGCATATATCAGGTACATAATAATGATTTACTTAATGTAAGAATTAAACCACCAAATATTTACTGAAATAACTATTAAATAAGTATTAAATTAAAATAAGTGACAATAAATGTGTATGGTTGATATACAATGATGAGCAAAAGTATAAATATCCTCACGGAACTTATAGACTATTGGGGAAGAGACACAACAAACAAATAAAACAAGTAAAACACAAGTAAAACAAAACATAGTCAACTTCTTCAAATTATGAGGTACTCTATGAAGAAATAAACAGGTTCCATGAGAAAGTAAAAGAAGAAGCTATTTTATTTATTTTTTAAAGATTTTACTTATTATTTTTAGAGATAGGGGAAGGAGGTAGGAAAAAAGGGACAGACATTAATGTATGGTTGCCTTTCATCTGCCTCCAGCTAAAAACCTGGCTGGAGACCTGGCTTGCAACCTGGTTATGTGCCCTGGCTGGGAATCAAGCCAGCAACCTTGGGTTTGTAGGCTGGCACCTATCCACTAAGCCACCAGCCAGGGCTGAGAAGAAGCTACTTTAGAGTGAGTTTATCTCTGAGATGATTTTAACATGGAGAATAAGGTGCCAATCATAAAAATAAATCACACACCTGGTAAATGGCAGAGCCAGAATTTGAATTCAGATAGTCTGGCTCCCAAAGTCCAGGACCTCAACTACTACTCAAGGCTGTCTCTCTAAAGAGCAGAATCAACATGTCATTTAAATACGTACACTCACTCTAAAAATTATTTCAACAGTCATGGGTCACAGGGTCCTAGAAAAGAAAAATATTTGAAACACAGAATAAGAGAAGACAGAGTCTTTGGGAATCTTATAAGAATATGAAGAAAAAAGCAAATCTACCTACACAACTAAATTCATTTATTGTTTCCTTAAAACAATAAATGTTATATTTCTTACCTTTTTTTTTTTTAATTTTATTGTTGTTGTATTACATTCATCCCCTTTTTGCTCCCCTCTGTCCCCCTCCCCACCCACCCATTCCCCCCAAAGTCAATATATTTCTTACCTTAATACCTATTGCAACAATAAGGTGCTTGGGAAACTGAGAGCTGTCAAAACAATACAGACATTTTTCCATTTGTGCAGCAAGACTCCGGTGTTCAGCAATAGCTCTTTTCCTCTGGTTCTCTTCCTCTTCACCAAAATGTCCTCTCTCAGCTGCTTTAGAGACAAACATGTCATCCAGAGTATAATAGTCTCCATCTGTCTTTCCCATAAACTGAAAAAACAAAACAACAGTAGTTGGAGATAGAAGGTATTAGTTATAATCTTAACTGCACTGAAGCATACTCAAGTTGTATCTGTAAGTTCTATAATAAAACGTTTACATTAAAAACAAGAGAAAAAGAAAACATGACTAAAATTTAACTTTGACCTTCAAGGGTCAACCCTCATCATCATCACCACAGCTAAAGTTTATTGAGTAACTACTACATGCAATTCTATGTAATTTGATTGTTTTACACTCCTGTGAAGAGGGGACCATTCTCATTTCCATTTAATAGATGAGGAAACTGAACCACAAGAACCACTTTCACTTTAAAATTAGCATATGTTCTATACAGAACATGAAACATTTTTCAACTGTAGCTCCAGGTGCCTTCTCAACACTTCCCCCAACATAAGCTGTAGCCAGCATGATGCTTTTATAACACAAAACACAAACTTTATGTTCCTGATTAAAATCCTCAAAGAGCTCTGCATAGTGAACAGAATGAAGCCAAACTCTGGTTTGGGCTAACACAACATAGACACAGAAAGGCATAATGGTTAAAAATCTGAACTCATTAGAATAACCATGGTAAAGCTCCATTGCCTGTCCATATAACCTTAGGTGTTACTTAATCTCTCTGTGCTCTCTGTCTTTGCTTTATTTCCTCATTTTATAGTAGTTATAACAATATTATCTGTCTAGTAGACTTCTCTCACTTTATCTCACAACGCATTCCTGTCCCAAAGTAAGGACTTATAACTGTAAGCCACCATTATTATTACAAAGTTCCTTGTGATCTGGAATTGATAACCTCTCCAGTCACACCTGATCATGGCCCTATGCAAATTCTGTTCTCCGGCCGTCCTGTTTTCAGCCCCCACAAGTACTGTTCCGTTCCAGCTTTGCACATGCTATTCATTCTCTAACCCATTTTCCCATTTTATTCCTACTCATATTTCAATCTGGGGCTTAGATTTAGATGTCACCTCCATGAAATAACTTTCTTAGATCTTCTAAGCAACTCCAGTATTGTATTCCCATCAGTCTTATGATGACCACACTGTATCATAATTGCACATTAACTTGCGATTTTACTTCCATTAGACTCAGCTGTAAGTTCTACTTAGTCTACTAAGCACCAAAACAAGAACTACCTTTTATAATACACTACAAAGCAATAGCAAGATGCTTGGATCTTAGCAGATATTTTAATAGATTTGAAGAAAGGTGAAGCGGCTCTTTTCATGTCAGAGAAAGTAGTTTTCAAAGCAAAGAATATTGTGGAGGATAAAGAAGGTCATTTCATAATGATAAAAAAGTCATACCATCAAGAGTACATTACAATCCTAAAGTTAATGTACCTAAAAGGAGTTTCAAAATATATGAAGCAAAACTTCACAGAACTTCAGAAGAAATAGAAAATCCACAATTACAGTCAGAAATTTAAACACTGCTGTTTCAAAAGTTTATAGAACAAGTAAAAAATCACTAAGCATATATAAGACTTGAACAAACTATCAACCAACTTGACATTGATAGAAATTCTACCCAATATCAGCAGAATACACATTCTTCCATTCTTCTCAAATGTACACAGGGCATTTACTGAGATAGATGACATTCTTGGCCATGACACAAGTCTTAATAAATTTTAAAGGATTCAAGTAATATAAAGTATGTACACAAAATACAATACAATTAAATTAGAACTCACAGTATAAAGATATTTGGAAAACTGCCAACTATTTGGGTACTAAACAGCACACTTACAAATAGCCCGTGGATCAAAAACAAAAAAACAAACAAACAAACAAAAATTAGAAGTATTTTAAACTGCAAAAACACAAAACAAATCATGTTTGAGAACATGTGGGATGTTACTAAAGCAGTATTCCCAGGCACAATAAAAGCACTCAACACCTATATTAGAAAACAAGAAAGGACTCAAATCAA
Source organism: Noctilio leporinus (assembly GCA_004026585.1). Classification (NCBI taxonomy): domain Eukaryota; kingdom Metazoa; phylum Chordata; class Mammalia; order Chiroptera; family Noctilionidae; genus Noctilio; species Noctilio leporinus. Next base: position 177,633 of record PVIW01002028.1, on the reverse strand, counting down.
AGATGTCAACTTCTACCTTAAAAACCTATAAAAAAGAAAATGGAACAGAATGTAAACAGAAGAAAATTTCTAAAATATCACTGAGAAAATCAGGTATAAAGATTACTACTTAGGTGGATAAGGTGCCAGCTTGCAAACTCAAAGGTCACTGGTTCGATTCCCAGCCAGGGCACATTACCAGGTTGCAAGCCAGGTCTCCAGCCAGGTCCACAGCTAGACAGAAGCATGACTTCACTTTTTTCTTTATTTGGAGATTAGATATAGTTTAAGGAGATACACCAAGGTAACGAGGCATGGGTTGTAGTTGCTCATTTGGCTCATCTAACCTACATTTCCTAGAATTCCGTTCTCCATGTTATCATAAGGGTGAGCAACAAAAGAGATTCTTACAGGAGGCTTGGAGAATGGAAATGAAGCAGCAACACTGAATATATTGTCACTTTTCTGCGGTTCACCCACCTCTTGACATAAGGCAGCAGCTACACCTGTAACTAAATGCTCTACCTTTCCTTCCATCCTCCTTTAGCTTCTCCCAGCTCCTGCCCAGAGCTACAGGGTATCCATACCACCAAAGTCAGAGGCAACCAGAACTGACATGTGTCTCTGTCTACCCTTGGCAACTCCAGTTCATGTTTGTGAATTCCAGCTTGTTCTCTTTCTCCTCCTTTTTACATTGACTTTTCCCTCCAAAGTGCTTGCCCTCTGGACAGACATCAAGCTCCCACATCAGATACAAGCACAATAGCCTTAAAGAGACTGCTAAACCAGCTCCCACAATTTCATAAGGTCAAATCCCTGCAAGAAACATGTCTGTGTATTTTCAGTAGTTCTGTTCCTCTATTAGAGGACTGACGCAGATTTAACCTTCTAAAAAGAGCAAAAAAGCTGCTTTTGTTCAAGGGCTCTGCTTCTACAACATTTTTTCAAGAATATTCCAGGAATAATATTATTTTTATTATCATTAACCACTGTTCAAAAATAGTATATAACAGTGTTAAAACTCAGACATTTCAAATGTCAATTGTGTAATATGATGGTTGAAAATTAATATAATAAAACCATTCCTTCTCTGCTTCAGTCTACCATCTCTCATGACCAAATCCAATATTATTTTTGTCTATTCTGAATGTACTCAATCATATTCCTTCTCCAGTCCTATGCCCTCATTGCCATTTATTATAGGAAAATCACTAAATTTTGCTAGAAGTTCCACTATAAACTCCTAGGCTGAACTGGCTCTTCAGCACAATTAGAAAAACCTCCCATTTTCCACAGTGGCTACTTCAGAAAACCACCGTTAAAACTCTGGGCACTCTACCTACTCCCCACTACTCCCTTTCACTCTCGGCAGATTTCCTCGAAGAGAAAATTAAAATCAGACAAGAATTTCCTCCTCTTCCTACCACTAAACCTGCAAATCATCCAGCAGTCATGGGGCTTGTACTTCTTCCCTCCTGCTATAATGGATGTGCATATGTGCTCCTATTTAAACGAATCCTGTCATTCATGTGCTGAACCCTAACCCCTCTCTACATACTCTGGATAGGATTTGACTCTCTCTAGCCTGCTAAGATATGCCACTCCCAACTTCTCCCTCTTTTCCTTTATTACTGCCCCCTCTTTCCCTGGCCGGCAACTCTTTCGATCAGAATTTAAATATTTAAGCATGTTAAAGAATATTCTGTCTTAAACATCCCTTTGGAATATACATCACACTGAAAAGCTAAACCTCTTAAATATATATTTCAAGAGAAGTTAGAATTTTATTAAATAATGACTCACAACTGATAAAAATATGAGAAATATCAAATTATGACTGATGTTTGGAATATTGTTATTGTGAACTGGCAGAGTAAGTCTTCTGACCAAATTTCCAAATAGCTAAGGGATTACCATTTCAGTATAAAAATATTTCTTACTGCAATTATTTTGAAAGGAAATGTTCCTAAACAGTGGTACAAACTTTCCTGCCTTTTAAAATACAGTATATGGAACATAATTTAATCATTCCCTGATAATATAGGATAATGATTGGGACACTTACTATAATGTGTCATAATCCCAGAATTACCCTCTGGAAGACTGGTTGTTTCTGAGAACTACATCAACTTAGACATGCATGATTTTTTAGTTATTTCTCTCCATTTTTCCATTTTATTCTTTACTCTCAATATTAAGTCAGCTTTCAATTTCCATTGCTATAAGCATGTCTGTGGTTATCTGTTTCCCCACTTTTAATTTGCTGGTTTTATTAAACTTCTGGTCTAAAACTGGATAACCAAGTACATTAGCATTACATATAAGAAAAAAGTAGGGTTCCTAAGGCACTTTCTCCAAGCAATCAATCAATAGTTGTTATAGAGTAAAAAATTTTTTAAAGCTAGACTATAATCTATTAACATTTGATTAGCATCAAAAGAAGAAACAAACTGTTATATTTTAAACATCTCCTGAGGATCCAAGATCTGCACCAAAAGTATCACACCAGTGTCAATATACAGGGTGCAATAATGTTGCATTTCCTTCATGCTTCTTATTAATTTTGAAAAACTATGTTTCTAAGGATATGATTTAACATCATTTTTTCAGATATTAAGTATTACACTCTGAGAGCAACAGTCATGTTGAAGAAATAAAGAAATATGATGTTAGAGCAACCATAGTTTCTGGACTGCGTGCAAGAACTGTTAAAGAAATTGCAAACTTCAATAGCATCCCTTTACATACTTTACATACAATTGACAACATGAAAAAGGTGTATGATGCTGATCCTGATGGCACCACACCAACAAGGAAAATGCATAAGGTACACAAGGATCACACAAGTCCAGATATTGTACACAGAATCCAAGAGATCATCAATGAAGACCTAGGAAAGTCAATGCACTCCATAGCAAGAGAACTACAGGTGTCAGATGCAACGGTTCACAAGATTATTGCTGAAGATATCAGATACAGATCGTAAGTTCTTAGAAGAGGCAAGTTTATGACACAGCAGATAAAGAAAAGGTGCTTTGAAAAAGCAAGGACGTTGCTAACAAAACTGAAAAAATCCCAAAGAAAAAAAAACCCTCTGATTTTCTTCTCCAATGAAAAGAATTTTCAGCAGGACAAAATAGTCAACAGAAGACACAACAGGTGGCTCTGTGAGAATTTTAATGAAGTCCCAATTGTCATGAAAATAAAATTTCCTGCTACAATGATGGTGTTAGGTGTTGTCAGCAATGAAGGAGATATTATAACCCACATTTTTTCCCACAAGTCTTGAAGGTGATTGCTGATGTTTACCTTGATGTTTTGAGAGAAGTAGTTGTATGGTGAATGGACCAAGTTGCAAATGGATGTCATTATATCTCCCAACAAGATGGTGCACCAGCACATAACACCAAAAAGGTGTGAGAATGTCTCAATGTCAATATTCCTGAATTCTGGTCAAAGGAAACCTGGCTGCCTAGTTCACCAGATGCAAATCTTTTAGACTATTACGTATGAAGCATTTGTGTGAGCGAAGTTCATAAACAACCTCATTCCAATCAAGAGGCTGTTAAAACTAAGACTTAAAGCATTATGATGTCCATGGATAAAGAAAAGTTAATGAAAGCATGCTCAAAATTCCCAAGTCAAATTGAGTCTTTTATTGCAGCAAATGAAGACTTTGTTGAACAATTTTTAAAATAATGACTATGCTTATGTATTTGCATATAAGAATAAATGTATTTCAAAATATAACACTTTTGTGGTATGTTTATTTTACTAAAATTTTGCCATTTTATTGCACGCACCCTGTATTCAATTCTTTATTCTGTGTACTTCAAATTACCCACACATTCCAGGAACGTTGTCCCATTATCTGACTATCCCTATGACCACACCTCTTCTACCTGATAAAACTTGAACAACTATTTCTCTGTAGTTCAATGGTATGACCACTTACAAATTTTTAGATATGTGGAAAAGGCTGACAATAAAATGGTCAACAATGATAAGTGATGAAATATTGTGCTTGTTTTTAAAATTATATTGTTGTAAAATCAAAATAACAGACATTACTGAGAAAAACAGAAAATACCTGAATTTTCTGTGCAATTTGGTATAGCAGTGGAAAAGGTATTTTTGTGCTCAACTTTAAGACTAAAGTATGTGATTCTGGACAACAAATATTTATTCAGTGTTCTTACGTGCTAAGGACTCTAATGGATAGCTAGGATACAATGGTGAGCAAAACAAGCATAATCCCAGAAATACAGAATTATACAGTAGTGAGAAAGATAGACATTAACTAAAGGGTTGCTCAGGAAAAAAAAAAAAAAAAAAGTCAAAGTAGTTATGATGGCAATTTGAACTCTTAATAGGGGGAACTGACACAGAAAGGTGAAAAGGCTTCCCTGAAAGAGTAATGATAAAGGTGAGAAATGTACAAATAGGAAGGGTCAACCAGATGGAAGGTGGTAAAGGACAGGAGAAACATTAGGAGCAAAGAGTTTGTGGCAGTGAAGAGTAAAGCATATTTGAAGGACCGAGTGAAAATCAGTATGGCTGGAACTGAGAAAGCGAAGAAAAGAGAACAAGATTCAAGATGAGGCTAGAGAGGAAGAGAGCAGACCATTCAAAGTCTCGTTAGGCTATGTTAAAAGAAATCTGGTCTTTTACCTAATAGCAACCAAATGCCATTTGAAATGTTTTAACATAAAGGCCAAAGGATCAGATACACATTTTGGAAAAAAAAAAAAAAAAGATTACTCTGCTTTCAGTGAGGGAGAGTTAAGAAAGAACAGGAAAAGATAATAAATACCAGCAAACAGTTACAAGACTATTTTCATTCACCTGATGCAGCAATGGGAATGAAGAGAAGCAGAGTAATCAGGAGCAGGGGGAGGACAAGCTTGAACAGATTTGATGTGGAAAATGAGGGAGAGAGATATCACTGATAAGTCCTAACTATCTGATAGTAGTTATCATCTTTTAAAATAACTTTTAAAATAAACCAGATTAAGGATATGTGACCACAAGGCAACATACTGAGTACCTCTGAGCATCAATTTCTGTTTCTTAAGTGGGGTTAATGATACCAAGGCTGCCAGGTAATTATAAGCATTGATGCATGTGCAAAGAGCCTTCTACATAAGCAAACCCTTAAAAAACAGTAGTTGTTATCTCTCCTACGGTAGTGTTCTCCACTGGGTATGACTTTCTCAACAGGAAACATTTGGCAATATCTGGAGACATTTTCAATTGTCACAACATGGGGTGGGTATGGATGCTACCGGCATCTACTGAGCAAAGGGCAGGGATGCTGCTAAACGTTCTGTAACAAACAGTCCTCCCACATTAGTCAGCCAGCCCAAAATATCAATAATGCCACAGCTGAGAAACTCTGCTGAAAGGGATTATGATCACGGGAAAATATACAAGGTGGACAAAAGTAGATTTAGAATTGTGAATTTATTATTGTATTATTATTTATTAATTATTGTATTATTTTTATACAGATTTTTTTAAAAAAGGATTTAGGTTCTAGTGTCTATTATGGAAATATGTACTTTGTACTTTAAAGACTACTCCATCAGAAAATATATCAATCATTGAGAATCACAAATTCAGAAGAGTCAAACTAGAGTGAAAATGAAATAAAATAGAAACACAAGCATTTTTTATTAGAAAATCTTGTTTTCTTACAAATTAAGGTAAAACCCTAATTACTTTGAATCTTTCTCTTGCCTATTCTTTTCTTGTACTTTTCATTTTCCCTCCCCTCCAGTCCATTTTTACCACATTATCAGCACAATAAGTATAAAATTACTGCCCACGGTGCTAACAAAATTAAATAAGGAAAGATGTATATAGATCTCACGAAGATGTGCCTAAATTTATGTTGCCAGGGAAACAATGACGTCTTAGATTTTAAATGAAAGAGTCTATATTTAAAGAATGTTGGAGTCAACAGAATGTATTTTAAGAATGAGCAAAGCACATACCACTTATTTCCAAATACCAACAAATGACACATGAAATTGTACAAAGACACTTAAAGTTGGGCAACAATCAACAACTATCCACTAACCTGAGTCATTTGAAAGGTAGTACTGTTTAATGAAAAAAATCTGGACTGGGAGCTACAGGCTAAGGCTTCTGGTACTGGCTTTTGCAACTCATTAGCTACAGGAACTTGGCAAAGTTACTTAACGTTGCTTAAGTCATTTAATTCTCTTAAAGTCTTAATTTCATCATTAGTGAAATGTGGAGGGTTAAGCAAGATTATTAAAGTCCCTTTATAGAATATTCTTTAGTTTAATGATTTTAAAGGAAGAAACTTCCAAAAAGTTACTATATACCTATTTTCTTCTAAGAAATCATAATAATCATCCATACTCTGAGATAAATAATAATACACACTACATGATAATACACACACCCTTTTTGTCACAATCTATTTTTATTTTTTCTTTTCATTAATTATATATTGTAATTACTCAGAAAAAATATAGAAAGGATTTTTAAAAACCACCAACCATAATCATCCTATCCAAACAAAAATATAATCAAGTTTATATTTCACATGAGTCCGCTTTCTTAATGTGGTTGTAAGAAAGAGATACTATTAAAAAATTAATGGTAAAATATGACTGGAAAGAAAGTGAACATAATCTGAATTTCAGAATTCCAAAGAAAGAATGGAGAGTAAAAATGAAATAAGTAAGTATAATACAAAAGGACAGAACTGAGTATGAACCATAAGTCGTATCAAGTTTTCCGTGAAACCTGAAGCATTTCCTTCTTCCCAGTGTAGGTTAGGACACCCTGGTATTGCTCTCAGAAGACTTCCCACTTGTCTTTCACAGTAACTTTCCCATCTGTAATTACTGGATTCATTTCTCATAATTATTTATTGAGTACTTCTTTTTCCTCACTAGCCTACAAACTCCCTAAAAACGAGGAGCATGTCTAATGTGCAAGTGTATCCCCAGTAGAACATCTCACACACTGAATGCAATCAATTAACATCTGTTGATTCAATAAACAAATAAATAGGAACTTGATCTATATCAACTAATCCTGACTGATCACTTCTCTCAAGACCTCTTAAAAGATCAATCTCAGGGTAACTACTAAGTAAAGGAATTACCCAAATTCAAAGGCATTTTGCCATAAAAATATGTATCATTTAGATATTCTATACCAAAGGTTGACAGACCATGGTGCACAGATCAAATCAGGACAGCCACCTGTTTTTGCAAATAAAGTTTTATTGGAAAATAGCCACACAACTCATTTACATACTGCCTACAGCTGCTTTTATGCAACAACAGCAGAGTGAGTAGTTGCAACAGAAGGCTGAATATATTTACTATTTAACCTTTTAGGGAAAAGCATACCAACCTCTATCCTATACCAATGCATTTTAACTAATAGAAGCATAGAGTATTGGCCTCTTGTGGTCTCTTCATGAAAATATTTAACATTCAAATTATTCTCTAAACATTCAATAACTATATTAGTTCATAAACTTTTAAGAGTGAAAGGATTAAGCACACTATTAATAGAAATGTTCAATATTCTAAGTAATTTATTTTTATAAGCTTTTAGAATTACTTCAAATTTTTAGCAGAGCTGATTTTAATTATTAAATATACAAAAAAATTGCTACGAAGCTATGGTGAATTATTAGCCATAATGAACAAAAATCACAATGCCAAATCAACATTTCTTCTACAGTAATTTATAACCCCATTAGTTCTACCACCTATAGGGTAGGGACAGGCATTTCTTTTAGTATTTAAAAAAAGTTGATCCTTTTCTATAAGAAATTATCCAACTCTCTTCCTCTGCTACCATATATAAACCACTCATTAGCCAAGAATGAGACATGATAAAGTTAAAAATTGACTGCAGGAAAATAAATACAATAGGATGGCACTTACTTGCATTTCCTGAGCTAATTCAACAAAATTAACGACTATATTAAATAATACATAGAAAATAATTTGCTCAGAATAAAACAACATGCTTTTCAAAATCTTAATACCACTACTACAAATTTAACAATACATAAACTGATCAATGCTTTTATTAAATGTGAATTTTATGTTTATAAGTTACACACTCAAAAGCTTGTCCAGTTTGTAGGTTTACTTACTGCTAGCAGTTCTGGTTGATTTCTGCCGGTTAATAGGCAATATCTAAATAATTTAAAAAGAAGTATTTATTCATGAATGGTATAAAAAAGTTAATGGAAGATAATGAGTGCCTACTGTCTATCTTAGGAAAACTTACAAATTCATTTAATATGGATGATTTCATATGAATATTTAATCCAAAATGTGGCATTTTATAGAATTAGGACATTTTCTAAGTCAAAATTTATCTGCTGTAGCTAATTTAGACTGGGAACAAAACTTTTAAGCATTAAATGATGTTGCTAAAATTTTTTCCAGCTGTATTGAGGTATAATTAACATCACATTGTGTAATTTTAGGATTTACAATGTGATAATTTGACATGTACACTGTGAAATGTTTTATTACAAAAAGGTTCGTTAACATATTTTTTACCTTACATAATTACCATTTTGTAACTATTGTTGTTTTAAGACTATTAATGCTCTACTCGAAGAGCAAATTTCAAGAAAACAATATTGTCAAGTCACTATGGTATACATTAGATCACCCTAACGCATTTGTCTTAGAACTGCAACTTTATACCCTTTTGACCAGTACCTACTCTCTTCCCCAACCTCTCAGACCTAGAAATCACCATTCTACTCTGCTTCTACAAGTATGGTGTTTTTATATTACATGAGATCATATAGTTTTTGTCTTTCTCTGTCTGATTTATTTCATTTACAATAATGCCTTCAAGGCCCATCAATGTTGTCACAAATGGCAAGACTTCCTTGTTTTGTTATGGCTAATGTTAATATATGTGTAAATAAAAAACATATATATGTATTTATAAACATATACATTTTCTTCATTCATCTGTTGGGGGACACTTAGGTTATTTGCATGTCTGGGCTATTAGGAAAAATGCTGCAATTAACATGGAGGTGCAGATATTATCTTCTCTGTACATATACCCAGACACGGAATTTGTGGATCATACGGTAGTTCTATGTTTAATTTTTTGAGGAGCCTCCATACTGTTTTTCACAGTAATTGTACCAATTTAAATTCACAGAGTTCCTCTGTCTCCATATTCTCAGGAGCATTTATCTCTGCTCTTTTTGATAACACTCATTCTAACAGGTGTTAGATGCTATCTCATTCTGGTTTTATTTTGAATTTCCCTGATGATTAGTGACATTGAAAATATTTTCATGTACTTATTAGATAATTGTAAGCCATCTTTACAAAAATGTGTCTGTTTAAGACCTCTGCCCATTTAAAATGGATTATTTAATTTTTGCTATTGAGTTATATGAATTCTTTATATATTTTAGATACTAATTTTTTACCAGAGAGATAGTCTGCAAATATTTTCCCCATTTAGTAGATCGTCTTTTCATTCTGTTGATAGTTTCTATTACTGTGAACTTTTTAGTATGATGTAGTCAAACTTGTTGATTTTTGCTTTTGTTGCTTGTGCTTTTGGTGTCATACAGAAAATCTCATTGCCAAACCGACTTCAAGGAACTTTTCCCTATGTTTTCTTCTAGGAGTATTATGGTTTCAGGTTTTACAGTTAAGTCCTTAATCCATTTCAAGTTAATTTTTAAGATAAATATAAGATAGATATCCAATTTCATTCTTTTGCACGTGGATATCCAGTTTTCCCAAAACCATTTGCTGGGATTAACCCTTCTCAATTCAGTATTCTCGGACCATAGTCAAATATTAGCTCACCATATGAGTCATATATATTTACTTCTACTCTCTCAGTTCTGTTCCACTATACATGTTTTTATGCCAGTGAATGCTGTTTTGATTACTGTAACTTTGTATTATAGTTTAAAATGAGAAAGTGTGATGCCTCCAGCTTTCTTTTTTTCTCAAAAGTTCTTTGGCTTTTCAGGGTCTTTTGCAGTTTCATATAGATTTTAGAATTTTTTTACTATGTCTGTAAAAAATTCCAATGAAATTTTGTTATTGCATTCAACCTACAAATGGCTTTGGGTAGTCTGGAAATTTTGCCAGTATTAACTCTTCCAAACCATGCACATCGGATATCTACTTATTTCTGTCTTCAATTTCTTTTATCAATGTCTCACAGTTTTTAGTGTACAGATTATTCACCTCCTTGTTAAATTTATTCCTAAATACTTTATCATTCATGTTATTGTAAATGGATTTTTATTTCTTTTTCAGATAGTTCTTCCTTGGTGTCTACAAATGTAACTGACTTTTGTATGCTGAGTTTGTATCCTGATATTTTATTCAATCATTTATTAGTTTTAACAGTTTTTTGGTAAAGTCTTTAGGGTTTTCTATATACAAGTTATAACATCAGTAGAGAAAATATTATTTCTTCATTTCTAGTGTGGATGCTTTTTACCTCTTACAAACAGCTGACAGTTACTCAACACACCTCCTTACCATCTCCTCTGGCTTCTGAAACACCACATCCTCAGTTTTCCTTCTCCCTCCCTCCTTTCTCAATCTCATTTGTTAAATCCCTTTTGTCCTCTTCCAGACAGTGCTTTAGGGCTCAGTCTTCAGACTTTCCTCATTAATAATTTCCTAAGTGTCATCAGGAAAGTGGCTGCCACCAAAACTGCAGAAATAGGAAAGTGGGTACAAAGAATCCCAATTCATCTGTGCAGAAACCAGTGAGTCTACAAGCAGTCCCAGGAAAATTGACCAACTGCTGGAGGATCAGTGCAATAAGTCTGAGAGTTAAAAACTTCCAAGACTAACAACAAGCAAAACAGAACCAAGTATATGAATACAAGGAATAGGCCTTCAGTGGTCAGGGGAACAGGGTAGGGGGGAGGGGGAGGTAGAGGCAAAGAAGGGGAGCAGCTTAGACAAGAACCTAGTATAAAGGAACCATGGACATGGACAACAGGTGGGATTGACTTTGGGGGGAATGGGTGGGTGGGGAGGGGGA